>CM042993.1:20372396-20907683 GCA_023678885.1 Pogostemon cablin | reverse complement strand
TTATGATGGTGGAAATAAACATCATGAATATGGAAATAGCATCAAGAAGAAGGAAATGATCGTCACTATGAAGGATATGAACACAATGATGTAGGAAATGATCATAATGATGAAAGAATAGGCTTCATGATGTAGGAATAACGCATCGTGATGAAGGATATATGAATCATGATGAAAGAAATGATCATAAAGATGTAGGAAATTTGCATCATGATGAAGGAAATACGCTCTATGATTATGGAAATAAGAATCCTGATGATGATAATGAGCATCATGATGAACGAAGTATGCAGCATGATAAAGGAATTGAGTATCATGATTAAGGAAATGATTAATAAGATGAATGGAGTGAGCATCGTGATTAAAGAAATAAGCGTCTAGATGCAGAAATAAGCATCATGATGATGGAAATATACATCTATGATCAACAAATGAGCATCATGATATATTAAATGAACATCCTGATGTAGAAAATAAGCATCATTATGATGAAAATGTTTATCATGTCGCTGGAAATATGCTTCATAGTGAAGGAAATAAACATAATGATGTAGGAAATAGGCATCATGACGAAGGAAACATGCATCATGATAAGGGAAATAAACATCATGATGATTGTATATCATGATGATGGTTATGAGCACTACGATGAAGGAAAAGAGTATAATGATGAAGAAAGTATGCATTCATGATGAATGAAATGAGTACCATGACGAAGGAAATGAGCATCATGATGAAGGAAATATACATAATGATCAATGAAATGAGCACCACCATAATGAATTAAATGAACATCATGATGTAGGAAATGAACATCAAGCTGAAGGAAATATGCGTTGATGTAGGAAATAATCATCATTATGATGGAAATGATTATCATGTTGAAAGGAAAAAAATGCTCATAATGAAAGAAATGAGCATAACAATGTAGGAAATAAGCATCATGATGTAGGAAACATGCATCATGATGAAGGAAATGAGCATCATGATGATAGATTTATGTATCGTGATGATGGAAATGACCATCATGATGAAGGAAAAGAGAATAATGTTGAAGAAAGTAAGCATAATAATGAAGGAAATGAGTTATCATGATGAAGGAAATGAGTACCATGGCGAGGTTAATGAGCATCATTATGAAGGAAAAATGCATCATGATGTAGGAAAGTGCATCATATTGAAAGAAATATGCTTCATGATGAAGGAAATGAGCATCATGATGATGAATGTAATATGCATCATGATTAAATAAATGAGCATCTGATGAAGGAAATGAGCATCATGATGGTGGAAATTGTTGGCACTTTGGATCGTTTGGTTAACGTGACCCATTAGGGATTCATTATGTTTCTATCACAGCGGAAGCAATAATCATAGAAAACGATTACCGTTCACCAAGGTATGTTGATGAAGATTGATTCTCGCAGGCAGCCTGCGCAGTCCCACGAGAATGGCCATAACTTCCTCGTCTGATGTTGGAATTGAATGATCTTTGTGTTCAGACGATCCTCTCTTCAACGTTTTTCGTCAGTATATTGATCATCAATTCTGAGCACTTTACGATTTTATATCAATTTCGCAAAGTGGCGGACAGCAGCAGCAAACTACCTTCTGATCTTCTGATGTATGTCCCAAGTTCGATCTCGACGTCGTGTGGGCGACGATCTATGAGTGACCTCCTCAATCTGCTCTCAACCTTCATCACACGTGTGAATAATTAGTTAGATTAGATTAGGGTTCCAGATAAGCTGAGGTGACTTATATACTTAGGCTACAGCAGGGACCAGGAGGAGAAATTGGGTTGGGCCTCCATTGGGCTTAAGTATCCAAGCTTAGCCCAAAGCTTATACTTAAGTCCAATAATAATAATATATTCACTAAAATATTATTATTGCACTACCGTACCAATCCCAAATTACGTTTTGGGCTCCTTCTTATTATGAGCCCGTTAGTCTCCCATGTTTAAGATATACAATGTCCATTAATTAATTTTTAAGTTACTGACAACTCAATTAATTAATATCTCATCAAGAGTAGTACATCAACCTTATTTCATGTCGGAATAAATTCCACCTGCAGGGTTTACATGATAATCCTTATGAGCTCCTCAAGGGGACATCATCAATCTATGACGGAAACGGATTCCTTCTACAATCAACAGCACCATAGAGACAACACTACTTCCAACTCATCGAGTTTGTTGATTTAATAACATGTAAATCTCACCCATTGATGAATCAAAGAGAATACATACAAGCCCTACGTGTCGAGGTTATTGTATAGGGATTAAGAGCACGAACTTCCATAATAACTGAGATCAAGTTCTCCTATAAGTCAGTATAAGTCGAACGATCTCAAGGGTTGCTAATACACACAATGTGCACTAATGTGATTCTATAGCCAAGACAAGCTAATACCAACCACACTACAACCATCCCGATAGAGAGTCCCCGTCTATCTCGGTTTGTGAGCATCTGTTTATACTTTATAAGGAAACCGATAATATGATCTTCCGCGTGTTGTCGCACAACATATTATCTACAGTATAAAGTAAGTGGGACTATTGCATCGAACATATGAATAAATTATAAGATGCAATCATTTGATCATATGATTCTCATTTCAAATTAATTGTTATAACATTGTTCATACAAAAACCTAGACTTTTAGTTACAATCCAACAATTCTCCCACTTATACTAAAAGACTATGCTGTCATGCTTCTGCCATACATCTGATTTCCACTCCCACTACACGACCATCAAAAGCTCTCGCCTTAAGGTCCTTGTAAATGGATTTACTATGTTATCATCCGATGCAATCTAGGTGACAACAACCTTCCCCTCATCATATGATTTCTCGTAACAGGTGGTACTCGCGTTCCATGTGTTTAATTTCCTTATGGGTTCGTGATTCTTCAAGTTTGCAACTGCACCAATATCATCAATATAAATTGTGTTATCCTTGGGCAAACTTAGAAACACTTCGAAGTCCATCTTGAAGTTTCTAGAGTCATACAGATACTTTGGCTACCTCATAGGCTCCAATTTATCATCTTTCCATGATGGGAGTCCAGAGTCTGAAATTATTTCTATATAACACTCCTCACATTATGACTCAACTTCCTAAAATTAAACGCATTAACCTTTGAGGTGGATTTACTGCCGTCCCTATCTGATTTGAAAAATCTGAATCTATGTAACCATAAGAATCAGTGAATCTGTTCGGTAAGCCCACATATAATTTCTAGTCCTTTTCAGGTACATAAGTATTATGTCTTACCACAGTTCAACATCTTATTTTGGGTTACCTTGTACCCACTGTTCATGCCATCGGCAAACAGATATCCAATCTCATGCATTCATTCCTTAGATTAAGCTTCCTCATTTGCCGAAGCATAAGGAACTGCTTTCATCTTCTTTATCTACTTTTGTGTCACAAGACACATTCACTTAGATAAATTCACATGCTAAACGAGTAAGGATCGTATCATTATATGAAACTTGAGATAAGCATAACATCCTTTCTTGTGATCCATATTACCGTGATCAAAAGGATATTTTTGCTCTTCTTAAGTCCTTCATCTCATACCGCTTTATCAACCATACCATACGCCCGACATACTCTTTCATTGTCTCCAATGAGCAAGATACTATCAACGTATAGTACAAGAAATACCATCACGTTTCCATCACTCTTTTCAATACACAAGACCCATCCGATCATTGATTAGATCCATGTCACTGGATTACCTCATCAAAACGGATGTTTCATGATCTTGAAGCTTGCTTTAGTCCATGAATGGACACTTTTAAGCTTATTATCACAATGCTCTTAGCTTTTTGCAATGAATCACTCTGGTTGCTTCACATAGATGTTTTCCTCAAGGCTTCCATTCAGGAAAGCTGTCTTGACATCTATTTGTTGTTCCTCATAATTCAATATGAGACAGCAATAAATAAAAGAATCTGGATCAACATTAGCATAGCTACAGCAACATGTTTGCTCATAATCGAACCATTTCTTTCTGAGTACAAACTTTCGCAATAAACTTTGCTTTCAAGGTTTTCACCTTACGTATGATCCTCTTTTATTTCCTATGACCACTTCTAATGGCTTTTACACTATTTAGTTGTCTTTCAAGTTCCAGACTTAATTTGAAATCCGTAGATTCTATTTCAACATTCATTGCACTTACTAAGATTCCGCATTTTTAACTTGTAGTGCTTCGTCGTATCCGTGGGTCCATTTCATGTTTGCGAGGGACCAAGTCTCACGACTTTCCCAAAACATGTATCTTACAAGTTGTCGAAGAACCCTCCCACTACGACAAGGCATACATGCAATTGTGTATCAGACGTGACACGCGTTGCAGTTTACCTTGTGGTACATCCTCTTGTACAGTTGGTACTTATACTTTGTGTTTTTCCCTCTCACTTCCTTTAGAACAATTTATACATGGGTTTATGATTTAATACTAGTCTCTTTCCAAAAATCTAGTGTTTGTGTTAACAATCACCCTTCGATCTTTTAGACTAAATAAATCACCTTCATTTTTATAGCATATCCCACAAACAGACAAACATTCAAATGAATTATGTTTCTAGGGCTTATCATAAAATGAATTAAGTAATTCCAAATAATTCATCATCTATCTAATCATTACCATAAGAGTCTTATTCCTTCTATCCACCACACCATTCAGCTGGGGCATGCCCAGTGTAGACCACTTGAGATTTAATCTCAACCTCTGATTAATAGCTCCTAACTATCCTAAGAGGTACTCGTAATGACGATTAAATCGTCATTACTTGATATATTTTCCATGACGCTTCACTGAATACCAGCCTTGCAATTCTTGAATTAATCAAAGAACTTAGACATGCAGTGCATCAAATAAATATATCGGTATCTAGAATAATCATCGAGTGACGAATATTCATATCCACCTCTCATCCGGACAATCTTAGGACCACATAAATCATAATGAACTAATTCCAACATATATATCTTTGGTTCTGCACCCCTTTGCCTTGAAAAAGCAATTAGTCATTTTTACTCTCCAAGCAAGACTTGAAAGTCAGATAGTTTTCACTTCAGATAAACCTAAGGGTCTATCGGCTATCAACTTTTGAATCCTACTCAAGTAAAATGATCTAGTCTTAGATGCCAAATATATGTTTAGTTCATATCCGAAGGTATCTTTCTCTTACTAAGATTAGAAGATTCATTATTAATTACTATTTGTTGCATCTGTGGAATATACATGATTTAAGAGTATACAAATTGTTCACCAACGTACAATAACAGATTACAACTCTATCCTTCATTATAATGACCATGTCATTTAAATGAAATGGAGTATCCATCTATTAATGCATTAGAAACCGAAATCAAATTCTTTCTATGAAAACGTACATAAAACAATTTCTCATAATCAAACGTCTATATCATTAGATAAATAGACAACTCCCACTGCAATAGCCACTATCTTGTAGTTTTACCCATGTCATAACAATCTTATCCTCACTTAGTAATAAACATTTAGTGATTCCAGTATCTACACACTTCGTGTCAGTAAATACCATCACTAATCATGTTTTAAACAACTAGTGAATAAGATATAAAACTTGTTCACATTATGATGAAAATGGCTTTCCTTTGCCACATGTTTTGCCAGAAGTTTTCCACCATATACATCCTATTGTAATTCAGGTGGAACTTACTCAAAAACATCTAGGCAATTCACGGAGAATTAAATTGATCTAGGTTTCCCTTCAATTTATACTCCATGCTTTCCCAATTCATTCATCAAATTAAATCATGATCTTCTGCCTTTTAACTTACTCAAGTATCCGAAGAGTTACATGAGACCATCATATTTCTATGACCTCTCATCTCTTCACTAGAGACTTTAATAGGCATCATGAGGCGTCCATTGTGAGAACACACATGTATTTTCTTAAGCAGTAAAATTCAAAACCAAGATTCTTTTCTAATTATCTAATTTGGACAAGTAAATATAATTTCTTTTAGTTAATAATATGTGAGATAAAACCATTTGAAAGTCAGAGAATAATAAATTAATTTACCGATCAAAACTTTGAATTTTATCCTTTTATATTGATTCCCTCAAAATAATATAAAAATAAAATTCACCGACATCTCAAGCACCGTGAGTCTGCAAGCCACGTTAGTTTGGACGTTTACAAACCCGAACATTTACAAGAGAAGGTTTTACCCATTAATTTCATTTGTCAACCTAACTTCATGACAAAATAATTAATAGTCGGTTCCTCTTTAGCCATGCAAATAATAACAGTGACTCCGTTGGGGAGGATACTAATTATTTACATCTAAGTGTGCACCATTATTTGATTCCAAGTCCGCTGCCCAAGCTTATGTGCCTTACTGTTGGAGAAGTACACACGCGCTCAGATAACTTTCTACAACCATCAATTATATAAGTTTGTACTAGTGAACCGCATATAAGCTCATCCGTTAGGGAGGAAGGCACTATAGCCAACGCGCAAGTCCATATGCATCACATTACAAACAATAATTATTTAAAGAAGTTTGTACCAGTGATCCGTGAATAAACTCATCCGTTAGGGAGGAAGGCTCTATTGCCAACGCGCAAGTTTACTCACATCACTTATAAACCGATAATGGAGGCCGTGGGAATTAATTACCAATCCCCTCTCCCACTTAGTTATTTAAGACCGAGGGTTTTTACATGCATATAATATTTCAGAATAAAATATGCAACCTAGCATGCTCATACTTCCAAATATATAACAATAATTTACCAATAAAACAATTATAGCAGTTATATATAAGGAAATAAATTGCCAAAAATAAGTTGACTTGATCAACACTCCAACATACATGCATATAATATACAAATATAATACGCAATCTAGCATGCTTCTATTTAAGGCAATAAATCATAGAGAATCATGCATACATATATAACAATAATCAATTAATAAATCAATTATAACAGTTATATAACAGCGAATTCGATTGTTCGCCACCAATCACGAATGCGGACAACTGCGATGGGGATCGACCTCCCAGCAGCCTGCTCCACCACTCTGGCACCCTGCCCGATCATATTGTGAAGACTCACGCGGAACCTGATGCAGACCAGTCGAACTTGATGCAAACCCGCTCGAACCTGGTGCAGAGTCGATCAAACCTGATGCAGACCAATCGAACCTGATGTGAATTCGCTCGAACCTGGTGCAGCATTGATCGAACCTGATGCAGACCAATCGAACCTAATGCAGACCCGCTCGAACCTGGTGCAGCATCGATCGAACCTGATGCAGACCAATCGAACCTGATGCAAATCCGTTCGAACCTGGTGCAGCATCGATCGAACCTGATGCAGACCAATCGAACCTGATGCAGACCCGCTCGAACCTGGTGCAGCATCGATCGAACCTGATGCAAACCAATCGAACCTGATGCAAATCTGCTCGAACCTGGTGCAACATCGATCGAACCTGATGCAGACCAATCGAACCTGATACAGACCCGCTCGAACTTGGTGCAACATCGATCGAACCTGATGCAGACCAATCGAACTTGATGCAAATCCGCTCGAACTGTCGCTCGTCCAAGGGCCTACTTGCACGGAACCAAGTTCAGCCCAATGCGCAACATCAAACTACACCAACTGTCGTTCAGTGTTCGCAACTGTAGAAACCTGAGAATCCAATCTCCACCGTCCAGAATCTACGCCTATGAGTTTGAACATGCTGTCTAAATTACAGGTCGATCCAATGGTTAGATTGTGAGAAATAGCTCTTTTCCCTCGACTGCGCAGAACAGAATCGCCCAAAAAACTGCTTCTGTTTTCGGTGTATTCCCGACAACACAAAGCTTCAAATACGATCTTCACCGTTCAGAATGTACATCCACAAAATCCGAACGCGCTTGGATCGTTTGGTTAACGTGACCCGTTAGGGATTCATATGTTTCTATCACAGCGGAAGCAATAAATCATAGAAACGATTACCGTTCTCCAAGGTATGTTGATGAAGATTGATTCTCGCAGGCAGCCTGCGCAGTCTCACGAGAATGGCCATAACTTCCTCGTCTGATGTTGGAATTGAATGATCTTTGTGTTCAGACGATCCTCTCTTCAACGGCTTTCCGTCAGTATATTGATCATCAAATTCTGAGTACTTTACGATTTTATATCAATTTCGTAAGGTGGCGGACAGCAGCAGCAAACTACCTTCTGATCTTCTGCTGTATGTCCCAAGTCCGATCTCGATGTCGTGTGGGTGACGATCTACGAGACCTCCTCAATCTGCTCTCAACCCTCATCACACGTGAATAATTAGTTAGATTAGATTAGGATTCCAGATAAGCTAAGGTGACTTATATACATGGGCTACAGCAGGGACCAGGAGGAGAAATTGGGTTGGGCCTCCATTGGGCTTAAGTATCCAAGCTTAGCCCAAAGCTTATACTTAAGTCCAATAATAATAATATATTCCACTAAAATATTATTATTGCACTACCGTACCAATCCCAAAATTACGTTTTGGGCTCCTTCTTATTATGAGCCCGTTAGTCTCCCCATGTTTAAGATATACAATGTCCATTAATTAATTTAAGTTACTAACAACTCAATTAATTAATATCTCATCCAAGAGTAGTACCACTCAACCTTATTATCATGTCGGAATAAATTCCACCTGCAGGGTTTACATGATAATCCTTATGAGCTCCTCAAGGGGACATCATCAACCTATGACGGACACGGATTCCTTCTACAATCAACAGCACACCATATAGATAGCACTACTTCCCAACTCATCGAGTTTGTTGATTTAATAACATGTAAATCTCACCCATTGATGAATCAAAGAAATACATACTGCCCTACGTGTCGAGGTTATTGTATAGGGATTAAGAGCACGAACTTCCATAATAACTGAGATCAAGTTCTCCTATAAGTCAGTATAAGTCGAACGATCTCAAGCGGTCCTGCTCAATACACACAAGTGCACTAATGTGATTCTATAGCCAAGACAAGCTAATACCAAACCACACTACAACCATCCCGATAGAGAGTCCCCGTCTATCTCGGTTGTGAGCATCTGTTTATACTTTATAAGGAAACCGATAATATGATCTTCCGCGTATTGTCGCACAACATATTATCTACAGTATAAAGTAAGTGGACTATTGCATCGAACATATGAATAAATTATAAGATGCAATCATTTGATCATATGATTCTCATTTCAAATTAATTGTTATAACATTGTTCATACAAAAAGCTAGACTTTTAGTATACAATCCAACAGAAATAAACATCATGAATATAGAAATAAGCATCATGAAGAAAGAAATGAACGTCACGATGATATGACCAGAATGATGTAGGAAATGATCATTATGATGAAGGAATAGGCTTCATGATGTAGGAAATAAGCATCGTGATGAAGGAAATATGAATCATGATAAAAGAAATGATAATAAAGATGTAGGAAATATGCATCATGATGAAGGAAATTAGCATCATGATGTATGAAATGAGCATCATGATGATGGAAATAAGAATCCTAATGATGGTAATTAGCATTATGATGATGGAAATATGAATCCTGATGATGGTAATGAGCATTATGATGAAGTAAATATGCATCATGATATAAAGGAATTGAGTATCATGATTAAGGAAATGATTAATAAGATGATGGAAATATACATCATGATCAATGAAATGAGCATCATGATGAATTAAATGAACATCATGATGTAGGAAATAAGCATCATTATGATGGAATTATTTATCATGTTGCAGGAAATATGCTTCATAATGAAGGAAATAAACATAATGATGTAGGAAATAAGCATCATGATGAAGGAAACATGCATCATGACGAAGGAAATGAACATCATGATGATAGTATATCATGATTATGGTTATGAGTATCATGATGAATGAAATGAGTACCATGACAACGGAAATGAGCATCACGATAAAGGAAATATACATCATTATAAATGAAATGAGTACCATAATGAATTAAATGAACATCATGATGTAGGAAATGAGCATCAAGATGAAGGAAATATGCATCATGATGAAGGAAATACGCATCATTATGATGGAAATGATTATCTTGTTGAAGGAAAAAAATGTATCATAATGAGAGAAATGAGCATAACGATATAGGAAATCTGCATCATGATGTAGGAAACATGCATCATGATGAAAGAAATGAGCATCATGATGATACATTTATGTATCGTGATGATGGAAATGAGCATCATGATGAAGGAAAAGAGAATAATGATGATGAAAGTATGCATAATGATGAAGTGAATGAGTATAATTATGAAGGAAATGAGTACTATGACGAAGGTAGTGAACATCATGATGAAGAAAATATGCATCATGTTGTTGGAAAGAGCATCATTTTTAATGAAATATGCATCATGATGAAGGATATATGCATCATGACAAAACAAATGAGCATCATGATGAAGGAAATGAGCATCATGATGGTGGAAATCTATATCATGAATATGGAAATAAGCAACATGAAGAAGGAAATGATTGTCACGATGAATGATATGACCACAATGATGTAGGAAATGATTATAATGATGAAGAAATAGGCTTTATGGTGTAGTAAATAAGCATCGTGATAAAGGAAATATGAATCATGATGAAAGAAAAAATCATAAAGATGTAGGAAATATGCATCATGATGAAGGTAATGAGCATCATGATGAAGGAAATATGCATCATGACGTAGGAAAGAGCATCATTTTAAAAGGAATATTCATCGTGATGAAGGAAATTAGCATCATGATGAAGGATATTTGCATAATGATGAAATTGTTGGATTATATACTAAAAGTCTAGCTTTAGTATGAACAATGTCATAACAATATTTGAAATGAGAATCATTGATCAAATGATTGCATCTTATAATTTATTTTATATGCATGATGCAATAGTCCATTTACTTTATACTATAGATAATATGTTGTGCGACAACACGCAGAAGATCATATTATCGGTTTTCTTATAAAGTACAAACAGATGCTCACAACTGAGATAGACGGGGACTCTCTATCGGTATGGTTGTAGTGTGGTTTGGTATTAGCTTGTCTTGGCTATAGAATCACATTAGTGCACTTGTGTGTATTGAGCAGGACCGCTTGAGATCGTTCGACTTATACTGACTTATAGAAGAACTTGATCTCTGTTATTATGGAAGTTCGTGCTCTTAATCCCTATACAATAACCTCGACACGTAGGGCAGTATGTATTTCTTTGATTCATCAATGGGTGAGATTTATAAGTATTAAATCAACAAACTCGGTGAGTTGGGAAGTAGTGCTGTATCTATGGTGTGCTGTTGATTGTAGAAGGAATCCATGTCCGTCATAGGTTGATGATGTCCCCTTGAGGAGCTCATTAGGTTTATCATGTAAATCTTGCAAGTGGATTAATTTTCGGCATGATAATAAGGTTGAGTGGTACTACTCTCGGATGAGATATTAATTAATTTGAGTTGTCAGTAACTTAATTAATTAATGGACATTGTTTTTCTTAAATATGGGGAGACTATCGGGCTTATAATAAGAAGGAGCCCAGAACATAATTTTGGGATTGGACGGGTAGTGCAATAATAATATTTTAGTGGATTATATTATTATTATTGGATTTAATTAAAAGCTTTGGGCTAAGCTTGGTTAATTAAATTCAATTGAGGCCCAGCCCAATTTCTCCTCCTGGTCCCTGCTGTAGCCCAATATATATAGTCATCTCAGCTTCTGGAAACCTAAGTAATTGCGCCTCTTTCAACGTGAGTTAGGGAAAGAAGCAGATTGAGAGAATCCTGCAGATTGTTGCCCACACAATAGCAGGATTCGACTTGGGTCATACAGCAGAAGATCGAAAGGTGGTTCTCTGCAACGATCAACCTCTACACCAACCCAGAAGTACGGTAAACAGTTTAATTATGCTTCCGCTGATTTGTTTGCCTGTTAATCCTAACGGATCACGTTGAACCGCACGATCCAATTGCCAACAATTGGTATCAGAGCGTTGGTTTCGTGGTGATACGTGAATCGTAAGGTTGGGTGATTATGTGATTATGTGAAATAATCTGATTATAATTGCCTGTGAATAAGGGGTTTGTTATTATTATTATTTAATGCAAAAATCCCATCTGTTGTTCATGTAATTGTGCGATCCCTGTTCTTGGTTGTTCATTGGTGGCTGCACGAGTCAAAAAAAAAATATACTTGGAATTTTTCTCATCGAGAAATCAGAAAATCTAAAACCCAGAAGTACGTGTTGATTGCACACACGATTGGACCAACACAACTGCTGCTGTGCGATATTGTTGGGCAATTCGATCGATCACATACACACTTACACCATGAACGACAAAGGAGAAAAAGAAATCAGAATCTATCAGCCTGAAGGAGCGGCGGTTTTCCGGCGACGTTGAACGCCCTTGGTGACAATTTGTGAAATCGATTGCTGGGATCGATGGCCGGTGATTGTTGAAGCCTTGAGCGAGAAACAACGACTGGATAGAAAGGATGGATGAAGGTGTCAGCCATATCGCGATTGAGACAAACTGCGAGGAGATCACCGGCGAGTCCCTTGTTGAAGCAGGCTGGAGAGCCAGGGTTGATGATCGACGACTTGTGACTAAGTAGTCAACGGGAAGCATCTGACCTGGACAGCGCGCGACGGACGTATCAACGGAGAGGGTGAATGCAGGTGTCGTTCGCCGGTGGGATCGTGGCGGAACTGTCGGGCCTTGACGGCGCCAGGCGAACTCCGATCGCGCCCAGCAGCTTCCGAGCGAGTCATCTTCTTTCCTGCAGAGTCAGTGATGACACCAAAAGCGGCTTCGGCTGATGCGGAGGCGAGTCATCGCGCATTTACAGCTGGTGGCCGTCGGTGGTTGCAGCGTGATGTATCAGTCGGCAGCCCCGGTGATGGCCGGCGAGTGGAGGCAGCAGGCGATTGAGACGACCACTGTCGGCTGGTGGACGAGTGTTGGCACCGCTGCCCGGCGATCGCACACAGTGAACGATGGTAGCACGCGGTCGGTGGGCTGACGTCTCGGTCCCGTCGGTTGCTACTGGCGCGGCCGCCGGCAGCAGTGGCGGCTGGTGGCGCCGGTGCAGCTGCGTGTGAGGACAGATCTTGTGGCTGGTGCTTTTAGGGCAGGGGAGCTGGGCTTGGTGGCTCATTTCATTGGTTTTGGGCTTGGTTTGCTGGGTCCAATTATTAATTGAGATGTTCATTGGGCTTATTTCTTATAATTGGTTTTGGGCTGCTGGCCCAATTTTATTAAGGAGTTTATGGGCCCAATTCAGTAATTAAATAAAAGGCTGCTCAATTTTTAATTTGGTTTTGGGCTGTTGGGCCCAAATTTTATTAAAATGGAAATGGGCTGCTGGGCTATTATTTTATTGCTGGTTTTTAATTAATTGTGAGTAATGGGCCAAGCATGATAAATTAATTTTATTAATGGACTAATTTTGTGCTAGTGGGCTTGGTGGACTTAATTTAATTTTGGGTTAAGATTACGGGTCATGGATAATGAGCTTGATTAATTATTTAATCTGCTGCTCATTTTGTGCTTATTTGTTGCTCTTGGGCCCAAAATTGATTGATCCACTAATTATGCAATTAATTAATGTTATATAACTGATTAATTGATTTAATTGTCAATTATTGTTGTATATATTAAAGGCATGTTCTATGTGATTTATTTATTTAAATTGCTGTTAATAGAAGCATGTCTTAGTTGTATATTTTATTCTGAAATATTATATGCATGTTAAAAACCCTCGGTAATTAAATAACTAAGTGGGAGAGGGGATTGGTAATAAATTCCCGCGGCCTCCATTATTGGTTTGTAAGTGATGTGAGTAAACTTGCGCGTCGGCATTAGAGCCTTCCTCTCTAACGGATGAGTTTATTCACGGATCACTAGTACAAACTTCTTTAAATAATTATTGTTTGTAATGTGATGCATATGGACTTGCGCGTTGGCTATAGTGCCTTCCTCCCTAACGGATGAGCTTATATGCGGTTCACTAGTACAAACTTATATAATTGATGGTTGTAGAAAGTTATCTGAGCGCGTGTGTACTTCTCTAACAGTAAGGCACATAAGCTTGGGCAGCGGACTTGGGATCAAATAATGGTGTACACTTAGATGTAAATAATTAGTATCCTCCCCAACGGAGTCACTGCTATTATTTACATGGCTAAAAAGGAACCGACTATTAATTATTTTGTCATAAAGTTAGGTTGACAAATGAAATTAATGGGTAAAACCTTCTCTTGTAAATGTTCGGGTTTGTAAACGTCCACCCTAACGTGGCTTGCAGACTCACGGTGCTTGAGATGTCGGTGAATTTTATTTTTATATTGTTTTGAGGGAAACAATATAAAAGGATAAAATTCGAAGATTTGATCGGAATATTTATTTGTGATTCTCTGAATTTCGAATAGTTTTATTTCACTAATTGTTAACTAAAAGACATTATATTTACTTGTCCATATTAACTGATTAGAGAAGAATCTTGGTTTTAAAATTACTGCTTAAGAAAATACATGTGTATTCTCACAAAGGACGTCTCATGATGCCTATTAAAGTCTCTAGTGAAGAGATGAGAGGTTCATAGAAATATGATGATCTCATATAACTCTTCGGATACTTGAGTAAATTAAAAGGCAGAAGATCATGGTCGAATTGATGAATGAATTGGAAAAGCTTGGAATAGAAATTGAAAAGGAAACCTAAATCAATTTATTCTTCACAATTTGTCTGGATGTTTTGAGCAAGTTCTACCTGAAATACAAGAAGTTGTATATGGCGGGAAACTTCTAACAAAACATGTGGCAAAAGAAAGCCATTTTTCATCATGATGTGAACAAGTTTAATATCTTATTTACTAATGGTTCAAACATGATTAGTGATGGCATCTACTGACACGAACTATGTAGATACTGGAATCACTAAATGTTTGTCACTTAGTAAAGATAAGATTGTTAAAACATGGGTAAAACTACAAGAGTAGTGGCTATTGCAGTGGGAGTTGTTTATTTATCTCATGATAAGAATAAACGATTGATTATGAGAAATTGCCTTTACGTACGTTTCATAGAAAGAATTTGATTTCGGTTTCTATGCATTAACGGATGGACACTTCATTTCATTTAAATGACATGGTCATAGTAATGAGGAATGAGGCTTTAATCCGTTAAAGTACGTTGGTGGATAATAAGTATACTCTTAAATCATGTACATCCCACAGATGCAATAAATAGTAATTAATAATGCATCTTCTAATATTAGTAAGAGAAAGGAACCTTCAAAAATGAACTAAACATACATTTGGCGTCTATGACTAATTCATTTAACATGAGTAGGATTCAAAAGTTGATAGCCGATAGACCATAAGGTTTATCTGAAGTGGAAACTATCGGACTTACGAGTCTTGCTTGGAAGTAAAAATGATTAACTGCCTTTTCAAGGCTGTGGGGAGTAGAGCCAAAGATATATATGTTGGAATTAGTTCATTCTGATTCAAGCGAACCTAACAATATCCAGGCGAGAGGTGGTTATGAATATTCAAAGATTATTCTGGAAATCGATATATTTATTTGATGCACTGCATGTCTAAGTTCTTGGATTAATTCAAGAATTGTAAGGCTGGTACAGTGAGCGTCATGGAAAATATATCATATCATTACGATTCAATCGTGATGATGAATACCTCTTGGGATAGTTAGGAGCTATTGATCAGAAGTTGAGATTAAATCTCAAGTTGATTACACCGGGCATGCCCCAACTGAATGGTGTGATGGAAAGAAGGAATAAGCCTCTTATGGTAATGATTAGATAGATGATGAATTATTTGGAATAATTAAAATTCATTTTATGGATATGCCCTAGAAACAGTAATTCGTAAAACATTTGTCTGTTTGTGGAACATCCTGGAAAAATGAAGGTTGATTTATTTAGTCCAAAAGATCGAAGGGTGACTGTTAACACAAACACCAGATTTTTGGAAAAGGACTATGTAATAAATCACAAGCCCATGTATAAGTTGTTCTAAAGATAGTGAGAGGAAAACACTAAGTATAAGTACCAAGTGTACAAGAGGATATACCACAAGGTAAACTGCAACGCGTGTCACGTCTGATACACAATTACATGTAGTGCCTTGTCGCAGTGGAAGGGTTGTATGACAACCCATAAATATATGTTTTGGGAGAGTCGTGAGACTTGGTCCCTAGTAAACATGGTATTGACCCACGAATACGACGTAGCACTACAAGATTAAAATGCGGAATCTTAGTAAGTTGCAATGTATGTTGAAATAGAATCTACGGATTCTAAATTAAGTCTGCAGCTTGAAGGATCACTAAAATGGTGTAAAAGCCATTGCAAGTGGTCAAAGGAAATAAAAGAGGATCATACAGAAAGGTGAAAATCTTGGAAGCAAAGCTTGTTGCGAAAAGATGTACTCAGAAAGAAATAGTTCGATTATGAGGAAACATGTTCGCTGGTAGCTATGCTTATGTTGATCCGGATTCTTTTATTTATTGCTGCTATGAGGAACAACATATAGATGTCAAGACAGCTTTCCTGATTGGAAGTTTTGAGGAAAACATCTATGTGAAGCGACCAGAGTGATTTATTGCAAAGTACTAATAGCATTTTGATAGTAAGCTTAAAATTGTCCAACGATGGACTAAAGCAGCTTTAAGATCGTGAAGCATCTGTTTTGATTAGGTAATCCAGTGGCATGGATTTAAATCAATGAGCGGATGAGTCTTGTGTGTTGTAAAGAGTGACGGAAACGTGGTGGTGTTTCTTGTACTATACGTAGATAGTATCTTGCTCATTGGAGACAATGAAAGAGTATTATCGGGCGTATGGGTACGGTTAATAAAGCGGTAAAGATGAAGGACTTAAGAAAGGCAAAATACATCTTTTTGATCATGGTAATACGGATAACAAGAAAGGATGTTATGCTTATCTCAAGTTTCATAAAATGATACAGTCCATACTCGTTTAGCATGTAAATTTATCTAAGTGAATGTGTCTTTGAGATACAAGAAGAAGATAAAGTAGATGAAAGCGGTTCCTTATGCTTCGGCCAATAAGGAAGCTTGATCTAAAGAATGCTATGAACGAAGTTGGATATCTGTGTTGCTGAACGCATGAACAGAAGGTATCAACGTAACCCAGAACAAGAATGATGAACTGTAGTAAGACATATATAAAGTGCCTGAGAAGGACTGGAAATTATATGTGGATTTACTAAACAGATTCACTGCTTCTTGTGGATTACGTAGATTCAGATTTTTTAGTCAGATTGGACGGCAGTAAATTCTCCTCAAAGGTTATGTGTTTAATCTTAGGAAGTAGAGTCATAATGTGGAGGAGTGTTATATAGAAATATATTTCAGACTCCGGACTCCATCATGGAAAGATGATGAATTGGAGCCTATGAGGCAGCCAAAGTATCTATATGACTCTAGAGACTTCATGATGGACTTTGAAGTGTTTCTAAGTTTGCCCAAGGTAATCACAATTTACATTGATGATATTGGTGCAGTTGCAAACTTGAAGAAATCACAAGTCCATAAGACAATTAAACACATGGAGCGCGAGTACCACCTGTTACGAGAAATCGTATGATGAGGGGAAGGTTGTTGTCGCCTAGATTGCATCGGATGATGACCTAGTAAACCATTTACAAGGACCTTAAGGCGAGAGCTTTTAATGGTCGTGTAAGTGGGAGTAGGAATCAGATGTATGGCAGAAGACATGACAGCATAGTCTTTTAGTATAAGTGGAGATTATTGGATTATATACTAAAAGTCTAGCTTTAGTATGAACAATGTCATAACAATATTTGAAATGAGAATCATTGATCAAATGATTGCATCTTATAATTTATTTTATATGCATGATGCAATAGTCCATTTACTTTATACTGTAGATAATATGTTGTGCGACAACACGCAGAAGATCATATTATCAGTTTTCTTATAAAGTATAAACAGATGCTCACAACTGAGATAGACGGAGACTCTCTATCGGTATGGTTGTAGTGTGGTTTGGTATTAGCTTGTCTTGGCTATAGAATCACATTAGTGCACTTGTGTGTATTGAGCAGGACCGCTTGAGATCGTTCGACTTATACTGACTTATAGAAGAACTTGATCTCTGTTATTATGGAAGTTCGTGCTCTTAATCCCTATACAATAACCTCGACACGTAGGGCAGTATGTATTTCTTTGATTCATCAATGGGTGAGATTTATAAGTATTAAATCAACAAACTCGGTGAGTTGGGAAGTAGTGTTGTATCTATGGTGTGCTGTTGATTGTAGAAGGAATCCATGTCCGTCATAGGTTGATGATGTCCCCTTGAGGAGCTCATTAGGTTTATCATGTAAATCTTGCAAGTGGATTAATTTTCGGCATGATAATAAGGTTGAGTGGTACTACTCTCGGATGAGATATTAATTAATTTGAGTTGTCAGTAACTTAATTAATTAATGGATATTGTTTTTCTTAAATATGGGGAGACTATCGGGCTTATAATAAGAAGGAGCCCAGAACATAATTTTGGGATTGGACGAGTAGTGCAATAATAATATTTTAGTGGACTATATTATTATTATTGGATTTAATTAAAAGCTTTGGGCTAAGCTTGGTTAATTAAATTCAATTGAGGCCCAGCCCAATTTCTCCTCCTGGTCCCTGCTGTAGCCCAATATATATAGTCATCTCAGCTTCTGGAAACCTAAGTAATTGCGCCTCTTTCAACGTGAGTTAGGGAAAGAAGCAGATTGAGAGAATCCTGCAGATTGTTGCCCACACAACAGCAGGATTCGACTTGGGTCATACAGCAGAAGATCGAGAGGTGGTTCTCTGCAACGATCAACCTCTACACCAACCCAGAAGTACGGTAAACGGTTTAATTATGCTTCCGCTGATTTGTTTGCCTGTTAATCCTAACGGATCACGTTGAACCGCACGATCCAATTGCCAACAGAAATAATCGAGCATCATAATGAAGGAAATAAGCCTCAAGAAGAAGGAAATATGCATCATGATGAAGGAAATATGCATCACGACGATGGAAGAGCATCACGATGAAGGAAATACGCATCATGATAAGGGAAATGATCATCGTGATGAAAGAAATATACATCATGATGCTCATTTTGTTGATCATGATGCATATTTCATGTTGTAGAAAATGAATATCAAGATGAAGGAAATATGCGTCGTGATGTGCATCATGATGTTCGAAATTAGCATCATGATGAAGGAAATATGCATCATGATTAAAGAAATGGCCTCATGAAGAAGGAAATATGCATCATGATGAAGGAAATGAGCATCACGACGATAGAAATAGCATCATGATGAAGGAAATACGCATCATTATAAGGGAAATAAGCATCGTGATTAAGGAAATATGCATCATGATGAAGGGAATGTTCATTAAGATGACGAAAATAAGATCGTGATGACTGAAATATGCATCATGATGAAGGAAATATGCATCATGATGTAGGAAATAAGAATCATAATGAAGGAAATGAGCATCATGATAAAGAAAATATGCATCACTATAAAGGAAAAAGAGCATCATTATAAAGGAGAGCATCGTGATGATGGAAACAAGCATCATGATGTAGGAAATGTGCATCATGTTGAAGGAAATGAGAATCATGATGAATGAAATCAGAATCATGATGAAGGAAATATTCATCAAGACTAAAGAAGTGAGGATCATGATAAAGGAAATGAGCATCATGATGGTGGAAATAAACATCATGAATATGGAAATAAGCATCAAGAAGAAGGAAATGATCGTCACGATGAAGGATATGACCACAATGATGTAGGAAATGATCATAATGATGAAGGAATAGGCTTCAAGATGTAGGAAATAAGCATCGTGATGAAGGAAATATGAATCATGATGAAAGAAATGATCATAAAGATGTAGGAAATATGCATCATGATGAAGGTAATGAGCATCATGATGAAGGAAATATGCATCATGACGTAGGAAAGAGCATCATTTTAAAAGGAATATTCATCGTGATGAAGGAAATTAGCATCATGATGAAGGATATTTGAATAATGATGAAATAATCGAGCATCATGATGAAGGAAATAAGCCTCAAGAAGAAGGAAATATGCATCATGATGAAGGAAATATGCATCACGACGATGGAAAGAGCATCACGATGAAGGAAATACGCATCATGATAAGGGAAATGATCATCGTGATGAAAGAAATATACATCATGATGCTCATTTCGTTGATCATGATGCATATTTCATGTTGTAGGAAATGAATATCAAGATGAAGGAAATATGCGTCGTGATGTGCATCATGATGTTCGAAATTAGCATCATGATGAAGGAAATATGCATCATGATTAAAGAAATGGCCTCCTGAAGAAGGAAATATGCATCATGATGAAGGAAATGAGCATCACGACGATGGAAAGAGCATCATGATTAAGGAAATACGCATCATTATAAGGGAAATGAGCATCGTGATGAAGGAAATATGCATCATGATGAAGGGAATGTTCATTAAGATGACGAAAATAAGATCGTGATGACTGAAATATGCATCATGATGAAGGAAATATGCATCATGATGTAGGAAATAAGAATCATAATGAAGGAAATGAGCATCATGATAAAGAAAATATGCATCACTATAAAGGAAAATGAGCATCATTATAAAGGAGAGCATCGTGATGATGGAAACAAGCATCATGACGTAGGAAATGTGCATCATGTTGAAGGAAATGAGAATCATGATGAATGAAATCAGAATCATGATGAAGGAAATATTCATCAAGACTAAAGAAGTGAGGATCATGATAAAGGAAATGAGCATCATGATGGTGGAAATAAACATCATGAATATGGAAATAAGCATCAAGAAGAAGGAAATGATCGTCACGATGAAGGATATGACCACAATGATGTAGGAAATGATCATAATGATGAAGGAATAGGCTTCAAGATGTAGGAAATAAGCATCGCGATGAAGGAAATATGAATCATGATGAAAGAAATGATCATAAAGATGTAGGAAATATGCATCATGATGAAGGAAATACGCATCATGATTATGGAAATAAGAATCCTGATGATGATAATGAGCATCATGATGAACGAAGTTTGCAACATGATAAAGGAATTGAGTATCATGATTAAGGAAATGATTAATAAGATGAATGAAGTGAGCATCGTGATTAAAGAAATAAGCGTCTAGATGTAGGAAATAAGCGTCATGATGATGGAAATATACATCATGATCAACGAAATGAGCATCATGATGTATTAAATGAACATCCTGATGTAGGAAATAAGCATCATTATGGTGGAAATGTTTATCATGTTGCTGGAAATATGCTTCATAGTGAAGGAAATAAACATAATGATGTAGGAAATAGGCATCATGATGAAGGAAACATGCATCATGATAAAGGAAACGAACATCATGATGATAGTATATCATGATGATGGTTATGAGCATTACGATGAAGGAAAAGAGTATAATGATGAAGAAAGTATGCATCATAATGAATGAAATGAGTACCATGACGAAGGAAATGAGTATCATGATGAAGGAAATATAAATCATGATCAATGAAATGAGCACCATAATGAATTAAATGAACATCATGATGCAGGAAATGAACATCAAGCTGAAGGAAATATGTGTCATGATGAAGGAAATAATCATCATTATGATGGAAATGATTATTATGTTGAAAGGAAAAAATGCATCATAATGAAAGAAATGAGCATAACGATGTAGGAAATAGGCATCATGATGTAGGAAACATGCATCATGATGAAGGAAATGAGCATCATGATGATAGATTTATGTATCGTGATGATGAAAATGACCATCATGATGAAGGAAAAGAGAATAATGATGAAGAAAGTATGCATAATAATGAAGAAAATGAGTATCATGATGAAGGAAATGAGTACCATGACGAAGGTAATGAGCATCATTATGAAGGAAAAATGCAACATGATGTATGAAAGTGCATCATTTTGAAAGAAATATGCTTCATGATGAAGAAATGAGCACCATGATGAATGATATATGCATCATGATGAAATAAATGAGCATCATGATGAAGGAAATGAGCATCATGATGGTGGAAATAAACATCATGAATATAGAAATAAGCATCATGAAGAAAGAAATTAACGTCACGATTAAGGATATGACCACAATGATGTAGGAAATGATCATTATGATGAAGGAATAAGCTTCATGATGTAGGAAATAAGCATCGTGATGAAGGAAATATGAATCATGATGAAAGAAATTATCATAAAGATGTAGGAAATATGCATCATGATGAAGGAAATTAGCATCATGATGTAGGAAATGAGCATCATGATGATGGAAATAAGAATCCTGATGATGGTAATGAGCATCATGATTAAAGAAATGATTAATAAGATGATGGAAATATACATCATGATCAATGAAATGAGCATCATGATGAATTAAATGAACATCATGATGTAGGAAATAAGCATCATTATGATGGAATTATTTATCATGTTGCAGGAAATATGCTTCATAATGAAGAAAATAAACATAATGATGTAGGAAATAGGCATCATGATGAAGGAAACATGCATCATGACGAAGGAAATGAACATCATGATGATAGTATATCATGATTATGGTTATGAGTATCCCGATGAAGGAAATATACATCATTATAAATGAAATGAGCACCATAATGAATTAAATGAACATCATGATGTAGGAAATGAGCATCAAGATGAAGGAAATATACATCATAATGAAGGAAATATGCATCATTATGATGGAAATGATTATCTTGTTGAAGTAAAAAAATGCATCATAATGAGAGAAATAAGCGTAACGATATAGTAAATCTGCATCATTATGTAGGAAACATGCATCATGATGAAAGAAATGAGCATCATGATGATACATTTATGTATCGTGATGATGAAAATGAGCACCATGATGAAAGAAAAGAGAATAATGATGATGAAAGTATGCATAATGATGAAGTAAATGAGTATAATTATGAAGGAAATGAGTACCATTATGAAGGTAGTGAGCATCATGATGAAGAAAATAAGCATCATGTTGTAGGAAAGAGCATCATTTTTAATGAAATATGCATCATGATGAAGGATATATGCATCATAATAAAATAAATGAGCATCATGATGAAGAAAATGAGCATCATGATGGTGGAAATAAACATCATGAATATGGAAATAAGCATCATGAAGAAGGAAATGATACTCACGATGAATGATATGACCACAATGATGCAGGAAATGATCATAATGATGAAGGAATAGGCTTTATGGTGTAGGAAATAAGCATCGTGATAAAGGAAATATGAATCATGATGAAAGAAAAAATCATAAAGATGTAGGAAATATGCATCATGATGAAAGAAATTAACATCATGATGTAGGAAATGATCATCATGATTAAGCAAATACGCATCATGATGATGGAAATAAGAATCCTGATGATGATAATGAGGATCATGATGAAGGAAATATGCATCATGATAAAGGAATTGAGAATCATGATTAAGGAAACAATTAATAAGATGAATGAAGTGAGCATCGTGATTAAAAAAATATGTGTCATGATGTAGGAAATGAGAATCATGATGATGGAAATATCCATCATGATCGATGAAATGAGCATCATGATGAATTAAATGAACATCATGGTGTAGGAAATAAGCATCATTATGAAGGAAATGTTTATCATGTTGTAGGAAATAAACATAATGATGTAGGAAATAGGCATCATGATGAAGGGAACATGCATCATGATGAAGGAAATGAACATCATGATGATAGTATATCATGATGATGGTTATGAGCATCATGATGAAGGAAAAGAGTGTAATGATGAAGAAAGTATGCATCATAATGAATGAAATGAGTACCATGACAAAGGAAATTAGCATCATGATGAAGGAAATATACATCATGATCAATGAAATGAGCACCATAATGAATTAAATGAACATCATGATGTAGGAAATGAGCATCAAGATGAAGGGATTATGCATCATGATGAAGGAAATAAGCATCATTATGATGGAAATGATTATCTTACTGAACGAAAAAAATGCATCATAATGAGATAAATGAGCACAACGATATAGGAAATAGGCATCATGATGTAGGAAACATGCATCATGATGAAGGAAATGAGAATCTTGATGATAGATTTATGTATCGTGATGATAGAAATGCACATCATGATAAAGGAAAAGAGAATAATGATGACGAAAGTATGCATAATGATAAGTAAATGAGTATAATTATGAAGGAAATGAGTACCATGATGAAGGTAGTGAGCATCATGATGAAGAAAATATGCATCATGATTAAGGAAATGAGCATCATAATCCAGGATATATGCATCATGATGAAAGAAATTAGCATAATGGTAAAGGAAATAAGCATCATGAAGAAGGAAATGATCGTCATGATGAAGAAAATCATCAACATGTTGATGGAAATGAACATCATGATGAAGGAAATATGCTTCACGATGTAGAAAATGAACATCATGATGAAAGAAATATGCATCGTGATGAATGAAATGAGCATCATGATGTACGAAATGAGCATTATGATGAAGGAAATATGCATCATGATGAAGGAAATGAACCTCATGGTGAAGGAAATATGCATCATGATGAAGTAAATGAGCATCATGAAAATGGAAAGAGCATCATGTTGAAGGAAATACGCAACATGATAAGGGAAATGAGCATCATGATGAAGGAAATATTCATTAAGATGATGAAAATATGAATCGTGATGACTAAAATATGCATCATGATTTAGGAAATGTGCATCATGATGAGGGAAATATGCATCATGATTAATGAAATGAATGTCAAGATGAAGGAATCTATCATTAAGATGATGGAAATGAGCATCATGATGAAGAAAATGATTATTAAGTTGATGGAAATGAACATCATTATGAATGAAATATGCATCATGATGAAGGAAATGAGCATCATGATGAAGGAAATGACCATAAAGATGTAGGAAATGATCTACATGATGAAGTAAATATGCATCAAGATGAAATTAAATACCATCTTGACGTAGGAAATGAGCATCTGACGTAAGAAATAAGCATCATGATGAAGGAAATGAGCATTATGATGAAGTCATTAAGCATCTAGACGAAGGAAATACGCATCATGATGTAGGAAGAGCGCACAATGAAGGAAATATGTATCATAATGAAGGAATAAGCATCATGATGAAGGAAATATGCATCATGATGAATGAAATGAGCATCATAATAAAGGAGAGAGTCATGATGATGGAACTAAGCATCTTGATGAAGGAAATAAGTATCACGATGAAGAAAATGATTATCAAGACGATGGAAATGAGCAATATGATGAAGAAAATATGCATTATGATGTAGGAAATGATCATCATGATGAAGAAAATATGCATCATGACGTAGGAAAGAGCATCATGATTAAGAAAATAAGCATCATAATGAAGGAAATGAGCATCATGATAAAGAAAATATGCATCACTATAAATGAAAATGAGCATCATTATAAAGGAGAGCATCGTGATGATGGAAATAAGCATCATGATGTAGGAAATATACATCATGATGAAAGAAATGAGAATCACGATGAATGAAACCATTATCAAGAAGATGGAAATAAGCATCATTATTAAGAAAATATGCGTAATTATGAAGGAAATGATCATAATGATGAAGGAAATGAGCATCATGATACTGGAAATAAGAATCATGATATAGGAAATATGCATCATGATGAAGAAATGAGCATCACGATGAAGGAAACGATCATCAAGATGGTTGAAATTATTGGATTGTATACTAAAAGTCTAGCTTTAGTATGAACAATGTTACAACAATATTTGAAATGAGAATCATATGATCAAATGATTGCATCTTATAATTTATTTATATGCATGATGCAATAGTCCATTTACTTTATACTGTAGATAATATGTTGTGCGACAACACGCAGAAGATCATATTATCGGTTTCCTTATAAAGTATAAACAGATGCTCACAACTGAGATAGACGGGGACTCTCTATCGGTATGGTTGTAGTGTGGTTTGGTATTAGCTTGTCTTGGTTATAGAATCACATTAGTGCACTTGTGTGTATTGAGCAGGACCGCCTGAGATCGTTCTTCTTATACTGACTATATAGTAGAACTTGATCTCTGTTATTATGGAAGTTCGTGCTCTTAATCCCTATACAATAACCTCGACACGTAGGGCAGTATGTATTTCTTTGATTCATCAATGGGTGAGATTTATAAGTATTAAATCAATATACTCGGTGAGTTGGGAAGTAGTGCTGTCTCTATGGTGTGCTGTTGATTGTAGAAGGAATCCATGTCCGACATAGGTTGATGATGTCCCCTTGAGGAGCTCATAAGGTTTATCATGTAAATCTTGCAAGTGGATTAATTTCCGACATGATAATAAGGTTGAGTGGTACTACTCTTGGATGAGATATTAATTAATTTGAGTTGTCAGTAACTTAATTAATTAATGGACATTGTATATCTTAAACATGGGGAGACTGTCGGGCTTATAATAAGAAGGAGCCCAGAACATAATTTTGGGATTGGACGGGTAGTGCAGTAATAATATTTTAGTGGACTATATTATTGTTATTGGATTTAATTAAAAGCTTTGGGCTAAGCTTGGTTAATTAAATTCAATTGAGGCCCAGCCCAATTTCTCCTCCTTGTCCCTGCTGTAACCCAACTATATAAGTCATCTCAGCTCCTGTTAACCCTAAGTCAGTGCCTCATTTGACAGTTAGAAAGAACAGGAGCAGATTGAGAGAATCCTGCAGATTGTTGCCCACACAACAGCAGGATTCGACTTGGGACATACATCAGAAGATTGAGAGGTGGTTCTCTGCAACGGTTCATCCTCTACATCAATCCAGTAGTACGGTAAACAAGTTTATATTCGCTTCCGCTGATTGTTTGCCTGTTATCCTAACGGATCACGTTGATCTACACGATCCAGTTGCCAACAGAAATGATCATCATGATGAGGGAAATGACCATAACGATAAAGGAAATGATCATCATGATAAAGAAAATTAGCATCATGATGAAGGAAATATGCATCACCATGAAGAAAATGAACATCAGGATGGTTGAAATCAGAATCATGATAAAAGAAATATTCATCAAGACTAAAGAAGTGAGCATCATGATATAGGAAACAATCATCAAGATGGTGGAAATGAACATCATGATGAAGGATATGACCACAACGATGTAGGAAATGATCATAATGATGAAGGAAATATGCATCATGATGAAAGGAAATATGCATCATGATGAAAGACATGACCATAAAGATGTAGGAAATATACATCATGGTGTAGGAAATGAGCATCATGATGAAGGAAATACGCATCATGTTGATGGTAATGAGCATCATGATAAAGGAAATATGCATCATGATAAAAAAAATTGAGTATTATGATTAAGGAAACGATTAATAAGATGAATGAAATGAGCATCATGATTAAAGAAATATGTGTCATGATGTAGGAAATGAGCATCATGATGATGGAAATATACATCAAGATCAATGAAATGAGCATCATGATGAATTAACTGAACATCATGATGTAGGAAATGAGCATCATGATGAAGGAAATAAGCATCATTATAATGGAAATGATTATCATGTTGCAGGAAATATGCTTCATAATGAAGGAAATAAACATAATGATGTAGGAAATAGGCATCATGATGAAGGAAAGATGCATAATGATGAAGAAAATGAACATCATGATGATAGTATATCACGATGATGGATATAAGCATCTTGATGAAGGAAAAGAGAATAATGATGAAGAAAGTATGCATCATGATGAATGAAATGAGTAGCATGACGAAGGAAATGAGCATCATGACGAAGGAAATATACATCACGATCAATGAAATGATCACCATAATGAATTAAATGAACATCATGATGCAGGAAATGAGCATTAAGATGAAGGAAATATGAGTCATGATGAAGACAATAAGTATCATTATGATGGAAATGATAGTCTTGTTAAAGGAAAAAAATGCATCATAATGAAATAACTGAGCATAACAATGTAGGAAATAGGCATCATGATGTAGGAAACATGCATCATGATGAAGGAAATTAGCATCATGATGATAGATTTATGTATCGTGATGATAGAAATGAGCATCATGATGAAGGAAAAGAGAATAATGATGAAGAAAGTATGCATAATAATGAAGGAAATGAGTATCATAATGAAGGAAATGAGTACCATGACGAAGGTAATGAGCATCATTATGAAGGAAATATGCATCATGATGTCGGAAAGGGCATCATTTTGAAAGAAATATGCATCATGACGAAGGAAATGAGGATCATGATGAATGATATATGGATCATGATGAAATAAATGAGCATCATGATGAAGGAAATGAGCATCATGAAGGTGATAATAAACATCACGAATATGGAAATAAGCATCATGAAGAAGGAAATGATCGTCATGATGAAGGAAATCATCATCATATTGATGGAAATGAACATCATGATGAAGAAAATATGCTTCATGTTGTAAGAAATGAATATCATGATGAAGGAAATATGCATTGTGATGTGCATCATGATGAAGGAAATATGCATCATGATTAAGGAAATGAGCCTCATGAAGAAGGAAATATGCATCATGATTAAGGAAATGAGCATCACGACGATGGAAAAAGCATCATGATGAAGTAAATACGCATCATGATGAATGAAATGAGTACCATGACGAAGGAAATGAGCATCATGACGAAGGAAATATACATCATGATCAATGAAATGAGCACCATAATGAATTAAATGAACATCTTTATGTTGGAAATGAGCATCAAGATGAAGGAAATATGCGTCATGATGAATGAAATAATCATCATTATGATGGAAATAATTATCATGTTGAAAGGAAATGAGCATAACGATGAATGAAATAGGCATCATTATGAAGGAAATGAGCATCATGATGAAGGAAAAGAGAATAATGATGAAGAAAGTATGCATAATAATGAAGGAAATGAGTATCATGATTAAGGAAATGAGTACCATGATGAAGGTAATAAGCATCATTATGAAGGAAACATGTATCATGATGTAGGAAAGTGCATCATTTTGAAAGAAATATGCATCATGAGGAAGGATAGATGCATCATGATGAAATAAATAAGCATCATGATGAAGAAAATGAGCATCATTATAGTGGAAATAAACAACATGAATATGGAAATAAGCATCAAGAAGAAGGAAATGATCATCACGATGAAGGATATGACCACAATGATGTAGGAAATGATCATAATGATGAAGGAATAGGCTTCATGATGTAGGAAATAAGCATCGTGATGAAGGAAATATGAATCATGACGAAAGAAATGATCATAAAGATGTAGGAAATATGCATCATGATGAAGGAATTTGCATCATGATGTAGGAAATGAGAATCATGATGAAGGAAATACGCATAATGATGATGGAAATAAGAATTCGGATGATGGTAATGAGCATCATGATGAAGGAAGTATGCATCATTATAAAGGAATTGAGTATCATGATTAAGGAAATGATTAATAAGATCAACGAAGTGAGCATCGTGATTAAAGAAATATGCGTCATGATGTAGGTAATAAGCATCATGATGATGGAAATATAAATCATGATCAATGAAATGAGCAGAACATCATGATGAATTAAATGAACATCATGGTGTAGGAATAAGCATCATTATGAAGGAAATGATTATCATGTTGCAGGAAATATGCTTCATAATGAAGGAAATAAACATAATGATGTAGGAAATACGTATCATGAGGAAGGAAGGATACATAATTATGAAGGAAATGAATATCATGATGATAGTATATCATGATGATGGTTATGAGCATCATGATGGAGGAAAAGAGTATAATGATGAAGAAAGTATGCATCATGATGAATGAAATGAGTACCATGACGAAGGAAATGAGCATCATGATGAAGGAAATCGACATCATGATCAATGAAATGAGCACCATAATGAATTAAATGAACATCATGATGTAGAAAATGAACATCAAGATGAAGGAAATATGCGTCATGATGAAGGAAGTAATCATCATTATGATGGAAATGATTATCATGTTGAAAGGAAAAAATGCATAATAATGAAAGAAATGAGCATACGATGTAGGAAATAGGCATCATGATGTAGGAAACATGCATCTTGATGAAGGAAATGAGCATCATGATGATAGATTTATGTATCGTGATGATGGAAATGAGCATCATGATGAAGGAAATGAGAATAATGATGAAGAAAGTATGCATAATAATGAAGGAAATGAGTATCATGATGAAGGAAATGAGTACCATGGTGAAGGTAATGAGCATCATTATGAATGAAATATGCATCATGATGTAGGAAAGAGCATCATTTTGAAAGAAATATGCATCATGATGAAGGAAATGAGCATCATGATGAATAATATATGCATCATGATGAAATAAATGAGCACATGATGAAGGACACAGCATCAGGATAGTGGAAATAAACATCATTAATATAGAAATAAGCATCATGAAGAAGGAAATATGAATCATGATGAAGGAAATGAGAATCACGATGAATGAAATCAGAATCATGATGAAGGAAATATTCATCAAGACTAAAGAAGTGAGCATAATGATAATGGAAACGATCATTAAGATGATGGAAATAAACATCATGATGAAGGATATGACCACAATGATGTAGGAAATGATCATAATGATGAAGGAATAGGCTTCACGATGCAGGAAATAAGCATCGTGATGAAGGAAATATGAATCATGATGAAAGAAATTATCATAAAGAAGTAGAAAATATGTATCATGATGAAGGAAATTAGCATCATGATATAGGAAATAAGCGTCATGATGAAGGAAATACGCATCATGATGATGGAAATAAGAATCCTGATGATGGTAATGAGCATCATGATGAATGAGATATGCATCATGATAAAGGAATTGAGTATCATGATTTTGGAAATGATTAATAACATGAATGAAGTGAGCATCGTGATTAAAGAAATATACGTCATGATGTAGTAAATAAGCATCATGATGATGGAAATATACATCATGATCAATGAAATGAATAGAACATCATGATGAATTAAATGAACATCATGGTGTAGGAAATAAGCAACTTGATGAAGGAAATAAGCATCATTATGATGGAAATGATTACCATGTTGCAGGAAATATGCCTCATAACGAAGGAAATAAACATAATTTTATATGAAATAGGCATCATGATGAAGGAAAGATGCATAATGATGAAGGAAATGAACATCGTGATGATAGTATATCATGATGATGGATATGAGCATAATGATAGAGGAAAAGAGAATAATGATGAAGAAAGTATGCATCATGATGAATGTAATGAGTACCATGATGAAGGAAATGAGCAACATGATGAAGGAAATATACATCATGATTAATGAAATGAGCACCATAAAGCATTAAATGAACATCTTGTTGTCGGAAATGAGCATCAAGATGTAGGAAATATGCATCATGATGAAGGAAATTAGCATCATGATGTAGGAAATATGTGTCATGATGAATGAAATAATCATCATTATGATGGAAATAATTATCATGTTGGATGGAAAAAATGCATCATAATGAAAGAATAAGCATAACGATGAAGGAAATAGGCATTATGATGTAGGAAACATTCATTATGATGAAGGAAATGAGCATCATGATGATAGATTTATGTATAATGATGATGGAAATGAGCATCATGATGAAGGAAAAGAGAATAATGATGAAAAAAGTATGCATAATAATGAAGGAAATGAGTATCACGATTAAGGAAATAAGTACCATAACGAAGGTAATAAGTAACATTATGAAGGAAATATGCATCATGATGTAGGAAAGTGCATCATTTTGAAAGAAATATGTATCATGAGGAAGGATATATGTATAATGATGAAATAAATTAGCATAATGATAAAGGAAATGAGCATCATGATAGTGGAAATAAACATCATGAATATGGAAATAAGCATCAAGAAGAATGAAATGATCGTCACGATGAAGGATATGACCACAATGATGTAGGAAATGATCATAATGATAAAGGAATAGGCTTCATGATGTAGGAAATAAGCATCGTGATGAAGGAAATATGAATCATGATGGAAGAAATGATCATAAAGATGTATGAAATATGCATCATGATGAAGGAAATACGCATCATGATGATGAAAATAAGAATTCCGATGATGGTAATGAGCATCATGATGAAGGAAATATGCATCATGATAAAGGAATTGAGTATCATGATTAGGGAAACGATTAATAAGATGAATGAAGTGAGCATCGTGATTAAAAAATATGCATCATGATGTAGGAAATGAGCATCATGATGATGAAAATATACATCATGATCAATGAAATGAGCAGAACATCATGATGAATTAAATGAACATCATGGTGTAGGAAATAAGAATCATTATGAATTAAATGAACATCATGATGTAGGAAATAAGCATCATTATGATGCAAATGATTATCATATCGCAGGAAATATGCTTCATAATGAAGGAAATAAACATAATTCTATAGGAAATAGGCATCATGATGAAGGAAAGATGCATAATGATGAAGGAAATGAACATCATGATGATAGTATATCATGATGATGGTTATGAGCATCATGATGAAGGAAAAGAGTATAACGATGAAGAGAGTATGCATCATGATGAATGAAATGAGTACCATGACGAAGGAAATGAGCATCATGATGAAAGAAATATACATCATGATCAATGAAATGAGCACCATAATGAATTAAATGAACATCATGATGTAAGAAATGAACATCAAGATCAAGGAAATATGCGTCATGATGAAGGAAGTTATCATCATTATGATGGAAATGATTATCATGTTGAAAGGAAAAAAATTGCATCATAATGAAAGAAATTAGCATAACGATGTAGGAAATAGGCATCATGATGTAGGAAACATGCATCATGATGAAGGAAATGAGCATCATGATGATAGATTTATGTACCGTGATGATGGAAATGAGAATCATGATGAAGGAAAAGAGAATAATGATGAAGAAAGTATGCATAATAATGAAGGAAATGAGTATCATGATGAAGGAAATGAGTACCATGACGAAGGTAATGAGCAACATTATGAAGGAAATATGCATCATGACGTAGGAAAGTGCATCATTTTGAAAGATATATGCATCATGATGAAGGATATATGCATCATGATTAAATGAATGAGCATCATGATGAAGGAAATGAACATCATGATGGTGGAAATGAGCATCATGATGGTGGAAATGAGCATCATGAATATGGAAATAAGCATCAAGAAGAAGGAAATGATTGTAACGATGAAGGATATGACCACAATGATGTAGGAAATGATAATTATGATGCAGGAATAGGCTTCATGATGTAGGAAATAAGCATCATTATGAAGGAAATATGAATCATGATGATAGAAATGATCATAAATATGTAGGAAATATGCATCATGATGAATGAAATTAGCAACATGATGTAGGAAATGAGCATCATGATGAAGGAAATACGATGATGATGATGGAAATAAGAATCCTGATGATGGTAATGAGCACAATGATGAAGGAAATACGCACCATGATAAAGGAATTGAGTATCATGATTAAGGAAACGATTAATAAGATGAACAAAGTGAGCATCGTGATAAAAGAAATATGCGTCATGTTGTAGGAAATGAGCATCACGATGATGGAAATATACATCATGATCAATGAAATGAGCATCATGATGAATTAAATGAACGTCATGATGTAGGAAATAAGCATCACTATGATGGAAATGTTTATCATATTGCAGGAAATATACTTCATAATGAAGGAAATAAACATAATGACGTAGGAAATAGGCATCATGATGAAGGAAACATGCATCATAATGAAGGAAATGAACATCATGATGATAGTATAACTTGATGACGGTTATGAGCATCATGATGAAGGAAAAGAGTATAATGATGAAGAAAGTATATATCATGATGAATGAAATGAGTACCATTACAAAGGAAATGAGCATCATGATGAAGGAAATATACATCATGATCAATTAAATGAGCACCATAATGAATTAAATGAACATCATGATGTAGGAAATTAGCATCAAGATGTAGGAAATATGCATCATGATGAAGGAAATTAGCATCAAGATGAAGGAAATATGCATCATGATGAAGGAAATAAGCATCATTATAATGGAAATGATTATCATGATGAAGGAAAAAACTGCATCATAATGAAAGAAATGAGCATACGATGTAGGAAACATGCATCTTGATGAAGGAAATGAACATCATGATGATAGATTTATACATCGTGATGATGGAAATGAGCATCATGATGAAGGAAATGAGAATAATGATGAAGAAAGTATGCATAATAATGAAGGAAATGAGTATCATGATGAAGGAAATGAGTACCATGGCGAAGGTAATGAGCACCAATATGAAGGAAATATGCATCATGATGTAGGAAAGAGCATCATTTTGAAAGAAATATGCATCATGATGTAGGAAATGAGCATCATGATGAAGGATATATGCATCATGATGAAGGAAATGAGCATCATGATGTTGGAAATTAACGTCACGGTTAAGGATATGACCACAATGATGTAGGAAATGATAATAATGATGAAGCAATTGGCTTCATAATGTTGGAAATAAGCATCGTGATGAAGGAAATATGATTCATGATTAAAGAAATGATCATAAAGATATAAGAAATATGCATCATGATGAAGGAAATTAGCATCGTGATGTAGGAAATGAGCATCATGATGAAGGAAATACGCATCATGATGACGGAAATAAGAATCCTGATGATGGTAATGAGCATCATGTTGAAGGAAATATGCATCATGATAAAGGAATTGAGTATTATGATTAAGGAAATGATTAATAAGATGAATGAAATGAGCATCGTGATTAAAGAAATATTCATCTTGATGTAGAAAATGAGCATCATGATGATGGATATATACATGATGATCAATGAAATGAGCTTCATGATGAATTAAATGAACATCATGATGTAGGAAATAAGCATCATTATGATGGAAATGTTTATCATGTTGCAAGAAATATACTTCATAATGAAGGAAATAAACATAATGATGTAGGAAATAGGTATCATGATGAAGGAAACATGCATAATGATGAAGGAAATGAACATCATGATGAAGGAAAAGAGTATAATGATGAAGAAAGTATGTATCATGATGAATGAAATGAGTACCATGATGAAGGAAATTAGCAACATGATGAAGGAAATATACATCTTGATCGATGGAATGAGCATCATGATGAATTAACTGAGCATCATGATGTATGAAATCAGCATCATGATGAAGGAAATATGCATCATTATGATGGAAATGATTATAATATTGCAGGAAATATGCTTCATAATGAACTAAATAAACATAATGATGTAGGAAATAGGTATCATGATGAAGTAAGATGCATAATGATGAAGGAAATGAACATCATGATGATAGTATATCATGATGATGGATATGAGCATCATGATGAAGGAAAAGAGAACAGTGATTTAGAAATATGCATCATGATAAATGAAATGAGTACCATGACGAAGGAAATGAGTATCATGACGAAGGAAATATACATCATGATCAATAAAATATGCGTCATGATGAATGAAATAATCATCATTTTGATGGAAATGATTATCATGTTGCAGGAAATATGCTTCATAATGAACTAAATAAACATAATGATGTAGGAAATTGGCATCATGATGAAGTAAAGATGCATAATGATGAAGGAAATGAACATCATGATGATAGTATATCATGATGATGGATATGAGCATCATGATTAAGGAAAAGAGAATAATGATGTTGGAAATATGCATCATTATGAATGAAATGAGTACCATGACGAAGGAAATGAGCATCATGACGAAGAAAATATACATCATGATCAGTGAAATGAGCAACATAATGAATTAAATGAACATCTTGATGTAGGAAATGAGCATCAAGATGAAGGAAATATGCGTCATGATGAATGAAATAATCATCATTATGATGGAAATAATTTCATGTTGAACGGACAAAATGCATCATAATGAAAGAAATGAGCATAACGATGAAGGAAATAGGTATCATGATGAACGAAACATGCATCATGATGAAGGAAATGAGCATCATGATGATAGATTTATGTATCGTGATGATTGAAATGATCATCATGATGAAGGAAAAGAGAATAATGATGAAGAAAGTATGCATAATAATGAAGGAAATGAGTATCATGATTAAGGAAAAGGGGTACCACGACGAAAGTAATAAGCATCATTATGAAGGAAATATGCATCATGATGTAGGAAAGTGCATCATTTTGAAAGAAATATGCATCATGAGGAAGGATATATGCATCATGATGAAATAAATTAGCATCATGATGAAGGAAATGAGCATCATGATAGTGGAAATAAAAATCATGAATATGGAAATAAGCATAAAGAAGAAGGAAATGATCATCACAATGAAGGATATGGCCACAATGATGTAGGAAATGATCATAATGATGAAGGAATAGGCTTCATGACGTAGGAAATAAGCATCATGATGAAGGAAAAGAGAATAATGTTGAAGAAAGTATGCATAATAATGAAAGAAATGAGTATCATGATTAAGGAAATGAGTACCATGACGAAAGTAATAAGAATCATTATGAAGGAAATATGCATCATGATGTAGGAAAGTGCATCATTTTTAAAGAAATATGCATCATGAGGAAGGATATATGCATCATGATGAAATAAATGAGCATCATGATGAAGAAAATGAGTATCATGATAGTGGAAATAAACATCATGAATATGGAAATAAGCATCAAGAAGAAGGAAATGATCGTCACGATGAAGGATATGGCCACAATGATGTAGGAAATGATCATAATGATGAAGGAATTGGCTTCACGATGTAGGAAATAAGCATCGTGATGAAGGAAATACACATCATGATGAATAAAATAAGAATCCCGATGATGGTAATGAGCATCATGATGAAGGAAATATGCATCATGATAAAGGAATTGAGTATCATGATTAAGGAAACGATTAATAAGATAAATGAAATGAGTATCGTTATTAAAGAAATATGCATCATGATGTAGGGAATGAGCATCATGATGATGGAAATATACATCATAATCAATGAAATGAACAGAATATCATGATGAATTAAATGAACATCATGGTGTAGGAAATAAGCATCATGATGAAGGAAATAAGCATCATTATGATGGAAATGATTATCATGTTGTAGGAAATATGCTTCATAATAAAGGAAATAAACATAATTCTATAGGAAATAGGCATCATGTTGAAGGAAAGATGCATAATGATGAAGGAAATGAACATCGTGATGATAGTATATCATGATGATGGATATGAGCATAATGATAAAATAAAAGAGAATAATGATGAAGAAAGTATGCATCATGATTAATGAAATGAGTACCATGATGAAGGAAATGAGATCATGATGAAGGAAATATACATCATGATCAATGGAATGAGCATCATGATGAATTAACTGAGCATCATGATGTATGAAATCAACATCATGATGAAGGAAATATGCATCATTATGATGGAAATGATTATCATGTTGCAGGAAATATGCTTCATAATGAACTACATAAACATAATGATGTAGGAAATAGGCATCATGATGAAGTAAAGATGCATAATGATGAAGGAAATGAACATCATGGTGATAGTATATCATGATGATGGATATGAGTATCATGATTAAGGAAAAGAGAATAATGATGTAGAAAATATGCATCATGATGAATGAAATGAGTACCATGACGAAGGAAATGAGCATCATGACGAAGGAAATATACATCATGATCAGTGAAATGAGCAGCATAATGAATTAAATGAACATCTTGATGTAGGAAATGAGCATCAAGATGAAGGAAATATGCGTCATGATGAATGAAATAATCATCATTATGATGGAAATAATTATCATGTTGAACGGAAAAAATGCATCATAATGAAAGAAATGAGCATAACGATGAAGGAAATAGGCATCATGATGAACGAAACATGCATCATGATGAAGGAAATGAGCATCATGATGATAGATTTATGTATCGTGATGATGGAAATGACCATCATGATGAAGGAAAAGAGAATAATGATGAAGAAAGTATGCATAATAATGAAGGAAATGAGTATCATGATTAAGGAAATGAGTACCATGACGAAAGTAATAAGCATCATTGTCACGCCCCAACCCGCAAGCAGAACACGACAACCGCCACGTTAACCATAAATTTCGCGAAATGGGTACACTCCACTCCACAAAGTTTATAGAAAACGTAAGGCTTTCTATCAAGTACCTGTAGAATTGAACAACTGATAACTACGGGTACAACCCGAGGACATCATTACATAAAGTATCAACAAGGATTTACAAAGGTACAAAATACCACGATGTAACTTAGTTTGAAGAAAATATACATGAGCGATGTAACATCGCGAAAGTACAAAAAGAACATCAAGGGGGGTCACAAAATATAAAATGAACAAACTCGCCAATGGATCCGTCAATTAACATAAAAGAGAAAGTACCCAAAACCCCGATCGAATGATGAGCAAACGACAGGCAAACCTCCAACCAAAATGATATCAACAGCCTGAAAAGGAAGGAAATGATGGGGGTGAGCAAAACCACTAGCTCAGTGAGGTGATAAGCCGGTCACCCCAACCCTTATACGAAGCATGTACTCCCACTCGCGGTTCATAACATAAAATCCAATATTTCGTTCCACATCAATTATTATGTTTACTTAATATACAACTTAACAAAAATACAACCTATGAATGCATTTACAAATACACAATTAGTTCAAACAAGATGTTATCACATAAAAGACGCGTGGGTAGCCAATATCCTCCTCAAACTGATCTCTCCGTCGAGAGTCAGTCCGAGCCCGTCACCGTTACTCTAGATAAAATGCACATTAATGTTCTTTCTCAACATGCCAAATGCTAAAGTTCACAATTCAATATCGATGTGAATACTTGAAATGAAAATATATAAACATATATGACATGCATGTCCACACCGGTGACGTTGGCTGAGCCTACAATAGACTGATTCATCTAACGATCACCTTCCAAAGTATGAGTATTTGGCAAATGGACAGGTGCCCCGTTAGATCTAACTCACCCGGGTTTGCCAAGCCATGGGCAACTTGATTGTCACTCTAACTCACCCGAACCGCGACAATTCGGGCTACTTAATCAATGTCGCTCCAACTCACCCGAACCGTGACCAATTCAGGCTACTTAACCTTGGTATCAGGTATACATATGCATCATGAGATAAATAACAATTCAAGTCATAGTCTTAATTGGCACACAAGTCACAAGAATAACCAGAAATCAATCTGCAAATAATTCGCAATAAAGGCTATCAGATATCGAGCCGGCAAGGCTCTTCAACATAAGTTAAAATCAACAATACCCATATGAAATAATATAAGATAATCAATGGACTAACTTAGGCCAATCAGGCTCTAACTAGAACAATCGAGCCAATCATACTCTTTACCACATAACACATTACCAAAATAATTTTGTTATCAATTAACTAAAAATAAAATGAATGCAAATTTAATGAGGGTCCACACTTCCCACAAGAGAAGGCGTTCCCGAATTATCAACTCACAAGGAAGTGATTAACTCTCTCCGGAGTCTGAAGTAGGTCCTTTGCCCTTCATCGACGGTTCTTTACCTGGAAAGGAGATGAGCAATTAAAGACAAATCAAATATAACTAACTATTAGCGGTAACATCGTCTTTCATTGTCAAAATAAATCTTAATCGAGCTTGAGCGAGTCGATATTAAATAAGAACAGCCCGAATCTCCTCAACATCATCTCCCAATCTCACATAACCCGTTTCAGATCATTTCTTAAACAAAACGATAGGAAGTAAATTTGAATTCGACATAACTATTCTGAAATTTTCCAGCTAGCGGCACTTTACAAGAAAAATCATAACTAATTGTAGAAAAATCGAATCATGGTGTTTCAAGTGGCTACAGAAAGCTAACACGTTCAGCTACATATAGAAATTGAGTTTGTAAACTTCTGAGGTCAGTAGCTATGTCAAAATCAGTTCGAACAGCAGCTGCGAATTACCTAGTAGCAGTTTACGAGAAAAATCATAACTAATTGTAGAAAAATCGGATGGAGGCGTTTCAGGTGGCTACGGAAAGCTAACGAGTTCAGCTACGTATAGAAATTGAGTTTACAAATTTAAGAGATCAATAGCTATGTCGAAAGTAGTTCGAACAGTAGCTACGAATTTCCTCATATAAGGAAGAAAACCCAACAAAATCACAAAATCTTGGAGAAAGGAAGCTTAATTAACCTATTACTTACCTCAAAACAACTTAGAAACCACCTAGGATGAGGGTTGTAAGGGAGAATTTGATCAACAAGGGTTTCTCCTCTTCACTCTCTTCTTTCCCTTCTTTTGTTCTTCTCACTTTTCTTCTCCCGTACTCTTCTTTCTTTCTTTTCTTTTTTTTTTATATGTGTTGAGGCTATTAGAATGGGCTGGGCTTATTTTCATGTTATGCCATTTAAGTGGGCTGGACTTGGGCCAAATAAATAAATAAATAGGTTTTGGGCTCTAAAAACAAATCTAGGTCAACTTGGGCCAAAAATAAATAAATAGGTTTTGGGCTTTAAAAACAAATCTAGGTCAACTTGGGCCAAAAATAAATAAATAGATTTTGGGCTTTCTAAAAAAAATAATCTAGTTAGGCTAAGATATTATAAAGTATCCCCTCCTCTAAAAAGTTTCGTCCTCGAAACGTAAACGTACCTAGAGATGAAAAGAGATGTGGATGTTGTTGACGCATGACTAACTCTGGTTCCCACGTTTCTTCTTCAATTCGATCACTTCTCCATAGAACTCTCACCATAGGAATGGATTTATTACGAAGCATTTTCTCTCGGCGATCTACAATTTGAACAGGTTGTACTTCGTACGATAGATTCTCCTTTAATACAACTGGGGGATATTCGAGCACGTGCGAAGGATCGGGTTCATATTTTCTAAGCATAGAGACATGGAAAACATCGTGAATCTTTGACAATTCGGATGGTAGCTCAAGTCGATACGTGACACGACCAATCCTTTGCACGATCGTAAACGGGCCAATATACCTTGGACTTAACTTTCCTCGACGGCGAAATCGTAACACGCCCTTCCACGGAGAAACTTTTAGAAAAACTTTATCTCCTTCATTAAACTCCAAATCGCGCCTCCTATTATCTGCGTAGCTTTTTTGTCGATCTTGCGCTGCCTTAAGTCTGTCTCGAATAAGTTGTATTTTTTCCTTCGCATCTTCGATAAGCTCTACTTGTTCGATTTGTCTCTCGCCAACCTCATCCCAAAAGAGCGGTGTTCGACACTTTCGGCCATATAGAGCTTCGTACGGGGGCATTCCAATGCTTGAATGATAACTGTTGTTATAAGCGAACTCCACCAAAGTCACGTACTTATCCCAGCTACCTCCTAAATTCAACACCACTGCACGTAACATGTCTTCTAGTGTCTGTATAGTTCTCTCTGACTGTCCATCAGTCTGTGGATGAAACGAGGTACTGAATAGTAATTTTGTACCTAGCGCTTTCTGCAGACTAGGCCAAAAACGGGAAGTGAATCTTGGATCACGATCAGATATGATTGACACTGGTACTCCGTGCAATCTCACGATCTCATCGACATATAACTTGGCAAGTTTCTCTAAAGATTCGTTGGTATGCACTGGAAGGAAATGTGCCGATTTCGTCAGACGATCGACAATGACCCAGATTGAGTCATGACCCTTTTGGGTTCGAGGTAAACCGGAAACAAAATCCATCGTGATGTTCTCCCATTTCCACTCAGGAATAGGTAGTGGTTGAAGCATGCCGGCTGGTTTTTGGTGTTCTGCTTTAATCTGTTGGCATGATAAGCACTTTGATACAAATTCAGCAATGTCCCGTTTCATACCTGGCCACCAATAATGCTCCCGAAGTGTTCTGTACATTTTGGTACTACCAGGATGCATAGCATAGGCTGAAGAATGGGCTTCCTCAAGAATAGCTCTACGAACATCAAGTTCTGATGGAACACAAACACGATTTTTAAAAGTAAGGAGTCCGTCATCCCGAATTTGAAATTCTGGTTCTTTTCCTTGATTTAACTTCACCATCTTTTGTTGTAAATGAACATCGTGTGATTGTCTTTCTCGAATTTGCTCAAACAAGGTAGGTCTAACCTCGAATTTGGCGATTAAAGCGGAATCATTAGACTTTTCACAATCGAGCGAAATGTGTAAAGATTTAAATTGCTCCAACATAGAAAGATAAAAAGATTGAATCGAAGCAAGTGAGGTAGAAGACTTTCTACTTAGAGCATCTGCAACAACGTTCGCCTTGCCAGGATGATAATCGATGACTAAGTCATAGTCACTAATCAACTCCATCCATCGCCTTTGCCTGAGGTTGAGCTCCTTTTGCGTGGTGATATACTTTAAGCTCTTGTGATCAGTGAAAACTCGACAAGTTGCACCATACAGATAGTGTCTCCAGATCTTCAATGCAATGACAATTGCAGCCAACTCTAAATCGTGTGTAGGATAATTTTCTTCGTTCTTCTTCAATTGCCTTGAAGCGTAGGCAATAACCTTTCCTTCTTGCATGAGAACACATCCTAATCCTTGTCTCGAGGCGTCGCTATAAATGGTAAATTCTCCAATCGCTGGGTCTGGCAAAGCAAGAATAGGAGCTGAAACAAGTCGTCTTTTCAATTCTTGAAAGGCTTCCTCGCATTCTTCACTCCATTCAAATTTTACCCCTTTCCGAGTCAATTTAGTCAAAGATGAAGCCAACAACGAAAAGTCTTTGACAAACCGTCGATAATATCCAGCTAATCCCAGAAAACTACGAATCTCTGTCACGTTCTTTGGATGCTCCCAATCTAGTATAGCTTGAATCTTCACTGGATCGACGTAGATTCCTTCTTTAGAAATGTGATGACCCAAAAAGCTTACCTCACGAAGCCAAAATTCACACTTCGAAAATTTAGCATAAAGCTGATTTTCTCTAAGAATGTTCAGAGCAATTCTTAGATGATGAGAATGCTCGTCATCTGATTTAGAATAAATAAGAATGTCATCAATGAAAATGATGACAAACATATCTAAATACGGCCGAAAGACCCGATTCATAAGATCCATAAAAGCTGCAGGAGCATTTGTGAGTCCAAAAGGCATAACACAGAATTCAAAATGACCGTATCTGGTTCGAAAAGCAGACTTAGGGATATCAGATTCCCTAATCTTGAGTTGGTGATAACCAGACCGCAAATCAATTTTTGAGAACACAGTTGCTCCTTGCAATTGATCAAATAGATCATCAATTCTCGGAAGAGGATATTTGTTCTTGATTGTCACCTTGTTCAATTGACGGTAGTCGACACATAGGCGAAATGATCCATCTTTCTTCTTGACAAAAAGAACTGGAGCACCCCAAGGAGATGTGCTAGGACGTATGAATCCCTTCTCCAATAATTCTCCAAGTTGTTTCTGGAGTTCCTTAAGCTCAGCTGGCGACATTCGATATGGAGTAATCGATATAGGTGTGATTCCAGGAAGTACATCAATGGAAAAATCAATCTCTCGATTCGGAGGCTGTCCTGGTAAGTCTTCAGGAAAGACATCAGGAAATTCATTCACGATCGGGATCTCGTTTGAAGTTCACCTTCAAAAACAAGTTCTGAGAATCCTGGTCTACGAAAAATAACAAGTTTCTTGTGGCAGTCGAGAATTGCATAATGCGAAGAAAGCCAATCCATGCCAAGAATAACATCGAGATCAATCAAAGGCAATGGTATCAATTCAGCCTCTAGAATGACATCTTTGATCTTCAATGGACAACCAAGGAATACCGAATCACGAATTAGACGCTCTCCAAGAGGGGTATGAACTATGATTCCAGGTGACAAATGAGAGATAGGATAATCTAAGATCGCAGCAAGATCATCCCGAATATAAGATCTATCAGAACCTGGGTCAAATAAAGTGTAGACCTGATGGTCTCCCACAAACACATGGCCTAAAGAAGCAATATTAGGTGAGATTGTGATTTAAAAATTCGGAAAGATAAAATTTCTTACGAAGTTTTATTTGTAATCAAGTGGCATAACAAGGCGGGGTTAGATCTAACATGTGAAAATACTCGGATTATAAATTACCTGTCACAACCTTCGGATCTGAGCGAGCCTCTTCCTGGGAAATATGAAATACTCTAGTTTGATTCCTTCCTTGCATAGGTGATCGAGTACTAGGGCCTCTTGAGGCATCAGGCACTCTGGTAGCTGCAGATCGAGTATCTCTGGGTGTAGAATATGTTAGTCTACCACGAGGCTGACCAGAACTCTGACTGTTCGCTCCCATAAGTTGAGGACAAGAACTTCGCATATGCCCCGGCTGTCGACACTGAAAACATACTTGAGGAGCCTTACAGGGGCCGTCATGATACTTTAAGCAATTCTGGCACTTGCGATTTTCACCAACTGATCCCGAGACATTGCTCCCGCCTCTACTAAACTGCTCCCGAGGTTGAGGAAAACTAATAGACACTGAACTTGGTGCGCCACGCGAAGATCCCACACCCCTATACACCTTCGATGCATTTCCTGGAAATGCGCTCCCTTGCCTTTTCTTTTGAGATCGTTCTGCAAGCTTATATCTCACCTGAACTAAACTTTCTACCCTCAGGGCTTCTTCTACAAGCTCGTCAAGACTTTCGTACTTGTCTCTGGACTTGATGCGATCTCGAATATTTAGATTAAGACCATCTTCAAATCTCTTGCATAAGTCTCTCGTCGTATATGACTCAGGAGCGAATTCTCACAATTCCAGAAATTTGCTTTCATACTCCACAACCGACATAGTGCCTTGAAAGAGGTTGAAGAACTCCTTTCTCTTCTGATCCTTGATGTACTGAGAGAAGTATCGATCTTTGAATCGTTCCACAAAGATAGCCCACGTAATAGTAACCGAATATGTCTCTTTTAGATTCTGCCACCATCGTCGTGCGTCTGGGCCTAACAGCTTGGTCGCAATGACCACACGATAACATTCTTCAATCATCAAAGTGTCAAAGGTCTCTGTAATCTCCTTTATCCATGCCCCCGCTTTAGAAGCATCTCTTGTACCGTCAAATTTTGAAGTCCCCATGTTTTCAACTGCTTTCACCAAATCAGGTATAAAAAGTGCACCTCGAGAAGTAGTACCTACTAAAGCCATTTCTGGAGTAGAAACTGGTACATGAGATGTAGGTTGAATTGGTTCATTAGCACGAAGAACATCCTCAGTGACAGTTGTAGTGGTAGGAGTCGTCGTAGGTGGTGGAACACCATGTACTCGGATGTGATCATAATACAACTGGTACTGCTCTGGGGTCTGTTGGATTGTATACTAAAAGTCTAGCTTTAGTATGGACAATGTTATAACAATATTTGAAATGAGAATCAATTGATCAAATGATTGCATCTTATAATTTATTTTATATGCATGATGCAATAGTCCATTTACTTTATACTGTAGATAATATGTTGTGCGACAACACGCGGAAGATCATATTATCGGTTTCCTTATAAAGTATAAACAGATGCTCACAACTGAGATAGACGGGGACTCTCTATCGGTATGGTTGTAGTGTGGTTTGGTATTAGCTTGTCTTGGCTATAGAATCACATTAGTGCACTTGTGTGTATTGAGCAGGACCGCCTGAGATCGTTCTTCTTATACTGACTATATAGTAGAACTTGATCTCTGTTATTATGGAAGTTCGTGCTCTTAATCCCTATACAATAACCTCGACACGTAGGACAGTATGTATTTCTTTGATTCATCAATGGGTGAGATTTATAAGTATTAAATCAATAAACTCGGTGAGTTGGGAAGTAGTGCTGTATCTATGGTGTGCTGTTGATTGTAGAAGGAATCCATGTCCGTCATAGGTTGATGATGTCCCCTTGAGGAGCTCATAAGGTTTATCATGTAAATCTTGCAAGTGGATTAATTTCCGGCATGATAAAAAGGTTGAGTGGTACTACTCTTGGATGAGATATTAATTAATTTGAGTTGTCAGTAACTTAATTAATTAATGGACATTGTATATCTTAAACATGGGGAGACTTTCGGGCTCATAATAAGAAGGAGCCCAGAACATAATTTTGGGATTGGACGGGTAGTGCAATAATAATATTTTAGTGGACTATATTATTATTATTGGATTTAATTAAAAGCTTTGGGCTAAGCTTGGTTAATTAAGTTCAATTGAGGCCCAGCCCAATTTCTCCTCCTGGTCCCTGCTGTAGCCCAATATATATAGTCATCTCAGCTTCTGGAAACCTAACTTCCTGCGCCTCTTTTGACGTGAGTTAGAGAGAAGCAGATTGAGAGAACTCTGGGGATTGTTGACCACCCAACACCAGAGTTGACTTGGGACATACAGCAGAAGATCAAGAGGTGTTCTTCTGCAGTGATTCAGACTCTACATCAACCCTGAAGTACGGTAAACACATTATTGCTTCCGCTGATTTTGTTTACCTGTTAATCCTAACGGATCACGTTGAACCGCACGATCCAATTGCCAACAGGGTCATCATGTGCTCAACACGCAACTGGGCCCGTGGTTGCTCTACCTGGGTAACCGGCACCCTATGATCAGAATTGATAGGGTCTGTAAATGTCGGATGAACAACATGATCAGAAGAAACATGTCCTCGAGGTCCACGAGGAACAGAAGAGATTAAAGGACTCGGAGGATCACGAGGAACATGTCCTCGACCTCGACCTCGACGACGAACTGGAGGTGCCATAATGACTGAAAGAAAGAAGGGAAAAAAAAATGCAAGGTCAACATTAAGGTAATACGATACCTTAGGATGACATAGAAACAAAATTGGATCCATTAGCTCGACTCAAAAAGAATGAGAATCATATAACCAGGCTCTGATACCAAGAAAGTTGTCACGCCCCAACCCGCAGGCAGAACACGACAACCGCCACGTTAACCATAAATTTCGCGAAATGGGTGCACTCCACTCCACAAAGTTTATAGAAAACGTAAGGCTTGCTATCAAGTACCTGTAGAATTGAACAACTGATAACTACGGGTACAACCCGAGGACATCATTACATAAAGTATCAACAAGGATTTACAAAGGTACAAAATACCACGATGTAACTTAGTTTGAAGAAAATATACATGAGCGAAGTAACATCGCGAAAGTACAAAAAGAACATCAAGGGGGGTCACAAAATATAAAATGAACAAACTCGCCAATGGATCCGTCAATTAACATAAAAGAGAAAGTACCCAAAACCCCGATCGAATGATGAGCAAACGACAGGCAAACCTCCAACCAAAATGATATCAACAGCCTGAAAAGGAAGGAAATGATGGGGGTGAGCAAAACCACTAGCTCAGTGAGGTGATAAGCCGGTCACCCGACCCTTATACGAAGCATGTACTCCCACTCGCGGTTCATAACATAAAATCCAATATTTCGTTCCACATCAATTATTATGTTTACTTAATATACAACTTAACAAAAATATAACCTATGAATGCATTTACAAATACACAATTAGTTCAAACAAGATGTTATCACATAAAAGACGCGTGGGTAGCCAATATCCTCCTCAAACTGATCTCTCCGTCGAGAGTCAGTCCGAGCCCGTCACCGTTACTCTAGATAAAATGCACATTAATGTTCTTTCTCAACATGCCAAATGCTAAAGTTCACAATTCAATATCGATGTGAATACTTGAAATGAAAATATATAAACATATATGACATGCATGTCCACACCGGTGACGTTGGCTGAGCCTACAATAGACTGATTCATCTAACGATCACCTTCCAAAGTATGAGTATTTGGCAAATGGACAGGTGCCCCGTTAGATCTAACTCACCCGGGTTTGCCAAGCCATGGGCAACTTGATTGTCACTCTAACTCACCCGAACCGCGACAATTCGGGCTACTTAATCAATGTCGCTCCAACTCACCCGAACCGTGACCAATTCAGGCTACTTAACCTTAGTATCAGGTATACATATGCATCATGAGATAAATAACAATTCAAGTCATAGTCTTAATTGGCACACAAATCACAAGAATAACCAGAAATCAATCTGCAAATAATTCGCAATAAAGGCTATCAGATATCGAGCCGGCAAGGCTCTTCAACATAAGTTAAAATCAACAATACCCATATGAAATAATATAAGATAATCAATGGACCAACTTAGGCCAATCAGGCTCTAACTAGAACAATCGAGCCAATCATACTCTTTACCACATAACACATTACCAAAATAATTTTGTTATCAATTAACTAAAAATAAAATGAATGCAAATTTAATGAGGGTCCACACTTCCCAAAAGAGAAGGCGTTCCCGAATTATCAACTCACAAGGAAGTGATTAACTCTCTCCGGAGTCTGAAGTAGGTCCTTTGCCCTTCATCGACGGTTCTTTACCTAGAAAGGAGATGAGCAATTAAAGACAAATCAAATATAACTAACTATTAGCGGTAACATCGTCTTTCATTGTCAAAATAAATCTTAATCGAGCTTGAGCGAGTCGATATTAAATAAGAACAGCCCGTATCTCCTCAACATCATCTCCCAATCTCACATAACCCGTTTCAGATCATTTCTTAAACAAAACGATAGGAAGTAAATTTGAATTCGACATAACTATTCTGAAATTTTCCAGCTAGCGGCAGTTTACAAGAAAAATCATAACTAATTGTAGAAAAATCGAATCATGGTGTTTCAAGTGGCTACAGAAAGCTAACACGTTCAGCTACATACAGAAATTGAGTTTGTAAACTTCTGAGGTCAGTAGCTATGTCAAAATCAGTTCGAACAGCAGCTGCGAATTACCTAGTAGCAGTTTACGAGAAAAATCATAACTAATTGTAGAAAAATCGGATGGAGGCGTTTCAGGTGGCTACGGAAAGCTAACGAGTTCAGCTACGTATAGAAATTGAGTTTACAAATTTCAGAGATCAATAGCTATGTCGAAAGTAGTTCGAACAGTAGCTACGAATTTCCTCATATAAGGAAGAAAACCCAACAAAATCACAAAATCTTGGAGAAAGGAAGCTTAATTAACCTATTACTTACCTCAAAACAACTTAGAAACCACCTAGGATGAGGGTTGTAAGGGAGAATTTGATCAACAAGGGTTTCTCCTCTTCACTCTCTTCTTTCCCTTCTTTTGTTCTTCTCACTTTTCTTCTCCCGTACTCTTCTTTCTTTCTTTTCTTTTTTTTTTATATGTGTTGAGGCTATTAGAATGGGCTGGGCTTATTTCCATGTTATGCCATTTAAGTGGGCTGGACTTGGGCCAAATAAATAAATAAATAGGTTTTGGACTCTAAAAACAAATCTAGGTCAACTTGGGCCAAAAATAAATAAATAGGTTTTGGGCTTTAAAAACAAATCTAGGTCAACTTGGGCCAAAAATAAATAAATAGGTTTTGGGCTTTCTAAAAAAAATAATCTAGTTAGGCTAAGATATTATAATCATTATGAAGGAAATACGCATCATGATGTAGGAAAGTGCATCATTTTGAAAGAAATATGCATCATGAGGAAGGATATATGCATCATGATGAAATAAATGAGCATCATGATGAAGGAAATGAGCATCATGATAGTGGAAATAAAAATCATGAATATGGAAATAAGCATCAAGAAGAAGGAAATGATCGGGCCACAATGATGTAGGAAATGATCATAATGATGAAGGAATAGGCTTCATGATGTAGGAAATAAGCATCGTGATGAAGGAAAAGAGAATAATGATGAAGAAAGTATGCATAATAATGAAGGAAATAAGTATCATGATTAAGGATATGAGTGTTGGATTGTATACTAAAAGTCTAGCTTTAGTATGGACTATGTCATAATAATATTTGAAATGAGAATCATTGATCAAATGATTGCGTCTTATAATTTATTTTATATGCATGACGCAATAGTCCATTTACTTTCTACTGTAGATAATATATTGTGCGACAATACGCGGAAGATCATATTATCGGTTTCCTTATAAAGTATAAACAGATGCTCACAACTGAGATAGACGGGGACTCTCTATCGGTATGGTTGTAGTGTGGTTTGGTATTAGCTTGTCTTGGCTATAGAATCACATTAGTGCACTTGTGTGTATTGAGCAGGACCGCCTGAGATCGTTCGACTTATACTGACTTATAGAAGAACTTGATCTCTGTTATTATGGAAGTTCGTATTCTTAATCCCTATACAATAACCTCGACACGTAGGGCAGTATGTATTTCTTTGATTCATCAATGGGTGAGATTTATAAGTATTAAATCAACAAACTCGGTGAGTTGGGAAATAGTGCTGTATCTATGGTGTGATGTTGATTGTAGAAGGAATCCATGTCCGTCATAGGTTGATGATGTCCCCTTGAGGAGCTCATAAGTTTTATCATGTAAATCTTGCAAGTGGATTAATTTCCGGCATGATAATAAGGTTGAGTGGTACTACTCTCGGATGAGATATTAATTAATTTGAGTTGTCAGTAACTTAATTAATTAATGGACATTGTTTTTCTTAAACATGGGGAGACTATCGGGCTTATAATAAGAAGGAGCCCAGAACATAATTTGGGATTGGATGGGTAGTGCAATAATAATATTTTAGTGGACTATATTATTATTATTGGATTTAATTAAAAGCTTTGGGCTAAGCTTGGTTAATTAAATTCAATTGAGGCCCAGCCCAATTTCTCCTCCTGTTCCCTGCAGTAGCCCTTATAAATAAGTTATCTCAGTTCCTGTTAACCCTAAGTCAGTGCCTCATTTGACAGTTAGAAAGAACAGGAGCAGATTGAGAGAATCCTGCGGATTGTTGCCCACACAACAGCAGGATTCAACTTGGGACATACTGCAGAAGATTGAGAGGTGGTTCTCTGCAACGGTTCATCCTCTACATCAACCCAGAAGTACGGTAAACTTGTTTAAATCGCTTCCGCTGATTGTTTGCCTGAAATCCTAAACGGATCACGTTTGAACCACAAGATCCAATTGCCAACAATTGGTATCAGAGCGTTGGTTTCGTGGTGAAACGTGAGACGTTACTTAGGGTTTTTGTGATTATTTGATTATATGTAATGATCTGAATATTATCACTTGTTGCTGTGTGTTATCGTGTTTCAATTATCACAGTACGTTTCTAGACCTGATGAAAGGGATTGTACATGTGTGTATTATACATTATTCCTATGTGCTAGAATCGTTGAATTTGTGTGTGATTATTGTAATTGTTCTCACTGTACACACACGGATGGACCATCATCGGTGATTTTTTCTTGCTGGACACTGTTCCCACACGACGTTGACCACAGGGTCACGATCGCGACGGGGCTGAAGGCTTGGTATGCTGGGCTGACAGCGGCTGAAGGTGGCATCGGGGCGGCGGCTGGGGTGTTAACCACCGAACCCAGGAACTGGACCATCTGGGGGTATAAACGGCGGCAGATCGCAGCTGATGAGGCATGTGTCGGCAGCTATCATTGGGGTGGCGGCCTTGAGCGGTGTGATCGGTGGTGGATCAATTGGCGATGTCGAACGGAGTGGTGAAAATCCGGCGATGGATTGAGATTGTGGATGTTCAGATCGATGCGTCTTATCTGAGCGATCTGGGCGGATTCCTTGCTGATCGACTGCACGATTTGGTGCGACTCACAGAGGAGTCGTTTGATCGAGGCAACCCACTCCAATCTCCGGGTGAAGCAGCAGCGTCTGATCGGTCGAGGATTCTAGTGGGCTGCTGATGGCGCGTGTGGGAAGCGCACAGCTGCACGGCTGGTGCGGATGAACTCCGATCGGCGTCGTGCTGGCAGATGGCGAACTGATTAGGCTTCCGGCGCACATGGGCTGTGGACGAGTCGGCAGTGGCTTCGAGCGGGCCGACTCAGGATTTCGCAGCACGTAAGTGAGAGGCTCCTGTGTTGATCTAGTAGCGGCCGAGTCCAGGAGCGGATGGCAGTCATTAGCCGTAGCGGCGCCTAGAAGCGCCGGCGGTAAGCTACTGCAGGTTGAGAGATGGCTGTAGGCAGTGACGCGGCGGCGCTGATCGAGTTGCATCGAAGTGGTGTCGAGCGACGAGCGGAGGCAAGTGGCTGGCGGCGGGCGTTAGCAGGGTGCGGTCGCCGGAGCCAGCCGGAGAGCAGCAGGAAGCGAAACAGCGGTTGGTCGGCGCCGCTGTAATGGCCGGAGTTTGCTGTCGGGTTCAGGGATGGCGGCGGCTGCATTAGGGCAGCATTTCAAGGGCCCAATTTCTTGGTTTTGGGCTTCCTTGATGGGCTGTGGATTTAGGCTCCCCCTTTGGACTGATTCAATTTGGTTTTGGGCTGGATTTAAAGGCCCATTTTAATTGAAATCTTAAGGGCTACTCATTTTATTTAATTTGGCTTTGGGCCTGGGTTGTTTTTATTAATTCAACTGTTTTTAGGGCCCAATTTTAATTAAATGGTAATGGGCTGCTGGGCTAATTATTTAATTAATTGTGGGATAAATGTTGGGCCTGATTTTAAATATTAGGCTAGACCTTAATGTAGAAATTGGCAGGGTAAATGGGCTTAATTATTTTATTAATTGGCTGCTCATTTTATGTTAATAATGTTTGGGTCAGCTGGGCCTATTTAATTGATCCAACATTTTATGCAATTAATTAATGTTATATAACTGATTAATTGATTTAATTGTCAATTATTGTTGTATATGTGAAAGGCATGTTCTATGTGATTTATTTATTTAAATTGCTGTTAATAGAAGCATGTCTAAGTTGTATATTTTATTCTGCAATATTATATGCATGTTTAAAACCCTCGGTTATTAAATAACTAAGTGGGAGAGGGGATTGGTAATTAATTCTCGCGGCCTCCATTATTGGTTTGTAAGTGATGTGAGTAAACTTGCGTGTTGGCAATAGGCCTTCCTCCCTAACGGATGAGTTTATTCATGGATTACTGGTACAGAGTTCATAAATAATTATTGTTTGTAATGTGGCACATAAACTTGCGTGTTGGCATAGGCCTTCCTCCCTAACGGATGAGTTTGTGTGCGGTACACTGGTACAAACTTATAATTGATGATTGTAGGAAGCTACCCGAGCGCGTGTGTACTTCTCCAACTGTAAGGCACATAAGCTCGCGCAGTGGACTTGGGATCAAATAATGGTGTACACTTAGGTGTAAATAATTAGTATCCTCCCCAACGGAGTCACTGCTATTATTTGCATGGCTAAAGAGGAACCGACTATTAATTATTTTGTCATAAAGTTAGGTTGACAAATGAAATTAATGGGTAAAACCTTCTCTTGTAAATGTTCGGGTTTGTAAACGTCCACCCTAACGTGGCTTGCAGACTCACGGTGCTTGAAATGTCGGTGAATTTTATTTTATATTGTTTTGAGGGAAATCAATTTAAAAGAATAAAATTCGAAGATTTGATCAGTAAATTTATTTGTGATTCTCTGAATTTCGAATGGTTTTATTTCACTAATTGTTAACTAAAAGAAATTATATTTACTTGTCCATATTAAATGATTAGAAAAGAATCTTGGTTTTTGAAAATTTCTGCTTAAGAAAATACATGTGTATTCTCACAAAGGACATTTCATGATGCCTATTAAAGTCTCTAGTGAAGAGATGAGAGGTTCATAGAAATATGATGGTCTCATATAACTCTTCGGATACTTGAGTAAATTAAAAAGGCAGAAGATCATGGTTAAATTGATGAATGAATTGGAAGAGCTTGGAATAGAAATTGAAAGGGAAACCTAAATCAATTTATTCTTCACAATTTGCCTGGATGTTTTGAGCAAGTTTTACCTAAAATACGAAAGGTTGTATATGGTGGGAAACTTCTCACAAAACATGTGGCAAAAGAAAGCCAATTTTCATCATGATCTGAACAAGGTTAATATCTTATTTACTAATGGTTTAAACATGATTAGTGATGGCATCTACTGACATGAAGTATGTAGATACTGGAATCAATAAATGTTTATCACTGAGTAAGAATAAGATTGTTAATAACATGGATAAAACTACAAAGGTAGTGGCTATGGCAGTGGGAGTTGTTTATTTATCTCATGATAAGAATAAACGATTGATTATGAGAAATTGCCTTTACGTACGTTTCATAGAAAGAATTTAATTTCAGTTTCTATGCATTAACGGATGGATACTTCATTTCATTTAAATGACATGGTCATAGTAATGAGGAATGAGGCTATAATCCGTTAAAGTATGTTGGTGGAGAAAAAGTATACTCTTGAATCATGCACATCCCACAGATGCAATAAAAAGTAGTTAAATAATGCATCTTCTAATATAAGTAAGAGAAAGGAACCTTCGGAAATGAACTAAACATACATTTGGCGTCTATGACTAATTCATTTTACTTAAGTAGGATTCAAAAGTTGATAGCCGATAGACCGTAAGGTTTATCTGAAGTGGAAACTATCGGACTTGCGAGTCTTGCTTGGAAGTAAAAATGATTAACTGCCTTTTCAAGGCTGTGGGGTGTAGAGCCAAAGATATATATGTTGGAATTAGTTCATTCTGATTCAAGCGAACCTAATATTATCCAGGCGAGAGGTGGTTATGAATATTCGAAAATTATTCTGGAAACCAATATATTTATATGATGCACTGCATGTCTAAGTTCTTTGATTAATTCAAAAATTGTAAGGCTGGTACAGTGAAGCGTCATGGAAAATATGTTAAGTCATTACGATTCCATCATGATGGCGAATACCTCTTGGGATAGTTAGGAGCTATTGATCAGAAATTGAGATTAAATCTCAAGTTGACTACACCGGGCATGCCCCAGCTGAATGGTGTGGTGGGTAGAAGGTATAAGGCTCTTATGATTATGATTAGATAGATGATGAATTATTTGGAATAATTAAATTCATTTTATGGAGATGCCCTAGATACAGTAATTCGTGAAACGTTTGTCTGTATATGGGATATCCTATAAAAATGAAGAGTGATTTATTTAGTCCAAAAGATCGAAGGGTGACTGTTAACACAAACACCAGATTTTTGGAAAAGGACTATGTAATAAATCACAAACCCATGTATAAGTTGTTCTAAAGGAAGTGAGAGGAAAACACTAAGTATAAGTACCAAGTGTACAAGAGGATATACCACAAGGTAAACTGCAACGCGTGTCACGTCTGATACACAATTACATGTAGTGCCTTGTCGTAGTGGGAGGGTTGTATGACAACCCATAAATATATGTTTTGGGAGAGTCGTGATACTTGATCCCTAGTAAACATGGTATTGTCCCACGGATATGACGTAGCACTACAAGATGAAAATGCGGAATCTTAGTAAGTTGCAATGCATGTTGAAATAGAATCTACAGATTCTATATTAAATCTGGGAACTTGTATGACCACTAAATGGTGTAAAAGCCATTGCAAGGGTCAAAGGAAATAAAAGAGGATCATATAGAAAGGTGAAAACCTTAGAAGCAAAGCTTGTTGCGAAAAAATGTACTCAGAAAGAAATGGTTCGATTATGAGGGAACATATTCGCTGGTAGCTATGCTTAAATTGATCCGGATTCTTTTATTTATTGCTGCTCATATTAAATTATGAGGGACAGCAAATAGATGTCAAGACAGCTTTCCTGATTGGAAGTCTTGAGGAAAACATCTATGTGAAGCAACCAGAGTAATTCATTGCAAAGTACTAATAGCATTTTGATAGTAAGCTTAAAAGTGTCCAGCGATGGACTAAAGCAAGTTTTAAGATCGTGAAGCATCTGTTTTGATTAGATAATCCAATGGCATGGATTTAAATCAATGAGCGGATGAGTCTTGTGTGTTGTAAAGAGTGACGGAAACGTGGTGGTGTTTCTTGTACTATACGTAGATAGTATCTTGCTCATTGGAGACAATGAAAGAGTATTATCGGGCGTATGGGTACGGTTAATAAAGCGGTAGTGATGAAGGACTTAAGAAAGGCAAAATACATCCTTTTGATCAAGGTAATACGGATCACAAGAAAGGATGTTATGCTTATCTCAAGTTTCATAAAATGATACAGTCCATACTCGTTTAGCATGTAAATTTATCTAAGTGAATGTGTCTTTGAGACACAAGAAGAAGATAAAGAGGATGAAAGCGGTTCCTTATGCATCATGTTGAAGGAAATGAGAATCACGATGAATGAAATCAGAATCATGGTGAAGGAAATATTCATCTAGACTAAAGAAGTGAGCATCATGATAAAGGAAATAAGCATCATGATGGTGGAAATAAACATCATGAATATGGAAATAAGCATCAAGAAGAAGGAAATGATCGTCACTATGAAGGATATGAACACAATGATGTAGGAAATGATCATAATGATGAAAGAATAGGCTTCATGATGTAGGAAATAAGCATCGTGATGAAGGATATATGAATCATGATGAAAGAAATGATCATAAAGATGTAGGAAATTTGCATCATGATGAAGGAAATACGCATCATGATTATGGAAATAAGAATCCTGATGATGATAATGAGCATCATGATGAACGAAGTATGCAGCATGATAAAGGAATTGAGTATCATGATTAAGGAAATGATTAATAAGATGAATGAAGTGAGCATTGTGATTAAAGAAATAAGCGTCTAGATGCAGGAAATAAGCATCATGATGATGGAAATATACATCATGATCAGCAAAATGAGCATCATGATATATTAAATGAACATCCTGATGTAGAAAATAAGCATCATTATGATGGAAATGTTTATCATGTCGCTGGAAATATGCTTCATAGTGAAGGAAATAAACATAATGATGTAGGAAATAGGCATCATGACGAAGGAAACATGCATCATGATAAGGGAAATAAACATCATGATGATTGTATATCATGATGATGGTTATGAGCACTACGATGAAGGAAAAGAGTATAATGATGAAGAAAGTATGCATCATGATGAATGAAATGAGTACCATGACGAAGGAAATGAGCATCATGATGAAGGAAATATACATAATGATCAATGAAATGAGCACCATAATGAATTAAATGAACATCATGATGTAGGAAATGAACATCAAGCTGAAGGAAATATGCGTCATGATGTAGGAAATAATCATCATTATGATGGAAATGATTATCATGTTGAAAGGAAAAAAATGCATCATAATGAAAGAAATGAGCATAACAATGTAGGAAATATGCATCATGATGTAGGAAACATGCATCATGATGAAGGAAATGAGCATCATGATGATAGATTTATGTATCGTGATGATGGAAATGACCATCATGATGAAGGAAAAGAGAATAATGATGAAGAAAGTAAGCATAATAATGAAGGAAATGAGTATCATGGTGAAGGAAATGAGTACCATGGCGAAGGTAATGAGCATCATTATGAAGGAAAAATACATCATGATGTAGGAAAGTGCATCATATTGAAAGAAATATGCTTCATGATGAAGGAAATGAGCATCATGATGAATGATATATGCATCATGATTAAATAAATGAGCATCATGATGAAGGAAATGAGCATCATGATGGTGGAAATTGTTGGCACTTGGATCGTTTGGTTAACGTGACCCATTAGGGATTCATATGTTTCCATCACAGCGGAAGCAATAAATCATAGAAACGATTACCGTTCACCAAGGTATGTTGATGAAGATTGATTCTCGCAGGCAGCCTGCGCAGTCCCACGAGAATGGCCATAACTTCCTCGTCTGATGTTGGAATTGAATGATCTTTGTGTTCAGACGATCCTCTCTTCAACGGTTTTCCGTCAGTATATTGATCATCAAATTCTGAGCACTTTACGATTTTATATCAATTTCGCAAAGTGGCGGACAGCAGCAGCAAACTACCTTCTGATCTTCTGCTGTATGTCCCAAGTCCGATCTCGACGTCGTGTGGGCGACGATCTATGAGACCTCCTCAATCTGCTCTCAACCTTCATCACACGTGAATAATTAGTTAGATTAGATTAGGGTTCCAGATAAGCTGAGGTGACTTATATACATAGGCTACAGCAGGGACCAGGAGGAGAAATTGGGTTGGGCCTCCATTGGGCTTAAGTATCCAAGCTTAGCCCAAAGCTTATACTTAAGTCCAATAATAATAATATATTCCACTAAAATATTATTATTGCACTACCGTACCAATCCCAAAATTACGTTTTGGGCTCCTTCTTATTATGAGCCCGTTAGTCTCCCCATGTTTAAGATATACAATGTCCATTAATTAATTTAAGTTACTGACAACTCAATTAATTAATATCTCATCCAAGAGTAGTACCACTCAACCTTATTATCATGTCGGAATAAATTCCACCTGCAGGGTTTACATGATAATCCTTATGAGCTCCTCAAGGGGACATCATCAATCTATGACGGACACGGATTCCTTCTACAATCAACAGCACACCATAGAGACAGCACTACTTCCCAACTCATCGAGTTTGTTGATTTAATAACATGTAAATCTCACCCATTGATGAATCAAAGAAATACATACTGCCCTACGTGTCGAGGTTATTGTATAGGGATTAAGAGCACAAACTTCCATAATAACTGAGATCAAGTTCTCCTATAAGTCAGTATAAGTCGAACGATCTCAAGCGGTCCTGCTCAATACACACAAGTGCACTAATGTGATTCTATAGCCAAGACAAGCTAATACCAAACCACACTACAACCATCCCGATAGAGAGTCCCCGTCTATCTCGGTTGTGAGCATCTGTTTATACTTTATAAGGAAACCGATAATATGATCTTCCGCGTGTTGTCGCACAACATATTATCTACAGTATAAAGTAAGTGGACTATTGCATCGAACATATGAATAAATTATAAGATGCAATCATTTGATCATATGATTCTCATTTCAAATTAATTGTTATAACATTGTTCATACAAAAAGCTAGACTTTTAGTATACAATCCAACAATCTCCCACTTATACTAAAAGACTATGCTGTCATGTCTTCTGCCATACATCTGATTTCCACTCCCACTACACGACCATCAAAAGCTCTCGCCTTAAGGTCCTTGTAAATGGATTTACTAGGTTATCATCCGATGCAATCTAGGTGACAACAACCTTCCCCTCATCATACGATTTCTCGTAACAGGTGGTACTCGCGTTCCATGTGTTTAATTTCCTTATGGGTTCGTGATTCCTTCAAGTTTGCAACTGCACCAATATCATCAATATAAATTGTGATATCCTTGGGCAAACTTAGAAACACTTCGAAGTCCATCTTGAAGTTTCTAGAGTCATACAGATACTTTGGCTACCTCATAGGCTCCAATTTATCATCTTTCCATGATGGAGTCCAGAGTCTGAAATATATTTCTATATAACACTCCTCCACATTATGACTCAACTTCCTAAAATTAAACGCATAACCTTTGAGGTGGATTTACTGCCGTCCCTATCTGATTTGAAAAATCTGAATCTATGTAACCCATAAGAATCAGTGAATCTGTTCGGTAAGCCCACATATAGTTTCTAGTCCTTTTCAGGTACATAAGTATATGTCTTACCACAGTTCAACATTCTTATTTTGGGTTACCTTGATACCCACTGTTCATGCCATCGGCAAAACAGATATCCAATCTCATGCATATCATTCCTTAGATTAAGCTTCCTCATTTGTCGAAGCATAAGGAACTGCTTTCATCTTCTTTATCTACTTTTTTGTCACAAGACACATTCACTTAGATAAATTCACATGCTAAACGAGTAAGGATCGTATCATTATATGAAACTTGAGATAAGCATAACATCCTTTCTTGTGATCCATATTACCGTGATCAAAAGGATATTTTTGCTCTTCTTAAGTCCTTCATCTCATACCGCTTTATCAACCATACCCATACGCCCGACAATACTCTTTCATTGTCTCCAATGAGCAAGATACTATCAACGTATAGTACAAGAAATACCATCACGTTTCCATCACTCTTTTCAATACACAAGACCCATCCGATCATTGATTAGATCCATGTCACTGGATTACCTCATCAAAACGGATGTTTCATGATCTTGAAGCTTGCTTTAGTCCATGAATGGACACTTTTAAGCTTATTATCACAATGCTCTTAGCTTTTTGCAATGAATCACTCTGGTTGCTTCACATAGATGTTTTCCTCAAGGCTTCCATTCAGGAAAGCTGTCTTGACATCTATTTGTTGTTCCTCATAATTCAATATGAGCAGCACTAAATAAAAGAATCTGGATCAACATTAGCATAGCTACCAGCGAACATGTTTGCTCATAATCGAACCATTTCTTTCTGAGTACACCCTTTCGCAATAAACTTTGCTTTCAAGGTTTTCACCTTACCGTATGATCCTCTTTTATTTCCTATGACCACTTCTAATGGCTTTTACACTATTTAGTGGTCTTTCAAGTTCTCAGACTTAATTTGAAATCCGTAGATTCTATTTCAACATTCATTGCAACTTACTAAGATTCCGCATTTTTAACTTGTAGTGCTTCGTCGTATCCGTGGGTCCATTTCATGTTTGCGAGGGACCAAGTCTCACGACTTTCCCAAAACATGTATCTTACAAGTTGTCGAAGAACCCTCCCACTACGACAAGGCACTACATGCAATTGTGTATCAGACGTGACACGCGTTGCAGTTTACCTTGTGGTACATCCTCTTGTACAGTTGGTACTTATACTTTGTGTTTTTCCCTCTCACTTCCTTTAGAACAATTTATACATGGGTTTATGATTTAATACATAGTCTCTTTCCAAAAATCTAGTGTTTGTGTTAACAATCACCCTTCGATCTTTTAGACTAAATAAATCACCTTCATTTTTATAGCATATCCCACAAACAGACAAACATTCAAATGAATTACTGTTTCTAGGGCTTATCCATAAAATTAATTAAGTAATTCCAAATAATTCATCATCTATCTAATCATTACCATAAGAGTCTTATTCCTTCTATCCACCACACCATTCAGCTGGGGCATGCCCAGTGTAGACCACTTGAGATTTAATCTCAACCTCTGATTAATAGCTCCTAACTATCCTAAGAGGTACTCGTAATGACGATTAAATCGTCATTACTTGATATATTTTCCATGACGCTTCACTGTACCAGCCTTGCAATTCTTGAATTAATCAAAGAACTTAGACATGCAGTGCATCAAATAAATATATCGGTATCTAGAATAATCATCGAGTGACGAATATTCATATCCACCTCTCATCCGGACAATCTTAGGACCACATAAATCATAATGAACTAATTCCAACATATATATCTTTGGTTCTGCACCCCTTTGCCTTGAAAAAGCAATTAGTCATTTTTACTCCCAAGCAAGACTTGAAAGTCAGATAGTTTTCACTTCAGATAAACCTAAGGGTCTATCGGCTATCAACTTTTGAATCCTACTCAAGTAAAATGATCTAGTCTTAGATGCCAAATATATGTTTAGTTCATATCCGAAGGTATCTTTCTCTTACTAAGATTAGAAGATTCATTATTAATTACTATTTGTTGCATCTGTGGAATATACATGATTTAAGAGTATACAAATTGTTCACCAACGTACAATAACAGATTACAACTCTATCCTTCATTATAATGACCATGTCATTTAAATGAAATGGAGTATCCATCTATTAATGCATAGAAACCGAAATCAAATTCTTTCTATGAAAACGTACATAAAACAATTTCTCATAATCAAACGTCTACTCATATCATTAGATAAATAGACAACTCCCACTGCAATAGCCACTACTCTTGTAGTTTTACCCATGTCATAACAATCTTATCCTCACTTAGTAATAAACATTTAGTGATTCCAGTATCTACACACTTCGTGTCAGTAAATGCCATCACTAATCATGTTTTAAACAACTAGTGAATAAGATATAAAACTTGTTCACATTATGATGAAAATGGCTTTCCTTTGCCACATGTTTTGCCAGAAGTTTTCCACCATATACATCCTATTGTAATTCAGGTGGAACTTACTCAAAAACATCTAGGCAATTCACGGAGAATTAAATTGATCTAGGTTTCCCTTCAATTTATACTCCATGCTTTCCCAATTCATTCATCAAATTAAATCATGATCTTCTGCCTTTTAACTTACTCAAGTATCCGAAGAGTTACATGAGACCATCATATTTCTATGAACCTCTCATCTCTTCACTAGAGACTTTAATAGGCATCATGAGGCGTCCATTGTGAGAACACACATGTATTTTCTTAAGCAGTAAAATTCAAAACCAAGATTCTTTTCTAATTATCTAATTTGGACAAGTAAATATAATTTCTTTTAGTTAATAATATGTGAGATAAAACCATTTGAAAGTCAGAGAATAATAAATTAATTTACCGATCAAAACTTTGAATTTTATCCTTTTATATTGATTCCCTCAAAACAATATAAAAATAAAATTCACCGACATCTCAAGCACCGTGAGTCTGCAAGCCACGTTAGTTTGGACGTTTACAAACCCGAACATTTACAAGAGAAGGTTTTACCCATTAATTTCATTTGTCAACCTAACTTCATGACAAAATAATTAATAGTCGGTTCCTCTTTAACCATGCAAATAATAACAGTGACTCCGTTGGGGAGGATACTAATTATTTACATCTAAGTGTGCACCATTTTTTGATTCCAAGTCCGCTGCCCAAGCTTATGTGCCTTACTGTTGGAGAAGTACACACGCGCTCAGATAACTTTCTACAACCATCAATTATATAAGTTTGTACTAGTGAACCGCATATAAGCTCATCCGTTAGGGAGGAAGGCACTATAGCCAACGCGCAAGTCCATATGCATCACATTACAAACAATAATTATTTAAAGAAGTTTGTACCAGTGATCCGTGAATAAACTCATCCGTTAGGGAGGAAGGCTCTATTGCCAACGTGCAAGTTTACTCACATCACTTATAAACCGATAATGGAGGCCGTGGGAATTAATTACCAATCCCCTCTCCCACTTAGTTATTTAAGACCGAGGGTTTTTACATGCATATAATATTTCAGAATAAAATATGCAACCTAGCATGCTCATACTTCCAAATATATAACAATAATTGACCAATAAAACAATTATAGCAGTTATATATAAGGAAATAAATTGCCAAAAATAAGTTGACTTGATCAACACTCCAACATACATGCATATAATATACCAAATATAATACGCAATCTAGCATGCTTCTATTTAAGGCAATAAATCATAGAGAATCATGCATACATATATAACAATAATCAATTAATAAATCAATTATAACAGTTATATAACAGCGAATTCGATTGTTCGCCACCAATCACGAATGCGGACAACTGCGATGGGGATCGACCTCCCAGCAGCCTGCTCCACCACTCTGGCACCCTGCCCGATCATATTGTGAAGACTCACGCGGAACCTGATGCAGACCAGTCGAACTTGATGCAAACCCGCTCGAACCTGGTGCAGAGTCGATCAAACCTGATGCAGACCAATCGAACCTGATGTGAATTCGCTCGAACCTGGTGCAGCATTGATCGAACCTGATGCAGACCAATCGAACCTAATGCAGACCCGCTCGAACCTGGTGCAGCATCGATCGAACCTGATGCAGACCAATCGAACCTGATGCAAATCCGTTCGAACCTGGTGCAGCATCGATCGAACCTGATGCAGACCAATCGAACCTGATGCAGACCCGCTCGAACCTGGTGCAGCATCGATCGAACCTGATGCAAACCAATCGAACCTGATGCAAATCTGCTCGAACCTGGTGCAACATCGATCGAACCTGATGCAGACCAATCGAACCTGATACAGACCCGCTTGAACTTGGTGCAACATCGATCGAACCTGATGCAGACCAATCGAACTTGATGCAAATCCGCTCGAACTGTCGCTCGTCCAAGGGCCTACTTGCACGGAACCAAGTTCAGCCCAATGCGCAACATCAAACTACACCAACTATCGTTCAGTGTTCGCAACTGTAGAAACCTGAGAATCCAATCTCCACCGTCCAGAATCTACGCCTATGAGTTTGAACATGCTGTCTAAATTACAGGTCGATCCAATGGTTAGATGGTGAGAAATAGCTCTTTTCCCTCGACTGCGTAGAACAGAATCGCCCAAAAAACTGCTTCTGTTTTCGGTGTATTCCCGACAACACAAAGCTTCAAATACGATCTTCACCGTTCAGAATGTACATCCATAAAATCCGAACGCGCTTGGATCATTTGGTTAACGTGACCCGTTAGGGATTCATATGTTTCTATCACAGCGGAAGCAATAAATCATAGAAACGATTACCGTTCTCCAAGGTATGTTGATGAAGATTGATTCTCGCAGGCAGCCTGCGCAGTCCCACGAGAATGGCCATAAATTCCTCGTCTGATGTTGGAATTGAATGATCTTTGTGTTCAGACGATCCTCTCTTCAACGGCTTTCCGTCAGTATATTGATCATCAAATTCTGAGTACTTTACGATTTTATATCAATTTCGTAAGGTGGCGGACAGCAGCAGCAAACTACCTTCTGATCTTCTGCTGTATGTCCCAAGTCCGATCTCGATGTCGTGTGGGTGACGATCTACGAGACCTCCTCAATCTGCTCTCAACCCTCATCACACGTGAATAATTAGTTAGATTAGATTAGGATTCCAGATAAGCTAAGGTGACTTATATACATGGGCTACAGCAGGGACAAGGAGGAGAAATTGGGTTGGGCCTCCATTGGGCTTAAGTATCCAAGCTTAGCCCAAAGCTTATACTTAAGTCCAATAATAATAATATATTCCACTAAAATATTATTATTGCACTACCGTACCAATCCCAAAATTACGTTTTGGGCTCCTTCTTATTATGAGCCCGTTAGTCTCCCCATGTTTAAGATATACAATGTCCATTAATTAATTTAAGTTACGAACAACTCAATTAATTAATATCTCATCCAAGAGTAGTACCACTCAACCTTATTATCATGTCGGAATAAATTCCACCTGCAGGGTTTACATGATAATCCTTATGAGCTCCTCAAGGGGACATCATCAACCTATGACGGACACGGATTCCTTCTACAATCAACAGCACACCATAGAGACAGCACTACTTCCCAACTCATCGAGTTTGTTGATTTAATAACATGTAAATCTCACCCATTGATGAATCAAAGAAATACATACTGCCCTACGTGTCGAGGTTATTGTATAGGGATTAAGAGCACGAACTTCCATAATAACTGAGATCAAGTTCTCCTATAAGTCAGTATAAGTCGAACGATCTCAAGCGGTCCTGCTCAATACACACAACTGCACTAATGTGATTCTATAGCCAAGACAAGCTAATACCAAACCACACTACAACCATCCCGATAGAGAGTCCCCGTCTATCTCGGTTGTGAGCATCTGTTTATACTTTATAAGGAAACCGATAATATGATCTTCCGCGTATTGTCGCACAACATATTATCTACAGTATAAAGTAAGTGGACTATTGCATCGAACATATGAATAAATTATAAGATGCAATCATTTGATCATATGATTCTCATTTCAAATTAATTGTTATAACATTGTTCATACAAAAAGCTAGACTTTTAGTATACAATCCAACAGAAATAAACATCATGAATATAGAAATAAGCATCATGAAGAAAGAAATGAACGTCACGATAAAGGATATGACCAGAATGATGTAGGAAATGATCATTATGATGAAGGAATAGGCTTCATGATGTAGGAAATAAGCATCGTGATGAAGGAAATATGAATCATGATAAAAGAAATGATAATAAAGATGTAGGAAATATGCATCATGATGAAGGAAATTAGCATCATGATGTATGAAATGAGCATCATGATGATGGAAATAAGAATCCTAATGATGGTAATTAGCATTATGATGATGGAAATATGAATCCTGATGATGGTAATGAGCATTATGATGAAGTAAATATGCATCATGATATAAAGGAATTGAGTATCATGATTAAGGAAATGATTAATAAGATGATGGAAATATACATCATGATCAATGAAATGAGCATCATGATGAATTAAATGAACATCATGATGTAGGAAATAAGCATCATTATGATGGAATTATTTATCATGTTGCAGGAAATATGCTTCATAATGAAGGAAATAAACATAATGATGTAGGAAATAAGCATCATGATGAAGGAAACATGCATCATGACGAAGGAAATGAACATCATGATGATAGTATATCATGATTATGGTTATGAGTATCATGATGAATGAAATGAGTACCATGACAACGGAAATGAGCTTCACGATAAAGGAAATATACATCATTATAAATGAAATGAGTACCATAATGAATTAAATGAACATCATGATGTAGGAAATGAGCATCAAGATGAAGGAAATATGCATCATGATGAAGGAAATACGCATCATTATGATGGAAATGATTATCTTGTTGAAGGAAAAAAATGCATCATAATGAGAGAAATGAGCATAACGATATAGGAAATCTGCATCATGATGTAGGAAACATGCATCATGATGAAAGAAATGAGCATCATGATGATACATTTATGTATCGTGATGATGGAAATGAGCATCATGATGAAGGAAAAGAGAATAATGATGATGAAAGTATGCATAATGATGAAGTGAATGAGTATAATTATGAAGGAAATGAGTACTATGACGAAGGTAGTGAACATAATGATGAAGAAAATATGCATCATGTTGTTGGAAAGAGCATCATTTTTAATGAAATATGCATCATGATGAAGGATATATGCATCATGACAAAACAAATGAGCATCATGATGAAGGAAATGAGCATCATGATGGTGGAAATCTATATCATGAATATGGAAATAAGCAACATGAAGAAGGAAATGATTGTCACGATGAATGATATGACCACAATGATGTAGGAAATGATTATAATGATGAAGAAATAGGCTTTATGGTGTAGTAAATAAGCATCGTGATAAAGTAAATATGAATCATGATGAAAGAAAAAATCATAAAGATGTAGGAAATATGCATCATGATGAAGGTAATGAGCATCATGATGAAGGAAATATGCATCATGACGTAGGAAAGAGCATCATTTTAAAAGGAATATTCATCGTGATGAAGGAAATTAGCATAATGATGAAGGATATTTGCATAATGATGAAATTGTTGGATTATATACTAAAAGTCTAGCTTTAGTATGAACAATGTCATAACAATATTTGAAATGAGAATCATTGATCAAATGATTGCATCTTATAATTTATTTTATATGCATGATGCAATAGTCCATTTACTTTATACTGTAGATAATATGTTGTGCGACAACACGCAGAAGATCATATTATCGGTTTTCTTATAAGTATAAACAGATGCTCACAACTGAGATAGACGGGGACTCTCTATCGGTATGGTTGTAGTGTGGTTTGGTATTAGCTTGTCTTGGCTATAGAATCACATTAGTGCACTTGTGTGTATTGAGCAGGACCGCTTGAGATCGTTCGACTTATACTGACTTATAGAAGAACTTGATCTCTGTTATTATGGAAGTTCGTGCTCTTAATCCCTATACAATAACCTCGACACGTAGGGCAGTATGTATTTCTTTGATTCATCAATGGGTGAGATTTATAAGTATTAAATCAACAAACTCGGTGAGTTGGGAAGTAGTGCTGTATCTATGGTGTGCTGTTGATTGTAGAAGGAATCCATGTCTGTCATAGGTTGATGATGTCCCCTTGAGGAGCTCATTAGGTTTATCATGTAAATCTTGCAAGTGGATTAATTTTCGGCATGATAATAAGGTTGAGTGGTACTACTCTCGGATGAGATATTAATTAATTTGAGTTGTCAGTAACTTAATTAATTAATGGACATTGTTTTTCTTAAATATGGGGAGACTATCGGGCTTATAATAAGAAGGAGCCCAGAACATAATTTTGGGATTGGACGGGTAGTGCAATAATAATATTTTAGTGGATTATATTATTATTATTGGATTTAATTAAAAGCTTTGGGCTAAGCTTGGTTAATTAAATTCAATTGAGGCCCAGCCCAATTTCTCCTCCTGGTCCCTGCTGTAGCCCAATATATATAGTCATCTCAGCTTCTGGAAACCTAAGTAATTGCGCCTCTTTCAACGTGAGTTAGGGAAAGAAGCAGATTGAGAGAATCCTGCAGATTGTTGCCCACACAATAGCAGGATTCGACTTGGGTCATACAGCAGAAGATCGAAAGGTGGTTCTCTGCAACGATCAACCTCTACACCAACCCAGAAGTACGGTAAACAGTTTAATTATGCTTCCGCTGATTTGTTTGCCTGTTAATCCTAACGGATCACGTTGAACCGCACGATCCAATTGCCAACAATTGGTATCAGAGCGTTGGTTTCGTGGTGATACGTGAATCGTAAGGTTGGGTGATTATGTGATTATGTGAAATAATCTGATTATAATTGCCTGTGAATAAGGGGTTTGTTATTATTATTATTTAATGCAAAAATCCCATCTGCTGTTCATGTAATTGTGCGATCCCTGTTCTTGGTTGTTCATTGGTGGCTGCACGAGTCAAAAAAAAAAATATACTTGGAATTTTTCTCATCGAGAAATCAGAAAATCTAAAACCCAGAAGTACGTGTTGATTGCACACACGATTGGACCAACACAACTGCTGCTGTGCGATATTGTTGGGCAATTCGATCGATCACATACACACTTACACCATGAACGACAAAGGAGAAAAAGAAATCAGAATCTATCAGCCTGAAGGAGCGGCGGTTTTCCGGCGACGTTGAACGCCCTTGGTGACAATTTGTGAAATCGATTGCTGGGATCGATGGCCGGTGATTGTTGAAGCCTTGAGCGAGAAACAACGACTGGATAGAAAGGATGGATGAAGGTGTCAGCCATATCGCGATTGAGACAAACTGCGAGGAGATCACCGGCGAGTTCCTTGTTGAAGCAGGCTGGAGAGCCAGGGTTGATGATCGACGACTTGTGACTAAGTAGTCAACGGGAAGCATCTGACCTGGACAGCGCGCGACGGACGTATCAACGGAGAGGGTGAATGCAGGTGTCGTTCGCCGGTGGGATCGTGGCGGAACTGTCGGGCCTTGACGGCGCCAGGCGAACTCCGATCGCGCCCAGCAGCTTCCGAGCGAGTCATCTTCTTTCCTGCAGAGTCAGTGATGACACCAGAAGCGGCTTCGGCTGATGCGGAGGCGAGTCATCGCGCATTTACAGCTGGTGGCCGTCGGTGGTTGCAGCGTGATGTATCAGTCGGCAGCCCCGGTGATGGCCAGCGAGTGGAGGCAGCAGGCGATTGAGACGACCACTGTCGGCTGGTGGACGAGTGTTGGCACCGCTGCCCGGCGATCGCACACAGTGAACGATGGTAGCACGCGGTCGGTGGGCTGACGTCTCGGTCCCGTCGGTTGCTACTGGCGCGGCCGCCGGCAGCAGTGGCGGCTGGTGGCGCCGGTGCAGCTGCGTGTGAGGACAGATCTTGCGGCTGGTGCTTTTAGGGCAGGGGAGCTGGGCTTATGGGCTTGGTGGCTCATTTCATTGGTTTTGGGCTTGGTTTGCTGGGCCCAATTATTAATTGAGATGTTCATTGGGCTTATTTCTTATAATTGGTTTTGGGCTGCTGGCCCAATTTTATTAAGGAGTTTATGGGCCCAATTCAGTAATTAAATAAAAGGCTGCTCAATTTTTAATTTGGTTTTGGGCTGTTGGGCCCAAATTTTATTAAAATGGAAATGGGCTGCTGGGCTATTATTTTATTGCTGGTTTTTAATTAATTGTGAGTAATGGGCCAAGCATGATAAATTAATTTTATTAATGGACTAATTTTGTGCTAGTGGGCTTGGTGGACTTAATTTAATTTTGGGTTAAGATTATGGGTCATGGATAATGAGCTTGATTAATTATTTAATCTGCTGCTCATTTTGTGCTTATTTGTTGCTCTTGGGCCCAAAATTGATTGATCCACTAATTATGCAATTAATTAATGTTATATAACTGATTAATTGATTTAATTGTCAATTATTGTTGTATATATTAAAGGCATGTTCTATGTGATTTATTTATTTAAATTGTTGTTAATAGAAGCATGTCTTAGTTGTATATTTTATTCTGAAATATTATATGCATGTTAAAAACCCTCGGTAATTAAATAACTAAGTGGGAGAGGGGATTGGTAATAAATTCCCGCGGCCTCCATTATTGGTTTGTAAGTGATGTGAGTAAACTTGCGCGTCGGCATTAGAGCCTTCCTCTCTAACGGATGAGTTTATTCACGGATCACTAGTACAAACTTCTTTAAATAATTATTGTTTGTAATGTGATGCATATGGACTTGCGCGTTGGCTATAGTGCCTTCCTCCCTAACGGATGAGCTTATATGCGGTTCACTAGTACAAACTTATATAATTGATGGTTGTAGAAAGTTATCTGAGCGCGTGTGTACTTCTCTAACAGTAAGGCACATAAGCTTGGGCAGCGGACTTGGGATCAAATAATGGTGTACATTTAGATGTAAATAATTAGTATCCTCCCCAACGGAGTCACTGCTATTATTTACATGGCTAAAAAGGAACCGACTATTAATTATTTTATCATAAAGTTAGGTTGACAAATGAAATTAATGGGTAAAACCTTCTCTTGTAAATGTTCGGGTTTGTAAACGTCCCCCTAACGTGGCTTGCAGACTCACGGTGCTTGAGATGTCGGTGAATTTTATTTTTATATTGTTTTGAGGGAAACAATATAAAAGGATAAAATTCGAAGATTTGATCGGAATATTTATTTGTGATTCTCTGAATTTCGAATGGTTTTATTTCACTAATTGTTAACTAAAAGACATTATATTTACTTGTCCATATTAACTGATTAGAGAATAATCTTGGTTTTAAAATTACTGCTTAAGAAAATACATGTGTATTCTCACAAAGGACGTCTCATGATGCCTATTAAAGTCTCTAGTGAAGAGATGAGAGGTTCATAGAAATATGATGATCTCATGTAACTCTTCGGATACTTGAGTAAATTAAAAGGCAGAAGATCATGGTCGAATTGATGAATGAATTGGAAAAGCTTGGAATAGAAATTGAAAAGGAAATCTAAATCAATTTATTCTTCACAATTTGTCTGGATGTTTTGAGCAAGTTCTACCTGAAATACGAGAAGTTGTATATGGCGGGAAACTTCTAACAAAACATGTGGCAAAAGAAAGCCATTTTTCATCATGATGTGAACAAGTTTAATATCTTATTTACTAATGGTTTAAACATGATTAGTGATGGCATCTACTGACACGAACTGTGTAGATACTGGAATCACTAAATGTTTGTCACTTAGTAAAGATAAGATTGTTAAAACATGGGTAAAACTACAAGAGTAGTGGCTATTGCAGTGGGAGTTGTTTATTTATCTCATGATAAGAATAAACGATTGATTATGAGAAATTGCCTTTACGTACGTTTCATAGAAAGAATTTGATTTCGGTTTCTATGCATTAACGGATGGACACTTCATTTCATTTAAATGACATGGTCATAGTAATGAGGAATGAGGCTTTAATCCGTTAAAGTACGTTGGTGGATAATAAGTATACTCTTAAATCATGTACATCCCACAGATGCAATAAATAGTAATTAATAATGCATCTTCTAATATTAGTAAGAGAAAGGAACCTTCAAAAATGAACTAAACATACATTTGGCGTCTATGACTAATTCATTTAACTTGAGTAGGATTCAAAAGTTGATAGCCGATAGACCATAAGGTTTATCTGAAGTGGAAACTATCGGACTTACGAGTCTTGCTTGGAAGTAAAAATGATTAACTGCCTTTTCAAGGCTGTGGGGAGTAGAGCCAAAGATATATATGTTGGAATTAGTTCATTCTGATTCAAGCGAACCTAACAATATCCAGGCGAGAGGTGGTTATGAATATTCAAAGATTATTCTGGAAATCGATATATTTATTTGATGCACTGCATGTCTAAGTTCTTGGATTAATTCAAGAATTGTAAGGCTGGTACAGTGAGCGTCATGGAAAATATATCATATCATTACGATTCAATCGTGATGATGAATACCTCTTGGGATAGTTAGGAGCTATTGATCAGAAGTTGAGATTAAATCTCAAGTTGATTACACCGGGCATGCCCCAACTGAATGGTGTGATGGAAAGAAGGAATAAGCCTCTTATGGTAATGATTAGATAGATGATGAATTATTTGGAATAATTAAAATTCATTTTATGGATATGCCCTAGAAACAGTAATTCGTAAAACATTTGTCTGTTTGTGGAACATCCTGGAAAAATGAAGGTTGATTTATTTAGTCCAAAAGATCGAAGGGTGACTGTTAACACAAACACCAGATTTTTGGAAAAGGACTATGTAATAAATCACAAGCCCATGTATAAGTTGTTCTAAAGATAGTGAGAGGAAAACACTAAGTATAAGTACCAAGTGTACAAGAGGATATACCACAAGGTAAACTGCAACGCGTGTCACGTCTGATACACAATTACATGTAGTGCCTTGTCGCAGTGGAAGGGTTGTATGACAACCCATAAATATATGTTTTGGGAGAGTTGTGAGACTTGGTCCCTAGTAAACATGGTATTGACCCACGAATACGACGTAGCACTACAAGATTAAAATGCGGAATCTTAGTAAGTTGCAATGTATGTTGAAATAGAATCTACGGATTCTAAATTAAGTCTGCAGCTTGAAGGATCACTAAAATGGTGTAAAAGCCATTGCAAGTGGTCAAAGGAAATAAAAGAGGATCATACAGAAAGGTGAAAATCTTGGAAGCAAAGCTTGTTGCGAAAAGATGTACTCAGAAAGAAATAGTTCGATTATGAGGAAACATGTTCGCTGGTAGCTATGCTTATGTTGATCCGGATTCTTTTATTTATTGCTGCTATGAGGAACAACATATAGATGTCAAGACAGCTTTCCTGATTGGAAGTTTTGAGGAAAACATCTATGTGAAGCGACCAGAGTGATTTATTGCAAAGTACTAATAGCATTTTGATAGTAAGCTTAAAATTGTCCAACGATGGACTAAAGCAGCTTTAAGATCGTGAAGCATCTGTTTTGATTAGGTAATCCAGTGGCATGGATTTAAATCAATGAGCGGATGAGTCTTGTGTGTTGTAAAGAGTGACAGAAACGTGGTGGTGTTTCTTGTACTATACGTAGATAGTATCTTGCTCATTGGAGACAATGAAAGAGTATTATCGGGCGTATGGGTACGGTTAATAAAGCGGTAAAGATGAAGGACTTAAGAAAGGCAAAATACATCTTTTTGATCATGGTAATACGGATCACAAGAAAGGATGTTATGCTTATCTCAAGTTTCATAAAATGATACAGTCCATACTCGTTTAGCATGTAAATTTATCTAAGTGAATGTGTCTTTGAGACACAAGAAGAAGATAAAGTAGATGAAAGCGGTTCCTTATGCTTCGGCCAATAAGGAAGCTTGATCTAAAGAATGCTATGAACGAAGTTGGATATCTGTGTTGCTGAACGCATGAACAGAAGGTATCAACGTAACCCAGAACAAGAATGATGAACTGTAGTAAGACATATATAAAGTGCCTGAGAAGGACTGGAAATTATATGTGGATTTACTAAACAGATTCACTGCTTCTTGTGGATTACGTAGATTCAGATTTTTTAGTCAGATTGGACGGTAGTAAATTCTCCTCAAAGGTTATGTGTTTAATCTTAGGAAGTAGAGTCATAATGTGGAGGAGTGTTATATAGAAATATATTTCAGACTCCGGACTCCATCATGGAAAGATGATGAATTGGAGCCTATGAGGCAGCCAAAGTATCTATATGACTCTAGAGACTTCATGATGGACTTTGAAGTGTTTCTAAGTTTGCCCAAGGTAATCACAATTTACATTGATGATATTGGTGCAGTTGCAAACTTGAAGAAATCACAAGTCCATAAGACAATTAAACACATGGAGCGCGAGTACCACCTGTTACGAGAAATCGTATGATGAGGGGAAGGTTGTTGTCACCTAGATTGCATCGGATGATGACCTAGTAAACCATTTACAAGGACCTTAAGGCGAGAGCTTTTAATGGTCGCGTAAGTGGGAGTAGGAATCAGATGTGTGGCAGAAGACATGACAGCATAGTCTTTTAGTATAAGTGGAGATTGTTGGATTATATACTAAAAGTCTAGCTTTAGTATGAACAATGTCATAACAATATTTGAAATGAGAATCATTGATCAAATGATTGCATCTTATAATTTATTTTATATGCATGATGCAATAGTCCATTTACTTTATACTGTAGATAATATGTTGTGCGACAACACGCAGAAGATCATATTATCAGTTTTCTTATAAAGTATAAACAGATGCTCACAACTGAGATAGACGGGGACTCTCTATCGGTATGGTTGTAGTGTGGTTTGGTATTAGCTTGTCTTGGCTATAGAATCACATTAGTGCACTTGTGTGTATTGAGCAGGACCGCTTGAGATCGTTCGACTTATACTGACTTATAGAAGAACTTGATCTCTGTTATTATGGAAGTTCGTGCTCTTAATCCCTATACAATAACCTCGACACGTAGGGCAGTATGTATTTCTTTGATTCATCAATGGGTGAGATTTATAAGTATTAAATCAACAAACTCGGTGAGTTGGGAAGTAGTGCTGTATCTATGGTGTGCTGTTGATTGTAGAAGGAATCCATGTCCGTCATAGGTTGATGATGTCCCCTTGAGGAGCTCATTAGGTTTATCATGTAAATCTTGCAAGTGGATTAATTTTCGGCATGATAATAAGGTTGAGTGGTACTACTCTCGGATGAGATATTAATTAATTTGAGTTGTCAGTAACTTAATTAATTAATGGATATTGTTTTTCTTAAATATGGGGAGACTATCGGGCTTATAATAAGAAGGAGCCCAGAACATAATTTTGGGATTGGACGGGTAGTGCAATAATAATATTTTAGTGGACTATATTATTATTATTGGATTTAATTAAAAGCTTTGGGCTAAGCTTGGTTAATTAAATTCAATTGAGGCCCAGCCCAATTTCTCCTCCTGGTCCCTGCTGTAGCCCAGTATATATAGTCATCTCAGCTTCTGGAAACCTAAGTAATTGCGCCTCTTTCAACGTGAGTTAGGGAAAGAAGCAGATTGAGAGAATCCTGCAGATTGTTGCCCACACAACAGCAGGATTCGACTTGGGTCATACAGCAGAAGATCGAGAGGTGGTTCTCTGCAACGATCAACCTCTACACCAACCCAGAAGTACGGTAAACGGTTTAATTATGCTTCCGCTGATTTGTTTGCCTGTTAATCCTAACGGATCACGTTGAACCGCACGATCCAATTGCCAACAGAAATAATCGAGCATCATGATGAAGGAAATAAGCCTCAAGAAGAAGGAAATATGCATCATGATGAAGGAAATATGCATCACGACGATGGAAAGAGCATCACGATGAAGGAAATACGCATCATGATAAGGGAAATGATCATCGTGATGAAAGAAATATACATCATGATGCTCATTTCGTTGATCATGATGCATATTTCATGTTGTAGGAAATGAATATCAAGATGAAGGAAATATGCGTCGTGATGTGCATCATGATGTTCGAAATTAGCATCATGATGAAGGAAATATGCATCATGATTAAAGAAATGGCCTCATGAAGAAGGAAATATGCATCATGATGAAGGAAATGAGCATCACGACGATGGAAAGAGCATCATGATTAAGGAAATACGCATCATTATAAGGGAAATGAGCATCGTGATGAAGGAAATATGCATCATGATGAAGGGAATGTTCATTAAGATGACGAAAATAAGATCGTGATGACTGAAATATGCATCATGATGAAGGAAATATGCATCATGATGTAGGAAATAAGAATCATAATGAAGGAAATGAGCATCATGATAAAGAAAATATGCATCACTATAAAGGAAAATGAGCATCATTATAAAGGAGAGCATCGTGATGATGGAAACAAGCATCATGATGTAGGAAATGTGCATCATGTTGAAGGAAATGAGAATCATGATGAATGAAATCAGAATCATGATGAAGGAAATATTCATCAAGACTAAAGAAGTGAGGATCATGATAAAGGAAATGAGCATCATGATGGTGGAAATAAACATCATGAATATGGAAATAAGCATCAAGAAGAAGGAAATGATCGTCACGATGAAGGATATGACCACAATGATGTAGGAAATGATCATAATGATGAAGGAATAGGCTTCAAGATGTAGGAAATAAGCATCGTGATGAAGGAAATATGAATCATGATGAAAGAAATGATCATAAAGATGTAGGAAATATGCATCATGATGAAGGAAATACGCATCATGATTATGGAAATAAGAATCCTGATGATGATAATGAGCATCATGATGAACGAAGTATGCAACATGATAAAGGAATTGAGTATCATGATTAAGGAAATGATTAATAAGATGAATGAAGTGAGCATCGTGATTAAAGAAATAAGCGTCTAGATGTAGGAAATAAGCGTCATGATGATGGAAATATACATCATGATCAACGAAATGAGCATCATGATGTATTAAATGAACATCCTGATGTAGGAAATAAGCATCATTATGGTGGAAATGTTTATCATGTTGCTGGAAATATGCTTCATAGTGAAGGAAATAAACATAATGATGTAGGAAATAGGCATCATGACGAAGGAAACATGCATCATGATAAAGGAAACGAACATCATGATAATAGTATATCTTGATGATGGTTATGAGCATTACGATGAAGGAAAAGAGTATAATGATGAAGAAAGTATGCATCATAATGAATGAAATGAGTACCATGACGAAGGAAATGAGTATCATGATGAAGGAAATATAAATCATGATCAATGAAATGAGCACCATAATGAATTAAATGAACATCATGATGTAGGAAATGAACATCAAGCTGAAGGAAATATGTGTCATGATGAAGGAAATAATCATCATTATGATGGAAATGATTATTATGTTGAAAGGAAAAAATGCATCATAATGAAAGAAATGAGCATAACGATGTAGGAAATAGGCATCATGATGTAGGAAACATGCATCATGATGAAGGAAATAAGCATCATGATGATAGATTTATGTATCGTGATGATGAAAATGACCATCATGATGAAGGAAAAGAGAATAATGATGAAGAAAGTATGCATAATAATGAAGGAAATGAGTATCATGATGAAGGAAATGAGTACCATGACGAAGGTAATGAGCATCATTATGAAGGAAAAATGCAACATGATGTATGAAAGTGCATCATTTTGAAAGAAATATGCTTCATGATGAAGAAATGAGCACCATGATGAATGATATATGCATCATGATGAAATAAATGAGCATCATGATGAAGGAAATGAGCATCATGATGGTGGAAATAAACATCATGAATATAGAAATAAGCATCATGAAGAAAGAAATTAACGTCACGATTAAGGATATGACCACAATGATGTAGGAAATGATCATTATGATGAAGGAATAAGCTTCATGATGTAGGAAATAAGCATCGTGATGAAGGAAATATGAATCATGATGAAAGAAATTATCATAAAGATGTAGGAAATATGCATCATGATGAAGGAAATTAGCATCATGATGTAGGAAATGAGCATCATGATGATGGAAATAAGAATCCTGATGATGGTAATGAGCATCATGATTAAAGAAATGATTAATAAGATGATGGAAATATACATCATGATCAATGAAATGAGCATCATGATGAATTAAATGAACATCATGATGTAGGAAATAAGCATCATTATGATGGAATTATTTATCATGTTGCAGGAAATATGCTTCATAATGAAGAAAATAAACATAATGATGTAGGAAATAGGCATCATGATGAAGGAAACATGAATCATGACGAAGGAAATGAACATCATGATGATAGTATATCATGATTATGGTTATGAGTATCCCAATGAAGGAAATATACATCATTATAAATGAAATGAGCACCATAATGAATTAAATGAACATCATGATGTAGGAAATGAGCATCAAGATGAAGGAAATATACATCATAATGAAGGAAATATGCATCATTATGATGGAAATGATTATCTTGTTGAAGTAAAAAAATGCATCATAATGAGAGAAATAAGCGTAACGATATAGTAAATCTGCATCATTATGTAGGAAACATGCATCATGATGAAAGAAATGAGCATCATGATGATACATTTATGTATCGTGATGATGAAAATGAGCACCATGATGAAAGAAAAGAGAATAATGATGATGAAAGTATGCATAATGATGAAGTAAATGAGTATAATTATGAAGGAAATGAGTACCATGATGAAGGTAGTGAGCATCATGATGAAGAAAATAAGCATCATGTTGTAGGAAAGAGCATCATTTTTAATGAAATATGCATCATGATGAAGGATATATGCATCATAATAAAATAAATGAGCATCATGATGAAGAAAATGAGCATCATGATGGTGGGAATAAACATCATGAATATGGAAATAAGCATCATGAAGAAGGAAATGATACTCACGATGAATGATATGACCACAATGATGCAGGAAATGATCATAATGATGAAGGAATAGGCTTTATGGTGTAGGAAATAAGCATCGTGATAAAGGAAATATGAATCATGATGAAAGAAAAAATCATAAAGATGTAGGAAATATGCATCATGATGAAAGAAATTAACATCATGATGTAGGAAATGATCATCATGATTAAGCAAATACGCATCATGATGATGGAAATAAGAATCCTGATGATGATAATGAGGATCATGATGAAGGAAATATGCATCATGATAAAGGAATTGAGAATCATGATTAAGGAAACAATTAATAAGATGAATGAAGTGAGCATCGTGATTAAAGAAATATGTGTCATGATGTAGGAAATGAGAATCATGATGATGGAAATATCCATCATGATCGATGAAATGAGCATCATGATGAATTAAATGAACATCATGGTGTAGGAAATAAGCATCATTATGAAGGAAATGTTTATCATGTTGTAGGAAATAAACATAATGATGTAGGAAATAGGCATCATGATGAAGGGAACATGCATCATGATGAAGGAAATGAACATCATGATGATAGTATATCATGATGATGGTTATGAGCATCATGATGAAGGAAAAGAGTGTAATGATGAAGAAAGTATGCATCATAATGAATGAAATGAGTACCATGACAAAGGAAATTAGCATCATGATGAAGGAAATATACATCATGATCAATGAAATGAGCACCATAATGAATTAAATGAACATCATGATGTAGGAAATGAGCATCAAGATGAAGGGATTATGCATCATGATGAAGGAAATAAGAATCATTATGATGGAAATGATTATCTTACTGAACGAAAAAAATGCATCATAATGAGATAAATGAGCACAACGATATAGGAAATAGGCATCATGATGTAGGAAACATGCATCATGATGAAGGAAATGAGAATCTTGATGATAGATTTATGTATCGTGATGATAGAAATGCACATCATGATAAAGGAGAAGAGAATAATGATGACGAAAGTATGCATAATGATAAGTAAATGAGTATAATTATGAAGGAAATGAGTACCATGATGAAGGTAGTGAGCATCATGATGAAGAAAATATGCATCATGATTAAGGAAATGAGCATCATAATCCAGGATATATGCATCATGATGAAAGAAATTAGCATAATGGTAAAGGAAATAAGCATCATGAAGAAGGAAATGATCGTCATGATGAAGGAAATCATCAACATGTTGATGGAAATGAACATCATGATGAAGGAAATATGCTTCACGATGTAGAAAATGAACATCATGATGAAAGAAATATGCATCGTGATGAATGAAATGAGCATCATGATGTACGAAATGAGCATTATGATGAAGGAAATATGCATCATGATGAAGGAAATGAACCTCATGGTGAAGGAAATATGCATCATGATGAATTAAATGAGCATCATGAAAATGGAAAGAGCATCATGTTGAAGGAAATACGCAACATGATAAGGGAAATGAGCATCATGATGAAGGAAATATTCATTAAGATGATGAAAATATGAATCGTGATGACTAAAATATGCATCATGATTTAGGAAATGTGCATCATGATGAGGGAAATATGCATCATGATTAATGAAATGAATGTCAAGATGAAGGAATCTATCATTAAGATGATGGAAATGAGCATCATGATGAAGAAAATGATTATTAAGTTGATGGAAATGAACATCATTATGAATGAAATATGCATCATGATGAAGGAAATGAGCATCATGATGAAGGAAATGACCATAAAGATGTAGGAAATGATCTACATGATGAAGTAAATATGCATCAAGATGAAATTAAATACCATCTTGACGTAGGAAATGAGCATCTGACGTAAGAAATAAGCATCATGATGAAGGAAATGAGCATTATGATGAAGTCATTAAGCATCTAGACGAAGGAAATACGCATCATGATGTAGGAAGAGCGCACAATGAAGGAAATATGTATCATAATGAAGGAATAAGCATCATGATGAAGGAAATATACATCATGATGAATGAAATGAGCATCATAATAAAGGAGAGAGTCATGATGATGGAACTAAGCATCTTGATGAAGGAAATAAGTATCACGATGAAGAAAATGATTATCAAGACGATGGAAATGAGCAATATGATGAAGAAAATATGCATTATGATGTAGGAAATGATCATCATGATGAAGAAAATATGCATCATGACGTAGGAAAGAGCATCATGATTAAGAAAATAAGCATCATAATGAAGGAAATGAGCATCATGATAAAGAAAATATGCATCACTATAAATGAAAATGAGCATCATTATAAAGGAGAGCATCGTGATGATGGAAATAAGCATCATGATGTAGGAAATATACATCATGATGAAAGAAATGAGAATCACGATGAATGAAACCATTATCAAGAAGATGGAAATAAGCATCATTATTAAGAAAATATGCGTAATTATGAAGGAAATGATCATAATGATGAAGGAAATGAGCATCATGATACTGGAAATAAGAATCATGATATAGGAAATATGCATCATGATGAAGAAATGAGCATCACGATGAAGGAAACGATCATCAAGATGGTTGAAATTATTGGATTGTATACTAAAAGTCTAGCTTTAGTATGAACAATGTTACAACAATATTTGAAATGAGAATCATATGATCAAATGATTGCATCTTATAATTTATTTATATGCATGATGCAATAGTCCATTTACTTTATACTGTAGATAATATGTTGTGCGACAACACGCAGAAGATCATATTATCGATTTCCTTATAAAGTATAAACAGATGCTCACAACTGAGATAGACGGGGACTCTCTATCGGTATGGTTGTAGTGTGGTTTGGTATTAGCTTGTCTTGGTTATAGAATCACATTAGTGCACTTATGTGTATTGAGCAGGACCGCCTGAGATCGTTCTTCTTATACTGACTATATAGTAGAACTTGATCTCTGTTATTATGGAAGTTCGTGCTCTTAATCCCTATACAATAACCTCGACACGTAGGGCAGTATGTATTTCTTTGATTCATCAATGGGTGAGATTTATAAGTATTAAATCAATATACTCGGTGAGTTGGGAAGTAGTGCTGTCTCTATGGTGTGCTGTTGATTGTAGAAGGAATCCATGTCCGACATAGGTTGATGATGTCCCCTTGAGGAGCTCATAAGGTTTATCATGTAAATATTGCAAGTGGATTAATTTCCGACATGATAATAAGGTTGAGTGGTACTACTCTTGGATGAGATATTAATTAATTTGAGTTGTCAGTAACTTAATTAATTAATGGACATTGTATATCTTAAACATGGGGAGACTGTCGGGCTTATAATAAGAAGGAGCCCAGAACATAATTTTGGGATTGGACGGGTAGTGCAGTAATAATATTTTAGTGGACTATATTATTGTTATTGGATTTAATTAAAAGCTTTGGGCTAAGCTTGGTTAATTAAATTCAATTGAGGCCCAGCCCAATTTCTCCTCCTTGTCCCTGCTGTAACCCAACTATATAAGTCATCTCAGCTCCTGTTAACCCTAAGTCAGTGCCTCATTTGACAGTTAGAAAGAACAGGAGCAGATTGAGAGAATCCTGCAGATTGTTGCCCACACAACAGCAGGATTCGACTTGGGACATACATCAGAAGATTGAGAGGTGGTTCTCTGCAACGGTTCATCCTCTACATCAATCCAGTAGTACGGTAAACAAGTTTATATTCGCTTCCGCTGATTGTTTGCCTGTTATCCTAACGGATCACGTTGATCTACACGATCCAATTGCCAACAGAAATGATCATCATGATGAGGGAAATGACCATAACGATAAAGGAAATGATCATCATGATAAAGAAAATTAGCATCATGATGAAGGAAATATGCATCACCATGAAGAAAATGAACATCAGGATGGTTGAAATCAGAATCATGATAAAAGAAATATTCATCAAGACTAAAGAAGTGAGCATCATGATATAGGAAACGATCATCAAGATGGTGGAAATGAACATCATGATGAAGGATATGACCACAACGATGTAGGAAATGATCATAATGATGAAGGAAATATGCATCATGATGAAAGGAAATATGCATCATGTTGAAAGACATGACCATAAAGATGTAGGAAATATACATCATGGTGTAGGAAATGAGCATCATGATGAAGGAAATACGCATCATGTTGATGGTAATGAGCATCATGATAAAGGAAATATGCATCATGATAAAAAAAATTGAGTATTATGATTAAGGAAATGATTAATAAGATGAATGAAATGAGCATCATGATTAAAGAAATATGTGTCATGATGTAGGAAATGAGCATCATGATGATGGAAATATACATCAAGATCAATGAAATGAGCATCATGATGAATTAACTGAACATCATGATGTAGGAAATGAGCATCATGATGAAGGAAATAAGCATCATTATAATGGAAATGATTATCATGTTGCAGGAAATATGCTTCATAATGAAGGAAATAAACATAATGATGTAGGAAATAGGCATCATGATGAAGGAAAGATGCATAATGATGAAGAAAATGAACATCATGATGATAGTATATCACGATGATGGATATAAGCATCTTGATGAAGGAAAAGAGAATAATGATGAAGAAAGTATGCATCATGATGAATGAAATGAGTAGCATGACGAAGGAAATGAGCATCATGACGAAGGAAATATACATCACGATCAATGAAATGATCACCATAATGAATTAAATGAACATCATGATGCAGGAAATGAGCATTAAGATGAAGGAAATATGAGTCATGATGAAGACAATAAGTATCATTATGATGGAAATGATAGTCTTGTTAAAGGAAAAAAAATGCATCATAATGAAATAACTGAGCATAACAATGTAGGAAATAGGCATCATGATGTAGGAAACATGCATCATGATGAAGGAAATTAGCATCATGATGATAGATTTATGTATCGTGATGATAGAAATGAGCATCATGATGAAGGAAAAGAGAATAATGATGAAGAAAGTATGCATAATAATGAAGGAAATGAGTATCATAATGAAGGAAATGAGTACCATGACGAAGGTAATGAGCATCATTATGAAGGAAATATGCATCATGATGTAGGAAAGGGCATCATTTTGAAAGAAATATGCATCATGACGAAGGAAATGAGGATCATGATGAATGATATATGGATCATGATGAAATAAATGAGCATCATAATGAAGGAAATGAGCATCATGAAGGTGATAATAAACATCACGAATATGGAAATAAGCATCATGAAGAAGGAAATGATCGTCATGATGAAGGAAATTATCATCATATTGATGGAAATGAACATCATGATGAAGAAAATATGCTTCATGTTGTAAGAAATGAATATCATGATGAAGGAAATATGCATTGTGATGTGCATCATGATGAAGGAAATATGCATCATGATTAAGGAAATGAGCCTCATGAAGAAGGAAATATGCATCATGATTAAGGAAATGAGCATCACGACGATGGAAAAAGCATCATGATGAAGTAAATACGCATCATGATGAATGAAATGAGTACCATGACGAAGGAAATGAGCATCATGACGAAGGAAATATACATCATGATCAATGAAATGAGCACCATAATGAATTAAATGAACATCTTTATGTTGGAAATGAGCATCAAGATGAAGGAAATATGCGTCGTGATGAATGAAATAATCATCATTATGATGGAAATAATTATCATGTTGAAAGGAAATGAGCATAACGATGAATGAAATAGGCATCATTATGAAGGAAATGAGCATCATGATGAAGGAAAAGAGAATAATGATTAAGAAAGTATGCATAATAATGAAGGAAATGAGTATCATGATTAAGGAAATGAGTACCATGATGAAGGTAATAAGCATCATTATGAAGGAAACATGTATCATGATGTAGGAAAGTGCATCATTTTGAAAGAAATATGCATCATGAGGAAGGATAGATGCATCATGATGAAATAAATAAGCATCATGATGAAGAAAATGAGCATCATGATAGTGGAAATAAACAACATGAATATGGAAATAAGCATCAAGAAGAAGGAAATGATCGTCACGATGAAGGATATGACCACAATGATGTAGGAAATGATCATAATGATGAAGGAATAGGCTTCATGATGTAGGAAATAAGCATCGTGATGAAGGAAATATGAATCATGACGAAAGAAATGATCATAAAGATGTAGGAAATATGCATCATGATGAAGGAATTTGCATCATGATGTAGGAAATGAGAATCATGATGAAGGAAATACGCATCATGATGATGGAAATAAGAATTCGGATGATGGTAATGAGCATCATGATGAAGGAAGTATGCATCATTATAAAGGAATTGAGTATCATGATTAAGGAAATGATTAATAAGATCAACGAAGTGAGCATCGTGATTAAAGAAATATGCGTCATGATGTAGGTAATAAACATCATGATGATGGAAATATACATCATGATCAATGAAATGAGCAGAACATCATGATGAATTAAATGAACATCATGGTGTAGGAATAAGCATCATTATGAAGGAAATGATTATCATGTTGCAGGAAATATGCTTCATAATGAAGGAAATAAACATAATGATGTAGGAAATACGTATCATGAGGAAGGAAGGATACATAATTATGAAGGAAATGAATATCATGATGATAGTATATCATGATGATGGTTATGAGCATCATGATGGAGGAAAAGAGTATAATGATGAAGAAAATATGCATCATGATGAATGAAATGAGTACCATGACGAAGGAAATGAGCATCATGACGAAGGAAATATACATCATGATCAGTGAAATGAGCAGCATAATGAATTAAATGAACATCTTGATGTAGGAAATGAGCATCAAGATGAAGGAAATATGCGTCATGATGAATGAAATAATCATCATTATGATGGAAATAATTATCATGTTGAACGGAAAAAATGCATCATAATGAAAGAAATGAGCATAACGATGAAGGAAATAGGCATCATGATGAACGAAACATGCATCATGATGAAGGAAATGAGCATCATGATGATAGATTTATGTATCGTGATGATGGAAATGACCATCATGATGAAGGAAAAGAGAATAATGATGAAGAAAGTATGCATAATAATGAAGGAAATGAGTATCATGATTAAGGAAATGAGTACCATGACGAAAGTAATAAGCATCATTATGAAGGAAATACGCATCATGATGTAGGAAAGAGCATCATTTTGAAAGAAATATGCATCATGATGAAGGAAATGAGCATCATGATGAATAATATATGCATCATGATGAAATAAATGAGCACATGATGAAGGACACAGCATCAGGATAGTGGAAATAAACTTCATTAATATAGAAATAAGCATCATGAAGAAGGAAATATGAATCATGATGAAGGAAATGAGAATCACGATGAATGAAATCAGAATCATGATGAAGGAAATATTCATCAAGACTAAAGAAGTGAGCATAATGATAATGGAAACGATCATTAAGATGATGGAAATAAACATCATGATGAAGGATATGACCACAATGATGTAGGAAATGATCATAATGATGAAGGAATAGGCTTCACGATGCAGGAAATAAGCATCGTGATGAAGGAAATATGAATCATGATGAAAGAAATTATCATAAAGAAGTAGAAAATATGTATCATGATGAAGGAAATTAGCATCATGATATAGGAAATAAGCGTCATGATGAAGGAAATACGCATCATGATGATGGAAATAAGAATCCTGATGATGGTAATGAGCATCATGATGAATGAGATATGCATCATGATAAAGGAATTGAGTATCATGATTTTGGAAATGATTAATAACATGAATGAAGTGAGCATCGTGATTAAAGAAATATACGTCATGATGTAGTAAATAAGCATCATGATGATGGAAATATACATCATGATCAATGAAATGAATAGAACATCATGATGAATTAAATGAACATCATGGTGTAGGAAATAAGCAACTTGATGAAGGAAATAAGCATCATTATGATGGAAATGATTACCATGTTGCAGGAAATATGCCTCATAACGAAGGAAATAAACATAATTTTATATGAAATAGGCATCATGATGAAGGAAAGATGCATAATGATGAAGGAAATGAACATCGTGATGATAGTATATCATGATGATGGATATGAGCATAATGATAGAGGAAAAGAGAATAATGATGAAGAAAGTATGCATCATGATGAATGTAATGAGTACCATGATGAAGGAAATGAGCAACATGATGAAGGAAATATACATCATGATTAATGAAATGAGCACCATAAAGCATTAAATGAACATCTTGTTGTCGGAAATGAGCATCAAGATGTAGGAAATATGCATCATGATGAAGGAAATTAGCATCATGATGTAGGAAATATGTGTCATGATGAATGAAATAATCATCATTATGATGGAAATAATTATCATGTTGGATGGAAAAAATGCATCATAATGAAAGAATAAGCATAACGATGAAGGAAATAGGCATTATGATGTAGGAAACATTCATTATGATGAAGGAAATGAGCATCATGATGATAGATTTATGTATAATGATGATGGAAATGAGCATCATGATGAAGGAAAAGAGAATAATGATGAAAAAAGTATGCATAATAATGAAGGAAATGAGTATCACGATTAAGGAAATAAGTACCATAACGAAGGTAATAAGTAACATTATGAAGGAAATATGCATCATGATGTAGGAAAGTGCATCATTTTGAAAGAAATATGTATCATGAGGAAGGATATATGCATAATGATGAAATAAATTAGCATAATGATAAAGGAAATGAGCATCATGATAGTGGAAATAAACATCATGAATATGGAAATAAGCATCAAGAAGAATGAAATGATCGTCACGATGAAGGATATGACCACAATGATGTAGGAAATGATCATAATGATGAAGGAATAGGCTTCATGATGTAGGAAATAAGCATCGTGATGAAGGAAATATGAATCATGATGGAAGAAATGATCATAAAGATGTATGAAATATGCATCATGATGAAGGAAATACGCATCATGATGATGGAAATAAGAATTCCGATGATGGTAATGAGCATCATGATGAAGGAAATATGCATCATGATAAAGGAATTGAGTATCATGATTAGGGAAACGATTAATAAGATGAATGAAGTGAGCATCGTGATTAAAAAATATGCGTCATGATGTAGGAAATGAGCATCATGATGATGAAAATATACATCATGATCAATGAAATGAGCAGAACATCATGATGAATTAAATGAACATCATGGTGTAGGAAATAAGAATCATTATGAATTAAATGAACATCATGATGTAGGAAATAAGCATCATTATGATGGAAATGATTATCATATCGCAGGAAATATGCTTCATAATGAAGGAAATAAACATAATTCTGTAGGAAATAGGCATCATGATGAAGGAAAGATGCATAATGATGAAGGAAATGAACATCATGATGATAGTATATCATGATGATGGTTATGAGCATCATGATGAAGGAAAAGAGTATAATGATGAAGAGAGTATGCATCATGATGAATGAAATGAGTACCATGACGAAGGAAATGAGCATCATGATGAAAGAAATATACATCATGATCAATGAAATGAGCACCATAATGAATTAAATGAACATCATGATGTAAGAAATGAACATCAAGATCAAGGAAATATGCGTCATGATGAAGGAAGTTATCATCATTATGATGGAAATGATTATCATGTTGAAAGGAAAAAAATTGCATCATAATGAAAGAAATTAGCATAACGATGTAGGAAATAGGCATCATGATGTAGGAAACATGCATCATGATGAAGGAAATGAGCATCATGATGATAGATTTATGTATCGTGATGATGGAAATGAGAATCATGATGAAGGAAAAGAGAATAATGATGAAGAAAGTATGCATAATAATGAAGGAAATGAGTATCATGATGAAGGAAATGAGTACCATGACGAAGGTAATGAGCAACATTATGAAGGAAATATGCATCATGACGTAGGTAAGTGCATCATTTTGAAAGATATATACATCATGATGAAGGATATATGCATCATGATTAAATGAATGAGCATCATGATGAAGGAAATGAACATCATGATGGTGGAAATGAGCATCATGATGGTGGAAATGAGCATCATGAATATGGAAATAAGCATCAAGAAGAAGGAAATGATCGTAACGATGAAGGATATGACCACAATGATGTAGGAAATGATAATTATGATGCAGGAATAGGCTTCATGATGTAGGAAATAAGCATCATTATGAAGGAAATATGAATCATGATGATAGAAATGATCATAAATATGTAGGAAATATGCATCATGATGAATGAAATTAGCAACATGATGTAGGAAATGAGCATCATGATGAAGGAAATACGATGATGATGATGGAAATAAGAATCCTGATGATGGTAATGAGCACAATGATGAAGGAAATACGCACCATGATAAAGGAATTGAGTATCATGATTAAGGAAACGATTAATAAGATGAACAAAGTGAGCATCGTGATAAAAGAAATATGCGTCATGTTGTAGGAAATGAGCATCATGATGATGGAAATATACATCATGATCAATGAAATGAGCATCATGATGAATTAAATGAACGTCATGATGTAGGAAATAAGCATCACTATGATGGAAATGTTTATCATATTGTAGGAAATATACTTCATAATGAAGGAAATAAACATAATGACGTAGGAAATAGGCATCATGATGAAGGAAACATGCATCATAATGAAGGAAATGAACATCATGATGATAGTATAACTTGATGACGGTTATGAGCATCATGATGAAGGAAAAGAGTATAATGATGAAGAAAGTATATATCATGATGAATGAAATGAGTACCATTACAAAGGAAATGAGCATCATGATGAAGGAAATATACATCATGATCAATTAAATGAGCACCATAATGAATTAAATGAACATCATGATGTAGGAAATTAGCATCAAGATGTAGGAAATATGCATCATGATGAAGGAAATTAGCATCAAGATGAAGGAAATATGCATCATGATGAAGGAAATAAGCATCATTATAATGGAAATGATTATCATGATGAAGGAAAAAACTGCATCATAATGAAAGAAATGAGCATACGATGTAGGAAACATGCATCTTGATGAAGGAAATGAACATCATGATGATAGATTTATACATCGTGATGATGGAAATGAGCATCATGATGAAGGAAATGAGAATAATGATGAAGAAAGTATGCATAATAATGAAGGAAATGAGTATCATGATGAAGGAAATGAGTACCATGGCGAAGGTAATGATCACCAATATGAAGGAAATATGCATCATGATGTAGGAAAGAGCATCATTTTGAAAGAAATATGCATCATGATGTAGGAAATGAGCATCATGATGAAGGATATATGCATCATGATGAAGGAAATGAGCATCATGATGTTGGAAATTAACGTCACGGTTAAGGATATGACCACAATGATGTAGGAAATGATAATAATGATGAAGCAATTGGCTTCATAATGTTGGAAATAAGCATCGTGATGAAGGAAATATGATTCATGATTAAAGAAATAATCATAAAGATATAAGAAATATGCATCATGATGAAGGAAATTAGCATCGTGATGTAGGAAATGAGCATCATTGTCACGCCCCAACCCACAGGCGGAACGCGACAACCGCCACGTTAACCATAAATTTTGTGAAATGGGTGCACTCCACTCCACAAAGTTTATAGAAAACATAAGGCTTGCTATCAAGTACCTGTAGAATTGAACAACTGATAACTACGGGTACAACCCAAGGACATCATTACATAAAGTATCAACAAGGATTTACAAAGGTACAATATACCACGATGTAACTTAGTTTGAAGAAAATATACATGAGCGATATAACATCGCGAAAGTACAAAAAGAACATCAAGGGGGATCACAAAATATAAAATATACAATCTCGCCAATGGATCCGTCAATTTACATAAAAGAGAAAGTACCCAAAACCCCGATCGAATGATGAGCAAACGATAGGCAAACCTCCAACCAAAACGATATCAACAGCCTGAAAAGGAAGGAAATGATGGGGGTGAGCAAAACCACTAGCTCAGTGAGGTGATAAGCCGGTCACCCCAACCCTTATACGAAGCATGTACTCCCGTTCGTAGTTCACAACATAAAATCCAATATTTTGTTCCACATCAATTATTATGTTTACTTAATATACAACTTAACAAAAATACAACCTATGAATGCATTTACAAATACACAATTAGTTCAAACAAGATGTTATCACATAAAAGACGCGTGGGTAGCCAATATCCTCCTCAAACTGATCTCTCCGTCGAGAGTCAGTCCGAGCCCGTCACCGTTACTCTAGATAAAATGCACATTAATGTTCTTTCTCAACATGCCAAATGCTAAAGTTCACAATTCAATATCGATGTGAATACTTGAAATGAAAATATATAAACATATATGGCATGCATGTCCACACCGGTGACGTTGGCTGAGCCTACAATAGACTGATTCATCTAACGATCACCTTCCAAAGTATGAGTATTTGGCAAATGGACAGGTGCCCCGTTAGATCTAACTCACCCGGGTTTGCCAAGCCATGGGCAACTTGATTGTCACTCTAACTCACCCGAACCGCGACAATTCGGGCTACTTAATCAATGTCGCTCCAACTCACCCGAACCGTGACCAATTCGGGCTACTTAACCTTGGTACCAGGTATACATATGCATATGCATCATAAGATGAATAACGACTCAAGTTAGAGTCTAAATGGCACACATGAATAACCAGAAATCAATCTGCAAATAATTCGCAATAAAGACTATCAAATATCGAGCCGGCAAGGCTCTTCAACATAAGTTAAAAATCAACAATACCCATATGAAATAATATAAGATAATCAATGGACCATCTTAGGCCAATCAGGCTCTAACTAGAACAATCGAGCCAATCAGACTCTTTACCACATAACACACTACCAAAATAATTTTGTTATCAATTAACTAAAAATAAAATGAATGCAAATTTAACGAGGGTCCACACTTCCCACAAGAGAAGGCGTTCCCGAATTATCAAATCACAAGGAAGTGATTAACTCTCTCCGGAGTCTGAAGTAGGTCCTTTACCCTTCATCGACGGTTCTTTACCTAGAAAGGAGATGAGCAATTAAAGACAAATCAAATATAACTAACTATTAGCGGTAACATCGTCTTTCATTGTCAAAATAAATCTTAATCGAGCTTGAGCGAGTCGATATTAAATAAGAACAGCCCGTATCTCCTCAACATCATCTCCCAATCTCACATAACCCGTTTCAGATCATTTCTTAAACAAAACGATAGGAAGTAAATTTGAATTCGACATAACTATTCTGAAATTTCCAGCTAGCGGCAGTTTACAAGAAAAATCATAACTAATTGTAGAAAAATCGAATCATAGTGTTTCAAGTGGCTACAGAAAGCTAACACGTTCAGCTATATACAGAAATTAAGTTTGTAAACTTCTGAGGTCAGTAGCTATGTCAAAATCAGTTCGAACAGCAGCTGCGAATTACCTAGCAGCAGTTTACGAGAAAAATCATAACTAATTGTAGAAAAATTGGATGGAGGCGTTTCAGGTGGCTACGGAAAGCTAACGAGTTCAGCTACGTATAGAAATTGAGTTTACAAATTTCAGAGATCAATAGCTATGTCGAAAGTAGTTCGAACAGTAGCTACGAATTTCCTCATATAAGGAAGAAAACCCAACAAAATCACAAAATCTTGGAGAAAGGAAGCTTAATTAACCTATTACTTACCTCAAAACAACTTAGAAACCACCTAGGATGAGGGTTGTAAGGGAGAATTTGATCAACAAGGGTTTCTCCTCTTCACTCTCTTCTTTCCCTTCTTTTGTTCTTCTCACTTTTCTTCTCCCGTACTCTTCTTTCTTTCTTTTCTTTTTTTTTTATATGTGTTGAGGCTATTAGAATGGGCTGGGCTTATTTCCATGTTATGCCATTTAAGTGGGCTGGACTTGGGCCAAATAAATAAATAAATAGGTTTTGGGCTCTAAAAACAAATCTAGGTCAACTTGGGCCAAAAATAAATAAATAGGTTTTGGGCTTTAAAAACAAATCTAGGTCAACTTGGGCCAAAAATAAATAAATAGGTTTTGGGCTTTCTAAAAAAAATAATCTAGTTAGGCTAAGATATTATAAAGTATCCCCTCCTCTAAAAAGTTTCGTCCTCGAAACGTAAACGTACCTAGAGATGAAAAGAGATGTGGATGTTGTTGACGCATGACTAACTCTGGTTCCCACGTTTCTTCTTCAATTCGATCACTTCTCCATAGAACTCTCACCATAGGAATGGATTTATTACGAAGCATTTTCTCTCGGCGATCTACAATTTGAACAGGTTGTACTTCGTACGATAGATTCTCCTTTAATACAACTGGGGGATATTCGAGCACGTGCGAAGGATCTGGTTCATATTTTCTAAGCATAGAGACATGGAAGACATCGTGAATCTTTGACAATTCAGATGGTAGCTCAAGTCGATACGCGACACGACCAATCCTTTGCACGATCGTAAACGGTCCAATATACCTTGGACTTAACTTTCCTCGACGGCGGAATCGCAACACGCCCTTCCACGGAGAAACTTTTAGAAAAACTTTGTCGCCTTCATTAAACTCCAAATCGCGCCTCCTATTATCTGCATAGCTTTTCTGTCGATCTTGCGCTGCCTTAAGTCTGTCTCGAATAAGTTGTATTTTTTCCTTCGCATCTTCGATAAGCTCTACTTGTTCGATTTGTCTCTCGCCAACCTCATCCCAAAAGAGCGGTGTTCGACACTTTCGGCCATACAGAGCTTCGTACGGGGGCATTCCAATGCTTGAATGATAACTGTTGTTATAAGCGAACTCCACCAAAGTCACGTACTTATCCCAGCTACCTCCTAAATTCAACACCACTGCACGTAGCATGTCTTCTAGTGTCTGTATAGTTCTCTCTGACTGTCCATCAGTCTGTGGATGAAACGAGGTACTGAATAGTAATTTTGTACCTAGCGCTTTCTGCAGACTAGGCCAAAAACGGGAAGTGAATCTTGGATCACGATCAGATATGATTGACACTGGTACTCCGTGCAATCTCACGATCTCATCGACATATAACTTGGCAAGTTTCTCTAAAGATTAGTTGGTATGCACTGGAAGGAAATGTGCCGATTTCGTCAGACGATCGACAATGACCCAGATTGAGTCATCACCCTTTTGGGTTCGAGGTAAACCGGAAACAAAATCCATCGTGATGTTCTCCCATTTCCACTCAGGAATAGGTAGTGGTTGAAGCATGCCGGCTGGTTTTTGGTGTTCCGCTTTAATCTGTTGGCATGATAAGCACTTTGATACAAATTCAGCAATGTCCCGTTTCATACCTGGCCACCAATAATGCTCCCGAAGTGTTCTGTACATTTTGGTACTACCAGGATGCATAGCATAGGCTGAAGAATGGGCTTCCTCAAGAATAGCTCTACGAACATCAAGTTCTGATGGAACACAAACACGATTTTTAAAAGTAAGGAGTCCGTCATCCCGAATTTGAAATTCTGGTTCTTTTCCTTGATTTAGCTTCACCATCTTTTGTTGTAAATGAACATCGTGTGATTGTCTTTCTCGAATTTGCTCGAACAAGGTAGGTCTAACCTCAAATTTGGCAATTAAGGCTTAATCATTAGACTTTTCACAATCGAGCGAAATGTGTAAAGATTTAAATTGCTCCAACATAGGAAGATAAAAAGATTGAATCGAAGCAAGTGAGGTAGAAGACTTTCTACTCAGAGCATCTGCAACAACGTTCGCCTTGCCAGGGTGATAATCAATGACTAAGTCATAGTCACTAATCAACTCCATCCATCGTCTTTGCCTGAGGTTGAGCTCCTTTTGCGTGGTGATATACTTTAAGCTCTTGTGATTAGTGAAAACCCGACAAGTTACACCATATAGATAGTGTCTCCAGATCTTCAATGCAAACACGATTGCAGCCAACTCTAAATCGTGTGTAGGATAATTTTCTTCGTTCTTCTTCAATTGCCTTGAAGCGTAGGCAATAACCTTTCCTTCTTGCATGAGAACGCATCCTAATCCTTGTCTCGAGGCGTCGCTATAAATGGTAAATTCTCCAATCGCTGGGTCTGGCAAAGCAAGAATAGGAGCTGAAACGAGTCGTCTTTTCAATTCTTGAAATGCTTTCTCGCATTCTTCACTCCATTCAAATTTTACCCCTTTCCGAGTCAATTTAGTCAAAGATGAAGCCAACAACGAAAAGTCTTTGACAAACCGTCGATAATATCCAGCTAATCCCAGAAAACTACGAATCTCTGTCACGTTCTTTGGATGCTCCCAATCTAGTATAGCTTGAATCTTCACTGGATCGACGTAGATTCCTTCTTTAGAAATGTGATGACCCAAAAAGCTTACCTCACGAAGCCAAAATTCACACTTCGAAAATTTAGCATAAAGCTGATTTTCTCTAAGAATGTTTAGAGCAATTCTTAGATGATGAGAATGCTCGTCATCTGATTTAGAATAAATAAGAATGTCATCAATGAAAATGATGACAAACATATCTAAATACGGCCGAAAGACCCGATTCATAAGATCCATAAAAGCTGCAGGAGCATTTGTGAGTCCAAAAGGCATAACACAGAATTCAAAATGACCGTATCTGGTTCGAAAAGCAGACTTAGGGATATCAGATTCCCTAATCTTGAGTTGGTGATAACCAGACCGCAAATCAATTTTTGTGAACACAGTTGCTCCTTGCAATTGATCAAATAGATCATCGATTCTCGGAAGAGGATATTTGTTCTTGATTGTCACCTTGTTCAATTGACGGTAGTCGACACATAGGCGAAATGATCCATCTTTCTTCTTGACAAAAAGAACTGGAGCACCCCAAGGAGATGTGCTAGGTCGTATGAATCCCTTCTCCAATAATTCTCCAAGTTGTTTCTGGAGTTCCTTAAGCTCAGCTGGCGACATTCGATATGGAGTAATCGATATAGGTGTGATTCCAGGAAGTACATCAATGGAAAAATCAATCTCTCGATTCGGAGGCTGTCCTGGTAAGTCTTCGGGAAAGACATCAGGAAATTCATTCACGATCGGGATGTCATCTAGTTTAGTCTCAGAAAGAAAAGTATCGACAACAAATGCCAAGAATGCCTCACAACCCTTACGTATTAATTTATGCACAGTCAACATTGAAATAAAAGAGAGGGATCTCATTTGAAGTTCACCTTCAAAAACAAGTTCTGAGAATCCTGGTCTACGAAAAATAACAAGTTTCTCGTGGCAGTCGAGAATTGCATAATGCGAAGAAAGCCAATCCATGCCAAGAATAACATCGAGATCAATCAAAGGCAATGGTATCAATTCAGCCTCTAGAATGACATCTTTGATCTTCAATGGACAACCAAGGAATACCGAATCACGAATTAGACGCTCTCCAAGAGGGGTATGAACTATGATTCCAGGTGACAAATGAGAGATAGGATAATCTAAGATCGCAGCAAGATCATCCCGGATATAAGACCTATCAGAACCTGGGTCAAATAAAGTGTAGACCTGATGGTCTCCCACAAACACATGGCCTAAAGAAGCAATATTAGGTGAGATTGTGATTTAAAAATTCGGAAAGATAAAATTTCTTACGAATGTTTTATTTGTAATCAAGTGGCATAACAAGGCGGGGTTAGATCTAACATGTGAAAATACTCGGATTATAAATTACCTGTCACAACCTTCGGATCTGAGCGAGCCTCTTCCTGGGAAATATGAAATACTCTAGTTTGATTCCTTCCTTGCATAGGTGATCGAGTACTAGGGCCGCTTGAGGCTTCAGGCACTCTGGTAGCTGCAGATCGAGTATCTCTGGGTGTAGAATATGTTAGTCTACCACGAGGCTGAGCAGAACTCTGACTACTCGCTCCCATAAGTTGAGGACAAGAACTTCGCATATGGCCCGGCTGTCGACACTGAAAACATACTTGAGGAGCCTTACAAGGGCCGTCATGATACTTTAAGCAATTCTGGCACTTGCGATTTTCACCAACCGATCCCGAGACATTGCTCCCGCCTCTACTAAACTGCTCCCGAGGTTGAGGAAAACTAATAGACACTGAACTTGGTGCGCCACGCGAAGATCCCACACCCCTATACACCTTCGATGCATTTCCTGGAAATGCGCTCCCTTGCCTTTTCTTTTGAGATCGTTCTGCAAGCTTATGTCTCGCCTGAACTAAACTTTCTACCCTCAGGGCTTCTTCTACGAGCTCGTCAAGACTCTCATACTTGTCTCCGGACTTGATGCGATCTCGAATATTTAGATTAAGACCATCTTCAAATCTCTTGCATAAGTCTCTCATCGTATATGACTCAGGAGCGAATTCTCGCAATTCTAGAAATTTGCTTTCATACTCCACAACCGACATAGTGCCTTGAAAGAGGTTGAAGAACTCCTTTCTCTTCTGATCCTTGATGTACTGAGAGAAGTATCGATCTTTGAATCGTTCCACAAAGATAGCCCAAGTAATAGTAACCGAATATGTCTCTTTTAGATTATGCCACCATCGTCGTGCGTCTGGGCCTAACAGCTTGGTCGCAATGACCACACGATAACATTCTTCAATCATCAAAGTGTCAAAGGTCTCTGTAATCTCCTTTAACCATGCCCCCGCTTTAGAAGCATCTCTTGTACCGTCAAATTTTGAAGTCCCCATGTTTTCAACTGCTTTCACTAAATCAGGTATGAAAAGTGCACCTCGAGAAGTAGGACCTACTAAAGCCATTTCTGGAGTAGAAACTGGTACATGATATGTGGGTCGAATTGGTTCATTAGCACGAAGAACATCCTCAGTGACAGTTGTAGTGGTAGGAGTCGTCGTAGGTGGTGGAACACCATGTACTCGGATGTGATCATAATACAACTGGTACTGCTCTGGGGTCATCATGTGCTCAACACGCAACTGGGCCCGTGGTTGCTCTACCTGGGTAACCGGCACCCTATGATCAGAATTGATAGGGTCCGTAAATGTCGATGAACGGCATGATCAGAAGAAACATGTCCTCGAGGTCCACGAGGAACAGAAGAGAGTAGAGGACTCGGAGGATCACGAGGAACGTGTCCTCGACCTCGACCTCGACGACGAACTGGAGGTGCCATAATGACTGAAAGAAAGAAGGGAAAAAAATGCAAGGTCAACATTAAGGTAATACGATACCTTAGGATGACATAGAAACAAAATTGGATCCATTAGCTCGACTCAAAAAGAATGAAAATCATATAACCAGGCTCTGATACCAAGAAAGTTGTCACGCCCCAACCCACAGGCGGAACGCGACAACCGCCACGTTAACCATAAATTTCGTGAAATGGGTGCACTCCACTCCACAAAGTTTATAGAAAACGTAAGGCTTGCTATCAAGTACCTGTAGAATTGAACAACTGATAACTACGGGTACAACCCAAGGACATCATTACATAAAGTATCAACAAGGATTTACAAAGGTACAATATACCACGATGTAACTTAGTTTGAAGAAAATATACATGAGCGATATAACATCGCGAAAATACAAAAAGAACATCAAGGGGGATCACAAAATATAAAATATACAATCTCGCCAATGGATCCGTCAATTTACATAAAAGAGAAAGTACCCAAAACCCCGATCGAATGATTAGCAAACGATAGGCAAACCTCCAACCAAAACGATATCAACAGCCTGAAAAGGAAGGAAATGATGGGGGTGAGCAAAACCACTAGCTCAGTGAGGTGATAAGCCGGTCACCCCAACCCTTATACGAAGCATGTACTCCCGTTCGTAGTTCACAACATAAAATCCAATATTTTGTTCCACATCAATTATTATGTTTACTTAATATACAACTTAACAAAAATACAACCTATGAATGCATTTACAAATACACAATTAGTTCAAACAAGATGTTATCACATAAAAGACGCGTGGGTAGCCAATATCCTCCTCAAACTGATCTCTCCGTCGAGAGTCAGTCCGAGCCCGTCACCGTTACTCTAGATAAAATGCACATTAATGTTCTTTCTCAACATGCCAAATGCTAAAGTTCACAATTCAATATCGATGTGAATACTTGAAATGAAAATATATAAACATATATGACATGCATGTCCACACCGGTGACGTTGGCTGAGCCTACAATAGACTGATTCATCTAACGATCACCTTCCAAAGTATGAGTACTTGGCAAATGGACAGGTGCCCCGTTAGATCTAACTCACCCGGGTTTGCCAAGCCATGGGCAACTTGATTGTCACTCTAACTCACCCGAACCGCGACAATTCGGGCTACTTAATCAATGTCGCTCCAACTCACCCGAACCGTGACCAATTCGGGCTACTTAACCTTGGTACCAGGTATACATATGCATATGCATCATAAGATGAATAACGACTCAAGTTAGAGTCTAAATGGCACACATGAATAACCAGAAATCAATCTGCAAATAATTCGCAATAAAGACTATCAAATATCGAGCCGGCAAGGCTCTTCAACATAAGTTAAAAATCAACAATACCCATATGAAATAATATAAGATAATCAATGGACCATCTTAGGCCAATCAGGCTCTAACTAGAACAATCGAGCCAATCAGACTCTTTACCACATAACACACTACCAAAATAATTTTGTTATCAATTAACTAAAAATAAAATGAATGCAAATTTAACGAGGGTCCACACTTCCCACAAGAGAAGGCGTTCCCGAATTATCAACTCACAAGGAAGTGATTAACTCTCTCCGGAGTCTGAAGTAGGTCCTTTGCCCTTCATCGACGGTTCTTTACCTAGAAAGGAGATGAGCAATTAAAGACAAATCAAATATAACTAACTATTAGCGGTAACATCGTCTTTCATTGTCAAAATAAATCTTAATCGAGCTTGAGCGAGTCGATATTAAATAAGAACAGCCCGTATCTCCTCAACATCATCTCCCAATCTCACATAACCCGTTTCAGATCATTTCTTAAACAAAACGATAGGAAGTAAATTTGAATTCGACATAACTATTCTGAAATTTCCAGCTAGCGGCAGTTTACAAGAAAAATCATAACTAATTGTAGAAAAATCGAATCATGGTGTTTCAAGTGGCTACAGAAAGCTAACACGTTCAGCTACATACAGAAATTAAGTTTGTAAACTTCTGAGGTCAGTACCTATGTCAAAATCAGTTCGAACAGCAGCTGCGAATTACCTAGCAGCAGTTTACGAGAAAAATCATAACTAATTGTAGAAAAATCGGATGGAGGCGTTTCAGGTGGCTACGGAAAGCTAACGAGTTCAGCTACGTATAGAAATTGAGTTTACAAATTTCAGAGATCAATAGCTATGTCGAAAGTAGTTCGAACAGTAGCTACGAATTTCCTCATATAAGGAAGAAAACCCAACAAAATCACAAAATCTTGGAGAAAGGAAGCTTAATTAACCTATTACTTACCTCAAAACAACTTAGAAACCACCTAGGATGAGGGTTGTAAGGGAGAATTTGATCAACAAGGGTTTCTCCTCTTCACTCTCTTCTTTCCCCTCTTTTGTTCTTCTCACTTTTCTTCTCCCGTACTCTTCTTTCTTTCTTTTCTTTTTTTTTATATGTGTTGAGGCTATTAGAATGGGCTGGGCTTATTTCCATTTTATGCTATTTAAGTGGGCTGGACTTGGGCCAAATAAATAAATAAATAGGTTTTGGGCTCTAAAAACAAATCTAGGTCAACTTGGGCCAAAAATAAATAAATAGGTTTTGGGCTTTAAAAACAAATCTAGGTCAACTTGGGCCAAAAATAAATAAATAGGTTTTGGGCTTTCTAAAAAAAATAATCTAGTTAGGCTAAGATATTATAATCATGATGAAGGAAATACGCATCATGATGACGGAAATAAGAATCCTGATGATGGTAATGAGCATCATGTTGAAGGAAATATGCATCATGATAAAGGAATTGAGTATTATGATTAAGGAAACGATTAATAAGATGAATGAAATGAGCATCGTGATTAAAGAAATATGCATCTTGATGTAGGAAATGAGCATCATGATGATGGATATATACATGATGATCAATGAAATGAGCTTCATGATGAATTAAATGAACATCATGATGTAGGAAATAAGCATCATTATGATGGAAATGTTTATCATGTTGCAAGAAATATACTTCATAATGAAGGAAATAAACATAATGATGTAGGAAATAGGTATCATGATGAAGGAAACATGCATAATGATGAAGGAAATGAACATCATGATGAAGGAAAAGAGTATAATGATGAAGAAAGTATGTATCATGATGAATGAAATGAGTACCATGATGAAGGAAATTAGCAACATGATGAAGGAAATATACATCTTGATCGATGGAATGAGCATCATGATGAATTAACTGAGCATCATGATGTATGAAATCAGCATCATGATGAAGGAAATATGCATCATTATGATGGAAATGATTATAATATTGCAGGAAATATGCTTCATAATGAACTAAATAAACATAATGATGTAGGAAATAGGTATCATGATGAAGTAAGATGCATAATGATGAAGGAAATGAACATCATGATGATAGTATATCATGATGATGGATATGAGCATCATGATGAAGGAAAAGAGAACAGTGATTTAGAAATATGCATCATGATAAATGAAATGAGTACCATGACGAAGGAAATGAGTATCATGACGAAGGAAATATACATCATGATCAATAAAATATGCGTCATGATGAATGAAATAATCATCATTATGATGGAAATATTTATCATGTTGAACGGAAAAAAACGCATCATAATGAAAGAATTGAGCATAACGTTGAAGGAAATAGGCATCATGATGTAGGAAAGATGCATCATGATGAAGGAAATGAGCATCATGATAATAGATTTATGTATCCTGATGATGGAAATGAGCATCATGATGAAGGAGAAGAGAATAATGATGAAGAAAGTATGCATAATAATGAAGGAAATGAGTATCATGATTAAGGAAATGAGTACCATGACGAAAGTAATACGCATCATTATGAAGGAAATATGCATCTTGATGTAGGAAAGTGCATCATTTTGAAAGAAATATGCATCATGAGGAAGGATATATGCATCATGATGAAATAAATGAGCATCACGATGAAGGAAATGAGCATCATGATAGTGGAAATAAACATCATGAATATGAAAATAAGCATCAAGAAGAAGGAAATGATCGTCACGATGAAGGATATGGCCACAATGATGTAGGAAATGATCATAATGATGAAGGAATAGGCTTCATGATGTAGGAAATAAGCATAGTGATGAAGGAAATACGCATCATGATGAAAAAAATAAGAATCCCGATGATGGTAATGAGCATCATGATGAAGGAAATATGCATTATGATAAAGGAATTGAGTATCATGATTAAGGAAACGATTAATAAGATGAATGAAGTGAGCATCGTGATTAAAGAAATATGCGTCATGATGTAGGAAATGAGCATCATGATGATTGAAATATACATCATGATCAATGAAATGAACAGAACATCATGATGAATTAAATGAACATCGTGGTGAAGGAAATAAGCATCATGATGAAGGAAATAAGCATCATTATGATGGAAATGATTATCATGTTGTAGGAAATATGCCTCATAATGAAGGAAATAAACATAATTCTATAGGAAATAGGCATCATGATGAAGGAAAGATGCATAATGATGAAGGAAATGAACATCGTGATGATGGTATATCATGATGATGGATATGAGCATAATGATAAAGTAAAAGAGAATAATGATGAAGAAAGTATGCATCATGATTAATGAAATGAGTACCATGATGAAGGAAATGAGCATCATGATGAAGGAAATATACATCATGATCAATGGAATGAGCATCATGATGAATTAACTGAGCATCATGATGTATGAAATCAACATCATGATGAAGGAAATATGCATCATTTTGATGGAAATGATTATCATGTTGCAGGAAATATGCTTCATAATGAACTAAATAAACATAATGATGTAGGAAATTGGCATCATGATGAAGTAAAGATGCATAATGATGAAGGAAATGAACATCATGATGATAGTATATCATGATGATGGATATGAGCATCATGATTAAGGAAAAGGGAATAATGATGTTGGAAATATGCATCATTATGAATGAAATGAGTACCATGACGAAGGAAATGAGCATCATGACGAAGAAAATATACATCATGATCAGTGAAATGAGCAACATAATGAATTAAATGAACATCTTGATGTAGGAAATGAGCATCAAGATGAAGGAAATATGCGTCATGATGAATGAAATAATCATCATTATGATGGAAATAATTTCATGTTGAACGGACAAAATGCATCATAATGAAAGAAATGAGCATAACGATGAAGGAAATAGGTATCATGATGAACGAAACATGCATCATGATGAAGGAAATGAGCATCATGATGATAGATTTATGTATCGTGATGATTGAAATGATCATCATGATGAAGGAAAAGAGAATAATGATGAAGAAAGTATGCATAATAATGAAGGAAATGAGTATCATGATTAAGGAAATGAGTACCACGACGAAAGTAATAAGCATCATTATGAAGGAAATATGCATCATGATGTAGGAAAGTGCATCATTTTGAAAGAAATATGCATCATGAGGAAGGATATATGCATCATGATGAAATAAATTAGCATCATGATGAAGGAAATGAGCATCATGATAGTGGAAATAAAAATCATGAATATGGAAATAAGCATCAAGAAGAAGGAAATGATCATCACAATGAAGGATATGGCCACAATGATGTAGGAAATGATCATAATGATGAAGGAATAGGCTTCATGACGTAGGAAATAAGCATCATGATGAAGGAAAAGAGAATAATGATGAAGAAAGTATGCATAATAATGAAAGAAATGAGTATCATGATTAAGGAAATGAGTACCATGACGAAAGTAATAAGAATCATTATGAAGGAAATATGCATCATGATGTAGGAAAGTGCATCATTTTTAAAGAAATATGCATCATGAGGAAGGATATATGCATCATGATGAAATAAATGAGCATCATGATGAAGAAAATGAGTATCATGATAGTGGAAATAAACATCATGAATATGGAAATAAGCATCAAGAAGAAGGAAATGATCGTCACGATGAAGGATATGGCCACAATGATGTAGGAAATGATCATAATGATGAAGGAATTGGCTTCACGATGTAGGAAATAAGCATCGTGATGAAGGAAATACACATCATGATGAATAAAATAAGAATCCCGATGATGGTAATGAGCATCATGATGAAGGAAATATGCATCATGATAAAGGAATTGAGTATCATGATTAAGGAAACGATTAATAAGATAAATGAAATGAGTATCGTGATTAAAGAAATATGCATCATGATGTAGGGAATGAGCATCATGATGATGGAAATATACATCATAATCAATGAAATGAACAGAACATCATGATGAATTAAATGAACATCATGGTGTAGGAAATAAGCATCATGATGAAGGAAATAAGCATCATTATGATGGAAATGATTATCATGTTGTAGGAAATATGCTTCATAATGAAGGAAATAAACATAATTCTATAGGAAATAGGCATCATGTTGAAGGAAAGATGCATAATGATGAAGGAAATGAACATCGTGATGATAGTATATCATGATGATGGATATGAGCATAACGATAAAATAAAAGAGAATAATGATGAAGAAAGTATGCATCATGATTAATGAAATGAGTACCATGATGAAGGAAATGAGATCATGATGAAGGAAATATACATCATGATCAATGGAATGAGCATCATGATGAATTAACTGAGCATCATGATGTATGAAATCAACATCATGATGAAGGAAATATGCATCATTATGATGGAAATGATTATCATGTTGCAGGAAATATGCTTCATAATGAACTAAATAAACATAATGATGTAGGAAATAGGCATCATGATGAAGTAAAGATGCATAATGATGAAGGAAATGAACATCATGGTGATAGTATATCATGATGATGGATATGAGTATCATGATTAAGGAAAAGAGAATAATGATGTAGAAAATATGCATCATGATGAATGAAATGAGTACCATGACGAAGGAAATGAGCATCATGACGAAGGAAATATACATCATGATCAGTGAAATGAGCAGCATAATGAATTAAATGAACATCTTGATGTAGGAAATGAGCATCAAGATGAAGGAAATATGCGTCATGATGAATGAAATAATCATCATTATGATGGAAATAATTATCATGTTGAACGGAAAAAATGCATCATAATGAAAGAAATGAGCATAACGATGAAGGAAATAGGCATCATGATGAACGAAACATGCATCATGATGAAGGAAATGAGCATCATGATGATAGATTTATGCATCGTGATGATGGAAATGACCATCATGATGAAGGAAAAGAGAATAATGATGAAGAAAGTATGCATAATAATGAAGGAAATGAGTATCATGATTAAGGAAATGAGTACCATGACGAAAGTAATAAGCATCATTATGAAGGAAATACGCATCATGATGTAGGAAAGAGCATCATTTTGAAAGAAATATGCATCATGATGAAGGAAATGAGCATCATGATGAATAATATATGCATCATGATGAAATAAATGAGCACATGATGAAGGACACAGCATCAGGATAGTGGAAATAAACATCATTAATATAGAAATAAGCATCATGAAGAAGGAAATATGAATCATGATGAAGGAAATGAGAATCACGATGAATGAAATCAGAATCATGATGAAGGAAATATTCATCAAGACTAAAGAAGTGAGCATAATGATAATGGAAACGATCATTAAGATGATGGAAATAAACATCATGATGAAGGATATGACCACAATGATGTAGGAAATGATCATAATGATGAAGGAATAGGCTTCACGATGCAGGAAATAAGCATCGTGATGAAGGAAATATGAATCATGATGAAAGAAATTATCATAAAGAAGTAGAAAATATGTATCATGATGAAGGAAATTAGCATCATGATATAGGAAATAAGCGTCATGATGAAGGAAATACGCATCATGATGATGGAAATAAGAATCCTGATGATGGTAATGAGCATCATGATGAATGAGATATGCATCATGATAAAGGAATTGAGTATCATGATTTTGGAAATGATTAATAACATGAATGAAGTGAGCATCGTGATTAAAGAAATATACGTCATGATGTAGTAAATAAGCATCATGATGATGGAAATATACATCATGATCAATGAAATGAATAGAACATCATGATGAATTAAATGAACATCATGGTGTAGGAAATAAGCAACTTGATGAAGGAAATAAGCATCATTATGATGGAAATGATTACCATGTTGCAGGAAATATGCCTCATAACGAATGAAATAAACATAATTTTATATGAAATAGGCATCATGATGAAGGAAAGATGCATAATGATGAAGGAAATGAACATCGTGATGATAGTATATCATGATGATGGATATGAGCATAATGATAGAGGAAAAGAGAATAATGATGAAGAAAGTATGCATCATGATGAATGTAATGAGTACCATGATGAAGGAAATGAGCAACATGATGAAGGAAATATACATCATGATTAATGAAATGAGCACCATAAAGCATTAAATGAACATCTTGTTGTCGGAAATGAGCATCAAGATGTAGGAAATATGCATCATGATGAAGGAAATTAGCATCATGATGTAGGAAATATGTGTCATGATGAATGAAATAATCATCATTATGATGGAAATAATTATCATGTTGGATGGAAAAAATGCATCATAATGAAAGAATAAGCATAACGATGAAGGAAATAGGCATTATGATGTAGGAAACATTCATTATGATGAAGGAAATGAGCATCATGATGATAGATTTATGTATAATGATGATGGAAATGAGCATCATGATGAAGGAAAAGAGAATAATGATGAAAAAAGTATGCATAATAATGAAGGAAATGAGTATCACGATTAAGGAAATAAGTACCATAACGAAGGTAATAAGTAACATTATGAAGGAAATATGCATCATGATGTAGGAAAGTGCATCATTTTGAAAGAAATATGTATCATGAGGAAGGATTTATGCATAATGATGAAATAAATTAGCATAATGATAAAGGAAATGAGCATCATGATAGTGGAAATAAACATCATGAATATGGAAATAAGCATCAAGAAGAATGAAATGATCGTCACGATGAAGGATATGACCACAATGATGTATGAAATGATCATAATGATGAAGGAATAGGCTTCATGATGTAGGAAATAAGCATCGTGATGAAGGAAATATGAATCATGATGGAAGAAATGATCATAAAGATGTATGAAATATGCATCATGATGAAGGAAATACGCATCATGATGATGGAAATAAGAATTCCGATGATGGTAATGAGCATCATGATGAAGGAAATATGCATCATGATAAAGGAATTGAGTATCATGATTAGGGAAACGATTAATAAGATGAATGAAGTGAGCATCGTGATTAAAAAATATGCGTCATGATGTAGGAAATGAGCATCATGATGATGAAAATATACATCATGATCAATGAAATGAGCAGAACATCATGATGAATTAAATGAACATCATGGTGTAGGAAATAAGAATCATTATGAATTAAATGAACATCATGATGTAGGAAATAAGCATCATTATGATGGAAATGATTATCATATCGCAGGAAATATGTTTCATAATGAAGGAAATAAACATAATTCTGTAGGAAATAGGCATCATGATGAAGGAAAGATGCATAATGATGAAGGAAATGAACATCATGATGATAGTATATCATGATGATGGTTATGAGCATCATGATGAAGGAAAAGAGTATAATGATGAAGAGAGTATGCATCATGATGAATGAAATGAGTACCATGACGAAGGAAATGAGCATCATGATGAAAGAAATATACATCATGATCAATGAAATGAGCACCATAATGAATTAAATGAACATCATGATGTAAGAAATGAACATCAAGATCAAGGAAATATGCGTCATGATGAAGGAAGTTATCATCATTATGATGGAAATGATTATCATGTTGAAAGGAAAAAAATTGCATTATAATGAAAGAAATTAGCATAACGATGTAGGAAATAGGCATCATGATGTAGGAAACATGCATCATGATGAAGGAAATGAGCATCATGATGATAGATTTATGTATCGTGATGATGGAAATGAGAATCATGATGAAGGAAAAGAGAATAATGATGAAGAAAGTATGCATAATAATGAAGGAAATGAGTATCATGATGAAGGAAATGAGTACCATGACGAAGGTAATGAGCAACATTATGAAGGAAATATGCATCATGACGTAGGAAAGTGCATCATTTTGAAAGATATATGCATCATGATGAAGGATATATGCATCATGATTAAATGAATGAGCATCATGATGAAGGAAATGAACATCATGATGGTGGAAATGAGCATCATGATGGTGGAAATGAGCATCATGAATATGGAAATAAGCATCAAGAAGAAGGAAATGATCGTAACGATGAAGGATATGACCACAATGATGTAGGAAATGATAATTATGATGCAGGAATAGGCTTCATGATGTAGGAAATAAGCATCATTATGAAGGAAATATGAATCATGATGATAGAAATGATCATAAATATGTAGGAAATATGCATCATGATGAATGAAATTAGCAACATGATGTAGGAAATGAGCATCATGATGAAGGAAATACGATGATGATGATGGAAATAAGAATCCTGATGATGGTAATGAGCACAATGATGAAGGAAATACGCACCATGATAAAGGAATTGAGTATCATGATTAAGGAAACGATTAATAAGATGAACAAAGTGAGCATCGTGATAAAAGAAATATGCGTCATGTTGTAGGAAATGAGCATCATGATGATGGAAATATACATCATGATCAATGAAATGAGCATCATGATGAATTAAATGAACGTCATGATGTAGGAAATAAGCATCACTATGATGGAAATGTTTATCATATTGCAGGAAATATACTTCATAATGAAGGAAATAAACATAATGACGTAGGAAATAGGCATCATGATGAAGGAAACATGCATCATAATGAAGGAAATGAACATCATGATGATAGTATAACTTGATGACGGTTATGAGCATCATGATGAAGGAAAAGAGTATAATGATGAAGAAAGTATATATCATGATGAATGAAATGAGTACCATTACAAAGGAAATGAGCATCATGATGAAGGAAATATACATCATGATCAATTAAATGAGCACCATAATGAATTAAATGAACATCATGATGTAGGAAATTAGCATCAAGATGTAGGAAATATGCATCATGATGAAGGAAATTAGCATCAAGATGAAGGAAATATGCATCATGATGAAGGAAATAAGCATCATTATAATGGAAATGATTATCATGATGAAGGAAAAAACTGCATCATAATGAAAGAAATGAGCATACGATGTAGGAAACATGCATCTTGATGAAGGAAATGAACATCATGATGATAGATTTATACATCGTGATGATGGAAATGAGCATCATGATGAAGGAAATGAGAATAATGATGAAGAAAGTATGCATAATAATGAAGGAAATGAGTATCATGATGAAGGAAATGAGTACCATGGCGAAGGTAATGAGCACCAATATGAAGGAAATATGCATCATGATGTAGGAAAGAGCATCATTTTGAAAGAAATATGCATCATGATGTAGGAAATGAGCATCATGATGAAGGATATATGCATCATGATGAAGGAAATGAGCATCATGATGTTGGAAATTAACGTCACGGTTAAGGATATGACCACAATGATGTAGGAAATGATAATAATGATGAAGCAATTGGCTTCATAATGTTGGAAATAAGCATCGTGATGAAGGAAATATGATTCATGATTAAAGAAATGATCATAAAGATATAAGAAATATGCATCATGATGAAGGAAATTAGCATCGTGATGTAGGAAATGAGCATCATGATGAAGGAAATATGCATCATGATGACGGAAATAAGAATCCTGATGATGGTAATGAGCATCATGTTGAAGGAAATATGCATCATGATAAAGGAATTGAGTATTATGATTAAGGAAACGATTAATAAGATGAATGAAATGAGCATCGTGATTAAAGAAATATGCATCTTGATGTAGGAAATGAGCATCATGATGATGGATATATACATGATGATCAATGAAATGAGCTTCATGATGAATTAAATGAACATCATGATGTAGGAAATAAGCATCATTATGATGGAAATGTTTATCATGTTGCAAGAAATATACTTCATAATGAAGGAAATAAACATAATGATGTAGGAAATAGGTATCATGATGAAGGAAACATGCATAATGATGAAGGAAATGAACATCATGATGAAGGAAAAGAGTATAATGATGAAGAAAGTATGTATCATGATGAATGAAATGAGTACCATGATGAAGGAAATTAGCAACATGATGAAGGAAATATACATCTTGATCGATGGAATGAGCATCATGATGAATTAACTGAGCATCATGATGTATGAAATCAGCATCATGATGAAGGAAATATGCATCATTATGATGGAAATGATTATAATATTGCAGGAAATATGCTTCATAATGAACTAAATAAACATAATGATGTAGGAAATAGGTATCATGATGAAGTAAGATGCATAATGATGAAGGAAATGAACATCATGATGATAGTATATCATGATGATGGATATGAGCATCATGATGAAGGAAAAGAGAACAGTGATTTAGAAATATGCATCATGATAAATGAAATGAGTACCATGACGAAGGAAATGAGTATCATGACGAAGGAAATATACATCATGATCAATAAAATATGCGTCATGATGAATGAAATAATCATCATTATGATGGAAATATTTATCATGTTGAACGGAAAAAACGCATCATAATGAAAGAATTGAGCATAACGTTGAAGGAAATAGGCATCATGATGTAGGAAAGATGCATCATGATGAAGGAAATGAGCATCATGATAATAGATTTATGTATCCTGATGATGGAAATGAGCATCATGATGAAGGAAAAGAGAATAATGATGAAGAAAGTATGCATAATAATGAAGGAAATGAGTATCATGATTAAGGAAATGAGTACCATGACGAAAGTAATACGCATCATTATGAAGGAAATATGCATCTTGATGTAGGAAAGTGCATCATTTTGAAAGAAATATGCATCATGAGGAAGGATATATGCATCATGATGAAATAAATGAGCATCATGATGAAGGAAATGAGCATCATGATAGTGGAAATAAACATCATGAATATGAAAATAAGCATCAAGAAGAAGGAAATGATCGTCACGATGAAGGATATGGCCACAATGATGTAGGAAATGATCATAATGATGAAGGAATAGGCTTCATGATGTAGGAAATAAGCATAGTGATGAAGGAAATACGCATCATGATGAAAAAAATAAGAATCCCGATGATGGTAATGAGCATCATGATGAAGGAAATATGCATTATGATAAAGGAATTGAGTATCATGATTAAGGAAACGATTAATAAGATGAATGAAGTGAGCATCGTGATTAAAGAAATATGCGTCATGATGTAGGAAATGAGCATCATGATGATTGAAATATACATCATGATCAATGAAATGAACAGAACATCATGATGAATTAAATGAACATCGTGGTGAAGGAAATAAGCATCATGATGAAGGAAATAAGCATCATTATGATGGAAATGATTATCATGTTGTAGGAAATATGCCTCATAATGAAGGAAATAAACATAATTCTATAGGAAATAGGCATCATGATGAAGGAAAGATGCATAATGATGAAGGAAATGAACATCGTGATGATGGTATATCATGATGATGGATATGAGCATAATGATAAAGTAAAAGAGAATAATGATGAAGAAAGTATGCATCATGGTTAATGAAATGAGTACCATGATGAAGGAAATGAGCATCATGATGAAGGAAATATACATCATGATCAATGGAATGAGCATCATGATGAATTAACTGAGCATCATGATGTATGAAATCAACATCATGATGAAGGAAATATGCATCATTTTGATGGAAATGATTATCATGTTGCAGGAAATATGCTTCATAATGAACTAAATAAACATAATGATGTAGGAAATAGGCATCATGATGAAGTAAAGATGCATAATGATGAAGGAAATGAACATCATGGTGATAGTATATCATGATGATGGATATGAGTATCATGATTAAGGAAAAGAGAATAATGATGTAGAAAATATGCATCATGATGAATGAAATGAGTACCATGACGAAGGAAATGAGCATCATGACGAAGGAAATATACATCATGATCAGTGAAATGAGCAACATAATGAATTAAATGAACATCTTGATGTAGGAAATGAGCATCAAGATGAAGGAAATATGCGTCATGATGAATGAAATAATCATCATTATGATGGAAATAATTTCATGTTGAACGGACAAAATGCATCATAATGAAAGAAATGAGCATAACGATGAAGGAAATAGGTATCATGATGAACGAAACATGCATCATGATGAAGGAAATGAGCATCATGATGATAGATTTATGTATCGTGATGATTGAAATGATCATCATGATGAAGGAAAAGAGAATAATGATGAAGAAAGTATGCATAATAATGAAGGAAATGAGTATCATGATTAAGGAAATGAGTACCACGACGAAAGTAATAAGCATCATTATGAAGGAAATATGCATCATGATGTAGGAAAGTGCATCATTTTGAAAGAAATATGCATCATGAGGAAGGATATATGCATCATGATGAAATAAATTAGCATCATGATGAAGGAAATGAGCATCATGATAGTGGAAATAAAAATCATGAATATGGAAATAAGCATCAAGAAGAAGGAAATGATCATCACAATGAAGGATATGGCCACAATGATGTAGGAAATGATCATAATGATGAAGGAATAGGCTTCATGACGTAGGAAATAAGCATCATGATGAAGGAAAAGAGAATAATGATGAAGAAAGTATGCATAATAATGAAAGAAATGAGTATCATGATTAAGGAAATGAGTACCATGACGAAAGTAATAAGAATCATTATGAAGGAAATATGCATCATGATGTAGGAAAGTGCATCATTTTTAAAGAAATATGCATCATGAGGAAGGATATATGCATCATGATGAAATAAATGAGCATCATGATGAAGAAAATGAGTATCATGATAGTGGAAATAAACATCATGAATATGGAAATAAGCATCAAGAAGAAGGAAATGATCGTCACGATGAAGGATATGGCCACAATGATGTAGGAAATGATCATAATGATGAAGGAATTGGCTTCACGATGTAGGAAATAAGCATCGTGATGAAGGAAATACACATCATGATGAATAAAATAAGAATCCCGATGATGGTAATGAGCATCATGATGAAGGAAATATGCATCATGATAAAGGAATTGAGTATCATGATTAAGGAAACGATTAATAAGATAAATGAAATGAGTATCGTGATTAAAGAAATATGCATCATGATGTAGGGAATGAGCATCATGATGATGGAAATATACATCATAATCAATGAAATGAACAGAACATCATGATGAATTAAATGAACATCATGGTGTAGGAAATAAGCATCATGATGAAGGAAATAAGCATCATTATGATGGAAATGATTATCATGTTGTAGGAAATATGCTTCATAATGAAGGAAATAAACATAATTCTATAGGAAATAGGCATCATGTTGAAGGAAAGATGCATAATGATGAAGGAAATGAACATCGTGATGATAGTATATCATGATGATGGATATGAGCATAACGATAAAATAAAAGAGAATAATGATGAAAAAAGTATGCATCATGATTAATGAAATGAGTACCATGATGAAGGAAATGAGATCATGATGAAGGAAATATACATCATGATCAATGGAATGAGCATCATGATGAATTAACTGAGCATCATGATGTATGAAATCAACATCATGATGAAGGAAATATGCATCATTATGATGGAAATGATTATCATGTTGCAGGAAATATGCTTCATAATGAACTAAATAAACATAATGATGTAGGAAATAGGCATCATGATGAAGTAAAGATGCATAATGATGAAGGAAATGAACATCATGGTGATAGTATATCATGATGATGGATATGAGTATCATGATTAAGGAAAAGAGAATAATGATGTAGAAAATATGCATCATGATGAATGAAATGAGTACCATGACGAAGGAAATGAGCATCATGACGAAGGAAATATACATCATGATCAGTGAAATGAGCAGCATAATGAATTAAATGAACATCTTGATGTAGGAAATGAGCATCAAGATGAAGGAAATATGCGTCATGATGAATGAAATAATCATCATTATGATGGAAATAATTATCATGTTGAACGGAAAAAATGCATCATAATGAAAGAAATGAGCATAACGATGAAGGAAATAGGCATCATGATGAACGAAACATGCATCATGATGAAGGAAATGAGCATCATGATGATAGATTTATGTATCGTGATGATGGAAATGACCATCATGATGAAGGAAAAGAGAATAATGATGAAGAAAGTATGCATAATAATGAAGGAAATGAGTATCATGATTAAGGAAATGAGTACCATGACGAAAGTAATAAGCATCATTATGAAGGAAATACGCATCATGATGTAGGAAAGAGCATCATTTTGAAAGAAATATGCATCATGATGAAGGAAATGAGCATCATGATGAATAATATATGCATCATGATGAAATAAATGAGCACATGATGAAGGACACAACATCAGGATAGTGGAAATAAACATCATTAATATAGAAATAAGCATCATGTAGAAGGAAATATGAATCATGATGAAGGAAATGAGAATCACGATGAATGAAATCAGAATCATGATGAAGGAAATATTCATCAAGACTAAAGAAGTGAGCATAATGATAATGGAAACGATCATTAAGATGATGGAAATAAACATCATGATGAAGGATATGACCACAATGATGTAGGAAATGATCATAATGATGAAGGAATAGGCTTCACGATGCAGGAAATAAGCATCGTGATGAAGGAAATATGAATCATGATGAAAGAAATTATCATAAAGAAGTAGAAAATATGTATCATGATGAAGGAAATTAGCATCATGATATAGGAAATAAGCGTCATGATGAAGGAAATACGCATCATGATGATGGAAATAAGAATCCTGATGATGGTAATGAGCATCATGATGAATGAGATATGCATCATGATAAAGGAATTGAGTATCATGATTTTGGAAATGATTAATAACATGAATGAAGTGAGCATCGTGATTAAAGAAATATACGTCATGATGTAGTAAATAAGCATCATGATGATGGAAATATACATCATGATCAATGAAATGAATAGAACATCATGATGAATTAAATGAACATCATGGTGTAGGAAATAAGCAACTTGATGAAGGAAATAAGCATCATTATGATGGAAATGATTACCATGTTGCAGGAAATATGCCTCATAACGAAGGAAATAAACATAATTTTATATGAAATAGGCATCATGATGAAGGAAAGATGCATAATGATGAAGGAAATGAACATCGTGATGATAGTATATCATGATGATGGATATGAGCATAATGATAGAGGAAAAGAGAATAATGATGAAGAAAGTATGCATCATGATGAATGTAATGAGTACCATGATGAAGGAAATGAGCAACATGATGAAGGAAATATACATCATGATTAATGAAATGAGCACCATAAAGCATTAAATGAACATCTTGTTGTCGGAAATGAGCATCAAGATGTAGGAAATATGCATCATGATGAAGGAAATTAGCATCATGATGTAGGAAATATGTGTCATGATGAATGAAATAATCATCATTATGATGGAAATAATTATCATGTTGGATGGAAAAAATGCATCATAATGAAAGAATAAGCATAACGATGAAGGAAATAGGCATTATGATGTAGGAAACATTCATTATGATGAAGGAAATGAGCATCATGATGATAGATTTATGTATAATGATGATGGAAATGAGCATCATGATGAAGGAAAAGAGAATAATGATGAAAAAAGTATGCATAATAATGAAGGAAATGAGTATCACGATTAAGGAAATAAGTACCATAACGAAGGTAATAAGTAACATTATGAAGGAAATATGCATCATGATGTAGGAAAGTGCATCATTTTGAAAGAAATATGTATCATGAGGAAGGATTTATGCATAATGATGAAATAAATTAGCATAATGATAAAGGAAATGAGCATCATGATAGTGGAAATAAACATCATGAATATGGAAATAAGCATCAAGAAGAATGAAATGATCGTCACGATGAAGGATATGACCACAATGATGTATGAAATGATCATAATGATGAATGAAATGAGTACCATGACGAAGGAAATGAGCATCATGACGAAGGAAATATACATCATGATCAGTGAAATGAGCAGCATAATGAATTAAATGAACATCTTGATGTAGGAAATGAGCATCAAGATGAAGGAAATATGCGTCATGATGAATGAAATAATCATCATTATGATGGAAATAATTATCATGTTGAACGGAAAAAATGCATCATAATGAAAGAAATGAGCATAACGATGAAGGAAATAGGCATCATGATGAACGAAACATGCATCATGATGAAGGAAATGAGCATCATGATGATAGATTTATGTATCGTGATGATGGAAATGACCATCATGATGAAGGAAAAGAGAATAATGATGAAGAAAGTATGCATAATAATGAAGGAAATGAGTATCATGATTAAGGAAATGAGTACCATGACGAAAGTAATAAGCATCATTATGAAGGAAATACGCATCATGATGTAGGAAAGTGCATCATTTTGAAAGAAATATGCATCATGAGGAAGGATATATGCATCATGATGAAATAAATGAGCATCATGATGAAGGAAATGAGCATCATGATAGTGGAAATAAAAATCATGAATATGGAAATAAGCATCAAGAAGAAGGAAATGATCGGGCCACAATGATGTAGGAAATGATCATAATGATGAAGGAATAGGCTTCATGATGTAGGAAATAAGCATCGTGATGAAGGAAAAGAGAATAATGATGAAGAAAGTATGCATAATAATGAAGGAAATAAGTATCATGATTAAGGATATGAGTGTTGGATTGTATACTAAAAGTCTAGCTTTAGTATGGACTATGTCATAATAATATTTGAAATGAGAATCATTGATCAAATGATTGCGTCTTATAATTTATTTTATATGCATGACGCAATAGTCCATTTACTTTATACTGTAGATAATATATTGTGCGACAACACGCGGAAGATCATATTATCGGTTTCCTTATAAAGTATAAACAGATGCTCACAACTGAGATAGACGGGGACTCTCTATCGGTATGGTTGTAGTGTGGTTTGGTATTAGCTTGTCTTGGCTATAGAATCACATTAGTGCACTTGTGTGTATTGAGCAGGACCGCCTGAGTTCGTTCGACTTATACTGACTTATAGAAGAACTTGATCTCTGTTATTATGGAAGTTCGTATTCTTAATCCCTATACAATAACCTAGACACGTAGGGCAGTATGTATTTCTTTGATTCATCAATGGGTGAGATTTATAAGTATTAAATCAACAAACTCGGTGAGTTGGGAAATAGTGCTGTATCTATGGTGTGCTGTTGATTGTAGAAGGAATCCATGTCCGTCATAGGTTGATGATGTCCCCTTGAGGAGCTCATAAGTTTTATCATGTAAATCTTGCAAGTGGATTAATTTCCGGCATGATAATAAGGTTGAGTGGTACTACTCTCGGATGAGATATTAATTAATTTGAGTTGTCAGTAACTTAATTAATTAATGGACATTGTTTTTCTTAAACATGGGGAGACTATCGGGCTTATAATAAGAAGGAGCCCAGAACATAATTTGGGATTGGATGGGTAGTGCAATAATAATATTTTAGTGGACTATATTATTATTATTGGATTTAATTAAAAGCTTTGGGCTAAGCTTGGTTAATTAAATTCAATTGAGGCCCAGCCCAATTTCTCCTCTTGTTCCCTGCAGTAGCCCTTATAAATAAGTTATCTCAGTTCCTGTTAACCCTAAGTCAGTGCCTCATTTGACAGTTAGAAAGAACAGGAGCAGATTGAGAGAATCCTGCGGATTGTTGCCCACACAACAGCAGGATTCAACTTGGGACATACTGCAGAAGATTGAGAGGTGGTTCTCTGCAACGGTTCATCCTCTACATCAACCCAGAAGTACGGTACACTTGTTTAAATCGCTTCCGCTGATTGTTTGCCTGAAATCCTAAACGGATCACGTTTGAACCACAAGATCCAATTGCCAACAATTGGTATCAGAGCGTTGGTTTCGTGGTGAAACGTGAGACGTTAGTTAGGGTTTTTGTGATTATTTGATTATATGTAATGATCTGAATATTATCACTTGTTGCTGTGTGTTCTCGTGTTTCAATTATCACAGTACGTTTCTAGACCTGATGAAAGGGATTGTACATGTGTGTATTATACATTATTCCTATGTGCTAGAATCGTTGAATTTGTGTGTGATTATTGTAATTGTTCTCACTGTACACACACGGATGGACCATCATCGGTGATTTTTTCTTGCTGGACACTGTTCCCACACGACGTTGACCACGGGGTCACGATCGCGACGGGGCTGAAGGCTTGGTATGCTGGGCTGACAGCGGCTGAAGGTGGCATCGGGGCGGCGGCTGGGGTGTTAACCACCGAACCCAGGAACTGGACCATCTGGGGGTATAAACGGCGGCAGGTCGCAGCTGATGAGGCATGTGTCGGCAGCTATCATTGGGGTGGCGGCCTTGAGCGATGTGATCGGTGGTGGATCAATTGGCGGTGTCGAACGGAGTGGTGAAAATTCGGCGATGGATTGAGATTGTGGATGTTCAGATCGATGCGTCTTATCTGAGCGATCTGGGCGGATTCCTTGCTGATCGACTGCACGATTTGGTGCGACTCACAGAGGAGTCGTTTGATCGAGGCAACCCACTCCAATCTCCGGGTGAAGCAGCAGCGTCTGATCGGTCGAGGATTCTAGTGGGCTGCTGATGGCGCGTGTGGGAAGCGCACAGCTACGCGGCTGGTGCGGATGAACTCCGATCGGCGTCGTGCTGGCAGATGGCGAACTGATTAGGCTTCCGGCGCACATGGGCTGTGGACGAGTCGGCAGTGGATTCGAGCGGGCCGACTCGGGATTTCGCAGCGCGTAAGTGAGAGGCTCCGGTGTTGATCTAGTAGCGGCCGAGTCCAGGAGCGGATGGCAGTCATTAGCTGTAGCGGCGCCTAGAAGCGCCGGCGGTAAGCTACTGCAGGTTGAGAGATGGCTGCAGGCAGTGACGCGGCGGCGCTGATCGAGTTGCATCGAAGTGGCGTCGAGCGACGAGCGGAGGCAGGTGGCTGGCGGCGGGCGTTAGCAGGGTGCGGTCGCCGGAGCCAGCCGGAGAGCAGCAGGAAGCGAAACAGCGGTTGGTCGGCGCCGCTGTAATGGCCGGAGTTTGCTGTCGGGTTCAGGGATGGCGGCGGCTGCATTAGGGCAGCATTTCAAGGGCCCAATTTCTTGGTTTTGGGCTTCCTTGATGGGCTGTGGATTTAGGCTCCCCCTTTGGACTGATTCAATTTGGTTTTGGGCTGGATTTAAAGGCCCATTTTAATTGAAATCTTAAGGGCTACTCATTTTATTTAATTTGGTTTTGGGCCTGGGTTGTTTTTATTAATTCAACTGTTTTTAGGGCCCAATTTTAATTAAATGGTAATGGGCTGCTGGGCTAATTATTTAATTAATTGTGGGATAAATGTTGGGCCTGATTTTAAATATTAGGCTAGACCTTAATGTAGAAATTGGCAGGGTAAATGGGCTTAATTATTTTATTAATTGGCTGCTCATTTTATGTTAATAATGTTTGGGTCAGCTGGGCCTATTTAATTGATCCAACATTTTATGCAATTAATTAATGTTATATAACTGATTAATTGATTTAATTGTCAATTATTGTTGTATATGTGAAAGGCATGTTCTATGTGATTTATTTATTTAAATTGCTGTTAATAGAAGCATGTCTAAGTTGTATATTTTATTCTGCAATATTATATGCATGTTTAAAACCCTCGGTTATTAAATAACTAAGTGGGAGAGGGGATTGGTAATTAATTCCCGCGGCCTCCATTATTGGTTTGTAAGTGATGTGAGTAAACTTGCGTGTTGGCAATAGGCCTTCCTCCCTAACGGATGAGTTTATTCATGGATTACTGGTACAGACTTCATAAATAATTATTGTTTGTAATGTGGCACATAAACTTGCATGTTGGCATAGGCCTTCCTCCCTAACGGATGAGTTTGTGTGCGGTACACTGGTACAAACTTATAATTGATGATTGTAGGAAGCTACCCGAGCGCGTGTGTACTTCTCCAAATGTAAGGCACATAAGCTCGCGCAGTGGACTTGGGATCAAATAATGGTGTACACTTAGGTGTAAATAATTAGTATCCTCCCCAACGGAGTCACTGCTATTATTTGCATGGCTAAAGAGGAACCGACTATTAATTATTTTGTCATAAAGTTAGGTTGACAAATGAAATTAATGGGTAAAACCTTCTCTTGTAAATGTTCGGGTTTGTAAACGTCCACCCTAACGTGGCTTGCAGACTCACGGTGCTTGAGATGTCGGTGAATTTTATTTTATATTGTTTTGAGGGAAATCAATTTAAAAGAATAAAATTCGAAGATTTGATCAGTAAATTTATTTGTGATTCTCTGAATTTCGAATGGTTTTATTTCACTAATTGTTAACTAAAAGAAATTATATTTACTTGTCCATATTAAATGATTAGAAAAGAATCTTGGTTTTTGAAAATTTCTGCTTAAGAAAATACATGTGTATTCTCACAAAGGACATCTCATGATGCCTATTAAAGTCTCTAGTGAAGAGATGAGAGGTTCATAGAAATATGATGGTCTCATATAACTCTTCGGATACTTGAGTAAATTAAAAAGGCAGAAGATCATGGTTAAATTGATGAATGAATTGGAAGAGCTTGGAATAGAAATTGAAAGGGAAACCTAAATCAATTTATTCTTCACAATTTGCCTGGATGTTTTGAGCAAGTTTTACCTAAAATACGAAAGGTTGTATATGGTGGGAAACTTCTCACAAAACATGTGGCAAAAGAAAGCCAATTTTCATCATGATCTGAACAAGGTTAATATCTTATTTACTAATGGTTTAAACATGATTAGTGATGGCATCTACTGACACGAAGTATGTAGATACTGGAATCACTAAATGTTTATCACTGAGTAAGAATAAGATTGTTAATAACATGGATAAAACTACAAAGGTAGTGGCTATGGCAGTGGGAGTTGTTTATTTATCTCATGATAAGAATAAACGATTGATTATGAGAAATTGCCTTTACGTACGTTTCATAGAAAGAATTTAATTTCAGTTTCTATGCATTAACGGATGGATACTTCATTTCATTTAAATGACATGGTCATAGTAATGAGGAATGAGGCTATAATCCGTTAAAGTATGTTGGTGGAGAAAAAGTATACTCTTGAATCATGCACATCCCACAGATGCAATAAAAAGTAGTTAAATAATGCATCTTCTAATATAAGTAAGAGAAAGGAACCTTCGGAAATGAACTAAACATACATTTGGCGTCTATGACTAATTCATTTTACTTAAGTAGGATTCAAAAGTTGATAGCCGATAGACCGTAAGGTTTATCTGAAGTGGAAACTATCGGACTTGCGAGTCTTGCTTGGAAGTAAAAATGATTAACTGCCTTTTCAAGGCTGTGGGGTGTAGAGCCAAAGATATATATGTTGGAATTAGTTCATTCTGATTCAAGCGAACCTAATATTATCCAGGCGAGAGGTGGTTATGAATATTCGAAAATTATTCTGGAAACCAATATATTTATATGATGCACTGCATGTCTAAGTTCTTTGATTAATTCAAGAATTGTAAGGCTGGTACAGTGAAGCGTCATGGAAAATATGTTAAGTCATTACGATTCCATCATGATGGCGAATACCTCTTGGGATAGTTAGGAGCTATTGATCAGAAATTGAGATTAAATCTCAAGTTGACTACACCGGGCATGCCCCAGCTGAATGGTGTGGTGGGTAGAAGGTATAAGGCTCTTATGATTATGATTAGATAGATGATGAATTATTTGGAATAATTAAATTCATTTTATGGACATGCCCTAGATACAGTAATTCGTGAAACGTTTGTCTGTATATGGGATATCCTATAAAAATGAAGAGTGATTTATTTAGTCCAAAAGATCGAAGGGTGACTGTTAACACAAACACCAGATTTTTGGAAAAGGACTATGTAATAAATCACAAACCCATGTATAAGTTGTTCTAAAGGAAGTGAGAGGAAAACACTAAGTATAAGTACCAAGTGTACAAGAGGATATACCACAAGGTAAACTGCAACGCGTGTCACGTCTGATACACAATTACATGTAGTGCCTTGTCGTAGTGGGAGGGTTGTATGACAACCCATTAATATATGTTTTGGGAGAGTCGTGATACTTGATCCCTAGTAAACATGGTATTGTCCCACGGATATGACGTAGCACTACAAGATGAAAATGCGGAATCTTAGTAAGTTGCAATGCATGTTGAAATAGAATCTACAGATTCTATATTAAATCTGGGAACTTGTATGACCACTAAATGGTGTAAAAGCCATTGCAAGGGTCAAAGGAAATAAAAGAGGATCATATGGAAAGGTGAAAACCTTAGAAGCAAAGCTTGTTGCGAAAAAATGTACTCAGAAAGAAATGGTTCGATTATGAGGGAACATATTCGCTGGTAGCTATGCTTAAATTGATCCGGATTCTTTTATTTATTGCTGCTCATATTAAATTATGAGGGACAGCAAATAGATGTCAAGACAGCTTTCCTGATTGGAAGTCTTGAGGAAAACATCTATGTGAAGCAACCAGAGTAATTCATTGCAAAGTACTAATAGCATTTTGATAGTAAGCTTAAAAGTGTCCAGCGATGGACTAAAGCAAGTTTTAAGATCGTGAAGCATCTGTTTTGATTAGATAATCCAATGGCATGGATTTAAATCAATGAGCGGATGAGTCTTGTGTGTTGTAAAGAGTGACGGAAACGTGGTGGTGTTTCTTGTACTATACGTAGATAGTATCTTGCTCATTGGAGACAATGAAAGAGTATTATCGGGCGTATGGGTACGGTTAATAAAGCGGTAGTGATGAAGGACTTAAGAAAGGCAAAATACATCCTTTTGATCACGGTAATACGGATCACAAGAAAGGATGTTATGCTTATCTCAAGTTTCATAAAATGATACAGTCCATACTCGTTTAGCATGTAAATTTATCTAAGTGAATGTGTCTTTGAGACACAAGAAGAAGATAAAGAGGATGAAAGCGGTTCCTTATGCATCATGTTGAAGGAAATGAGAATCACGATGAATGAAATCAGAATCATGGTGAAGGAAATATTCATCTAGACTAAAGAAGTGAGCATCATGATAAAGGAAATAAGCATCATGATGGTGGAAATAAACATCATGAATATGGAAATAAGCATCAAGAAGAAGGAAATGATCGTCACTATGAAGGATATGAACACAATGATGTAGGAAATGATCATAATGATGAAAGAATAGGCTTCATGATGTAGGAAATAAGCATCGTGATGAAGGATATATGAATCATGATGAAAGAAATGATCATAAAGATGTAGGAAATTTGCATCATGATGAAGGAAATACGCATCATGATTATGGAAATAAGAATCCTGATGATGATAATAAGCATCATGATGAACGAAGTATGCAGCATGATAAAGGAATTGAGTATCATGATTAAGGAAATGATTAATAAGATGAATGAAGTGAGCATCGTGATTAAAGAAATAAGCGTCTAGATGCAGGAAATAAGCATCATGATGATGGAAATATACATCATGATCAACAAAATGAGCATCATGATATATTAAATGAACATCCTGATGTAGAAAATAAGCATCATTATGATGGAAATGTTTATCATGTCGCTGGAAATATGCTTCATAGTGAAGGAAATAAACATAATGATGTAGGAAATAGGCATCATGACGAAGGAAACATGCATCATGATAAGGGAAATAAACATCAGGATGATTGTATATCATGATGATGGTTATGAGCACTACGATGAAGGAAAAGAGTATAATGATGAAGAAAGTATGCATCATGATGAATGAAATGAGTATCATGACGAAGGAAATGAGCATCATGATGAAGGAAATATACATAATGATCAATGAAATGAGCACCATAATGAATTAAATGAACATCATGATGTAGGAAATGAACATCAAGCTGAAGGAAATATGCGTCATGATGTAGGAAATAATCATCATTATGATGGAAATGATTATCATGTTGAAAGGAAAAAAATGCATCATAATGAAAGAAATGAGCATAACAATGTAGGAAATAAGCATCATGATGTAGGAAACATGCATCATGATGAAGGAAATGAGCATCATGATGATAGATTTATGTATCGTGATGATGGAAATGATCATCATGATGAAGGAAAAGAGAATAATGATGAAGAAAGTAAGCATAATAATGAAGGAAATGAGTATCATGATGAAGGAAATGAGTACCATGGCGAAGGTAATGAGCATCATTATGAAGGAAAAATACATCATGATGTAGGAAAGTGCATCATATTGAAAGAAATATGCTTCATGATGAAGGAAATGAGCATCATGATGAATGATATATGCATCATGATTAAATAAATGAGCATCATGATGAAGGAAATGAGCATCATGATGGTGGAAATTGTTGGCACTTGGATCGTTTGGTTAACGTGACCCATTAGGGATTCATATGTTTCTATCACAGCGGAAGCAATAAATCATAGAAACGATTACCGTTCACCAAGGTATGTTGATGAAGATTGATTCTCGCAGGCAGCCTGCGCAGTCCCACGAGAATGGCCATAACTTCCTCGTCTGATGTTGGAATTGAATGATCTTTGTGTTCAGACGATCCTCTCTTCAACGCTTTTCCGTCAGTATATTGATCATCAAATTCTGAGCACTTTACGATTTTATATCAATTTCGCAAAGTGGCGGACAGCAGCAGCAAACTACCTTCTGATCTTCTGCTGTATGTCCCAAGTCCGATCTCGACGTCGTGTGGGCGACGATCTATGAGACCTCCTCAATCTGCTCTCAACCTTCATCACACGTGAATAATTAGTTAGATTAGATTAGGGTTCCAGATAAGCTGAGGTGACTTATATACATAGGCTACAGCAGGGACCAGGAGGAGAAATTGGGTTGGGCCTCCATTGGGCTTAAGTATCCAAGCTTAGCCCAAAGCTTATACTTAAGTCCAATAATAATAATATATTCCACTAAAATATTATTATTGCACTACCGTACCAATCCCAAAATTACATTTTGGGCTCCTTCTTATTATGGACTCGTTAGTCTCCCCATGTTTAAGATATACAATGTCCATTAATTAATTTAAGTTACTGACAACTCAATTAATTAATATCTCATCCAAGAGTAGTACCACTCAACCTTATTATCATGTCGGAATAAATTCCACCTGCAGGGTTTACATGATAATCCTTATGAGCTCCTCAAGGGGACATCATCAATCTATGACGGACACGGATTCCTTCTACAATCAACAGCACACCATAGAGACAGCACTACTTCCCAACTCATCGAGTTTGTTGATTTAATAACATGTAAATCTCACCCATTGATGAATCAAAGAAATACATACTGCCCTACGTGTCGAGGTTATTGTATACGGATTAAGAGCACGAACTTCCATAATAACTGAGATCAAGTTCTCCTATAAGTCAGTATAAGTCGAACGATCTCAAGCAGTCCTGCTCAATACACACAAGTGCACTAATGTGATTCTATAGCCAAGACAAGCTAATACCAAACCACACTACAACCATCCCGATAGAGAGTCCTCGTCTATCTCGGTTGTGAGCATCTGTTTATACTTTATAAGGAAACCGATAATATGATCTTCCGCGTGTTGTCGCACAACATATTATCTACAGTATAAAGTAAGTGGACTATTGCATCGAACATATGAATAAATTATAAGATGCAATCATTTGATCATATGATTCTCATTTCAAATTAATTGTTATAACATTGTTCATACAAAAAGCTAGACTTTTAGTATACAATCCAATAATCTCCCACTTATACTAAAAGACTATGCTGTCATGTCTTCTGCCATACATCTGATTTCCACTCCCACTACACGACCATCAAAAGCTCTCGCCTTAAGGTCCTTGTAAATGGATTTACTAGGTTATCATCCGATGCAATCTAGGTGACAACAACCTTCCCCTCATCATACGATTTCTCGTAACAGGTGGTACTCGCGTTCCATGTGTTTAATTTCCTTATGGGTTCGTGATTCCTTCAAGTTTGCAACTACACCAATATCATCAATATAAATTGTGATATCCTTGGGCAAACTTAGAAACACTTCGAAGTCCATCTTGAAGTTTCTAGAGTCATACAGATACTTTGGCTACCTCATAGGCTCCAATTTATCATCTTTCCATGATGGAGTCCAGAGTCTGAAATATATTTCTATATAACACTCCTCCACATTATGACTCAACTTCCTAAAATTAAACGCATAACCTTTGAGGTGGATTTACTGCCGTCCCTATCTGATTTGAAAAATCTGAATCTATGTAACCCATAAGAATCAGTGAATCTGTTCGGTAAGCCCACATATAGTTTCTAGTCCTTTTCAGGTACATAAGTATATGTCTTACCACAGTTCAACATTCTTATTTTGGGTTACCTTGATACCCACTGTTCATGCCATCGGCAAAACAGATATCCAATCTCATGCATATCATTCCTTAGATTAAGCTTCCTCATTTGCCGAAGCATAAGGAACTGCTTTCATCTTCTTTATCTACTTTTGTGTCACAAGACACATTCACTTAGATAAATTCACATGCTAAACGAGTAAGGATCGTATCATTATATGAAACTTGAGATAAGCATAACATCCTTTCTTGTGATCCATATTACCGTGATCAAAAGGATATTTTTGCTCTTCTTAAGGCCTTCATCTCATACCGCTTTATCAACCATACCCATACGCCCGACAATACTCTTTCATTGTCTCCAATGAGCAAGATACTATCAACGTATAGTACAAGAAATACCATCACGTTTCCATCACTCTTTTCAATACACAAGACCCATCCGATCATTGATTAGATCCATGTCAATGGATTACCTCATCAAAACGGATGTTTCATGATCTTGAAGCTTGCTTTAGTCCATGAATGGACACTTTTAAGCTTATTATCACAATGCTCTTAGCTTTTTGCAATGAATCACTCTGGTTGCTTCACATAGATGTTTTCCTCAAGGCTTCCATTCAGGAAAGTTATCTTGACATCTATTTGTTGTTCCTCATAATTCAATATGAGCAGCAATAAATAAAAGAATCCGGATCAACATTAGCATAGCTACCAGCGAACATGTTTGCTCATAATCGAACCATTTCTTTCTGAGTACACCCTTTCGCAATAAACTTTGCTTTCAAGGTTTTCACCTTACCGTATGATCCTCTTTTATTTCCTATGACCACTTCTAATGGCTTTTACACTATTTAGTGGTCTTTCAAGTTCCCAGACTTAATTTGAAATCCGTAGATTCTATTTCAACATTCATTGCAACTTACTAAGATTCCGCATTTTTAACTTGTAGTGCTTCGTCGTATCTGTGGGTCCATTTCATGTTTGCGAGGGACCAAGTCTCACGACTTTCCCAAAACATGTATCTTACAAGTTGTCGAAGAACCCTCCCACTACGACAAGGCACTACATGCAATTGTGTATCAGACGTGACACGCGTTGCAGTTTACCTTGTGGTACATCCTCTTGTACAGTTGGTACTTATACTTTGTGTTTTTCCCTCTCACTTCCTTTAGAACAATTTATACATGGGTTTATGATTTAATACATAGTCTCTTTCCAAAAATCTAGTGTTTGTGTTAACAATCACCCTTCGATCTTTTAGACTAAATAAATCACCTTCATTTTTATAGCATATCCCACAAACAGACAAACATTCAAATGAATTACTGTTTCTAGGGCTTATCCATAAAATGAATTAAGTAATTCCAAATAATTCATCATCTATCTAATCATTACCATAAGAGTCTTATTCCTTCTATCCACCACACCATTCAGCTGGGGCATGCCCAGTGTAGACCACTTGAGATTTAATCTCAACCTCTGATTAATAGCTCCTAACTATCCTAAGAGGTACTCGTAATGACGATTAAATCGTCATTACTTGATATATTTTCCATGACGCTTCACTGTACCAGCCTTGCAATTCTTGAATTAATCAAAGAACTTAGACATGCAGTGCATCAAATAAATATATCGGTATCTAGAATAATCATCGAGTGACGAATATTCATATCCACCTCTCATCCGGACAATCTTAGGACCACATAAATCATAATGAACTAATTCCAACATATATATCTTTGGTTCTGCACCCCTTTGCCTTGAAAAAGCAATTAGTCATTTTTACTCCCAAGCAAGACTTGAAAGTCAGATAGTTTTCACTTCAGATAAACCTAAGGGTCTATCGGCTATCAACTTTTGAATCCTACTCAAGTAAAATGATCTAGTCTTAGATGCCAAATATATGTTTAGTTCATATCCGAAGGTATCTTTCTCTTACTAAGATTAGAAGATTCATTATTAATTACTATTTGTTGCATCTGTGGAATATACATGATTTAAGAGTATACAAATTGTTCACCAACGTACAATAACAGATTACAACTCTATCCTTCATTATAATGATCATGTCATTTAAATGAAATGGAGTATCCATCTATTAATGCATAGAAACCGAAATCAAATTCTTTCTATGAAAACGTACATAAAACAATTTCTCATAATCAAACGTCTACTCATATCATTAGATAAATAGACAACTCCCACTGCAATAGCCACTACTCTTGTAGTTTTACCCATGTCATAACAATCTTATCCTCACTTAGTAATAAACATTTAGTGATTCCAGTATCTACACACTTCGTGTCAGTAAATGCCATCACTAATCATGTTTTAAACAACTAGTGAATAAGATATAAAACTTGTTCACATTATGATGAAAATGGCTTTCCTTTGCCACATGTTTTGCCAGAAGTTTTCCACCATATACATCCTATTGTAATTCAGGTGGAACTTACTCAAAAACATCTAGGCAATTCACGGAGAATTAAATTGATCTAGGTTTCCCTTCAATTTATACTCCATGCTTTCCCAATTCATTCATCAAATTAAATCATGATCTTCTGCCTTTTAACTTACTCAAGTATCCGAAGAGTTACATGAGACCATCATATTTCTATGAACCTCTCATCTCTTCACTAGAGACTTTAATAGGCATCATGAGGCGTCCATTGTGAGAACACACATGTATTTTCTTAAGCAGTAAAATTCAAAACCAAGATTCTTTTCTAATTATCTAATTTGGACAAGTAAATATAATTTCTTTTAGTTAATAATATGTGAGATAAAACCATTTGAAAGTCAGAGAATAATAAATTAATTTACCGATCAAAACTTTGAATTTTATCCTTTTATATTGATTCCCTCAAAACAATATAAAAATAAAATTCACCGACATCTCAAGCACCGTGAGTCTGCAAGCCACGTTAGTTTGGACGTTTACAAACCCGAACATTTACAAGAGAAGGTTTTACCCATTAATTTCATTTGTCAACCTAACTTCATGACAAAATAATTAATAGTCGGTTCCTCTTTAGCCATGCAAATAATAACAGTGACTCCGTTGGGGAGGATACTAATTATTTACATCTAAGTGTGCACCATTATTTGATTCCAAGTCCGCTGCCCAAGCTTATGTGCCTTACTATTGGAGAAGTACACACGCGCTCAGATAACTTTCTACAACCATCAATTATATAAGTTTGTACTAGTGAACCGCATATAAGCTCATCCGTTAGGGAGGAAGGCACTATAGCCAACGCGCAAGTCCATATGCATCACATTACAAACAATAATTATTTAAAGAAGTTTGTACCAGTGATCCGTGAATAAACTCATCCGTTAGGGAGGAAGGCTCTATTGCCAACGCGCAAGTTTACTCACATCACTTATAAACCGATAATGGAGGCCGTGGGAATTAATTACCAATCCCCTCTCCCACTTAGTTATTTAAGACCGAGGGTTTTTACATGCATATAATATTTCAGAATAAAATATGCAACCTAGCATGCTCATACTTCCAAATATATAACAATAATTGACCAATAAAACAATTATAGCAGTTATATATAAGGAAATAAATTGCCAAAAATAAGTTGACTTGATCAACACTCCAACATACATGCATATAATATACCAAATATAATACGCAATCTAGCATGCTTCTATTTAAGGCAATAAATCATAGAGAATCATGCATACATATATAACAATAATCAATTAATAAATCAATTATAACAGTTATATAACAGCGAATTCGATTGTTCGCCACCAATCACGAATGCGGACAACTGCGATGGGGATCGACCTCCCAGCAGCCTGCTCCACCACTCTGGCACCCTGCCCGATCATATTGTGAAGACTCACGCGGAACCTGATGCAGACCAGTCGAACTTGATGCAAACCCGCTCGAACCTGGTGCAGAGTCGATCAAACCTGATGCAGACCAATCGAACCTGATGTGAATTCGCTCGAACCTGGTGCAGCATTGATCGAACCTGATGCAGACCAATCGAACCTAATGCAGACCCGCTCGAACCTGGTGCAGCATCGATCGAACCTGATGCAGACCAATCGAACCTGATGCAAATCCGTTCGAACCTGGTGCAGCATCGATCGAACCTGATGCAGACCAATCGAACCTGATGCAGACCCGCTCGAACCTGGTGCAGCATAGATCGAACCTGATGCAAACCAATTGAACCTGATGCAAATCTGCTCGAACCTGGTGCAACATCGATCGAACCTGATGCAGACCAATCGAACCTGATACAAACCCGCTCGAACTTGGTGCAACATCGATCGAACCTGATGCAGACCAATCGAACTTGATGCAAATCCGCTCGAACTGTCGCTCGTCCAAGGGCCTACTTGCACGGAACCAAGTTCAGCCCAATGCGCAACATCAAACTACACCAACTGTTGTTCAGTGTTCGCAACTGTAGAAACCTGAGAATCCAATCTCCACCGTCCAGAATCTACGCCTATGAGTTTGAACATGCTGTCTAAATTACAGGTCGATCCAATGGTTAGATTGTGAGAAATAGCTCTTTTCCCTCGACTGCGCAGAACAGAATCGCCCAAAAAACTGCTTCTGTTTTCGGTGTATTCCCGACAACACAAAGCTTCAAATACGATCTTCACCGTTAAGAATGTACATCCACAAAATCCGAACGCGCTTGGATCATTTGGTTAACGTGACCCGTTAGGGATTCATATGTTTCTATCACAGCGGAAGCAATAAATCATAGAAACGATTACCGTTCTCCAAGGTATGTTGATGAAGATTGATTCTCGCAGGCAGCCTGCGCAGTCTCACGAGAATGGCCATAACTTCCTCGTCTGATGTTGGAATTGAATGATCTTTGTGTTCAGACGATCCTCTCTTCAACGGCTTTCTGTCAGTATATTGATCATCAAATTCTGAGTACTTTACGATTTTATATCAATTTCGTAAGGTGGCGGACAGCAGCAGCAAACTACCTTCTGATCTTCTGTTGTATGTCCCAAGTCCGATCTCGATGTCGTGTGGGTGACGATCTACGAGACCTCCTCAATCTGCTCTCAACCCTCATCACACGTGAATAATTAGTTAGATTAGATTAGGATTCCAGATAAGCTAAGGTGACTTATATACATGGGCTACAGCAGGGACCAGGAGGAGAAATTGGGTTGGGCCTCCATTGGGCTTAAGTATCCAAGCTTAGCCCAAAGCTTATACTTAAGTCCAATAATAATAATATATTCCACTAAAATATTATTATTGCACTACCGTACCAATCCCAAAATTACGTTTTGGGCTCCTTCTTATTATGAGCCCGTTAGTCTCCCCATGTTTAAGATATACAATGTCCATTAATTAATTTAAGTTACGAACAACTCAATTAATTAATATCTCATCCAAGAGTAGTACCACTCAACCTTATTATCATGTCGGAATAAATTCCACCTGCAGGGTTTACATGATAATCCTTATGAGCTCCTCAAGGGGACATCATCAACCTATGACGGACACGGATTCCTTCTACAATCAACAGCACACCATAGAGACAGCACTACTTCCCAACTCATCGAGTTTGTTGATTTAATAACATGTAAATCTCACCCATTGATGAATCAAAGAAATACATATTGCCCTACGTGTCGAGGTTATTGTATAGGGATTAAGAGCACGAACTTCCATAATAACTGAGATCAAGTTCTCCTATAAGTCAGTATAAGTCGAACGATCTCAAGCGGTCCTGCTCAATACACACAACTGCACTAATGTGATTCTATAGCCAAGACAAGCTAATACCAAACCACACTACAACCATCCCGATAGAGAGTCCCCGTCTATCTCGGTTGTGAGCATCTGTTTATACTTTATAAGGAAACCGATAATATGATCTTCCGCGTATTGTCGCACAACATATTATCTACAGTATAAAGTAAGTGGACTATTGCATCGAACATATGAATAAATTATAAGATGCAATCATTTGATCATATGATTCTCATTTCAAATTAATTGTTATAACATTGTTCATACAAAAAGCTAGACTTTTAGTATACAATCCAACAGAAATAAACATCATGAATATAGAAATAAGCATCATGAAGAAAGAAATGAACGTCACGATAAAGGATATGACCAGAATGATGTAGGAAATGATCATTATGATGAAGGAATAGGCTTCATGATGTAGGAAATAAGCATCGTGATGAAGGAAATATGAATCATGATAAAAGAAATGATAATAAAGATGTAGGAAATATGCATCATGATGAAGGAAATTAGCATCATGATGTATGAAATGAGCATCATGATGATGGAAATAAGAATCCTAATGATGGTAATTAGCATTATGATGATGGAAATATGAATCCTGATGATGGTAATGAGCATTATGATGAAGTAAATATGCATCATGATATAAAGGAATTGAGTATCATGATTAAGGAAATGATTAATAAGATGATGGAAATATACATCATGATCAATGAAATGAGCATCATGATGAATTAAATGAACATCATGATGTAGGAAATAAGCATCATTATGATGGAATTATTTATCATGTTGCAGGAAATATGCTTCATAATGAAGGAAATAAACATAATGATGTAGGAAATAAGCATCATGATGAAGGAAACATGCATCATGACGAAGGAAATTAACATCATGATGATAGTATATCATGATTATGGTTATGAGTATCATGATGAATGAAATGAGTACCATGACAACGGAAATGAGCATCACGATAAAGGAAATATACATCATTATAAATGAAATGAGTACCATAATGAATTAAATGAACATCATGATGTAGGAAATGAGCATCAAGATGAAGGAAATATGCATCATGATGAAGGAAATACGCATCATTATGATGGAAATGATTATCTTGTTGAAGGAAAAAAATGCATCATAATGAGAGAAATGAGCATAACGATATAGGAAATCTGCATCATGATGTAGGAAACATGCATCATGATGAAAGAAATGAGCATCATGATGATACATTTATGTATCGTGATGATGGAAATGAGCATCATGATGAAGGAAAAGAGAATAATGATGATGAAAGTATGCATAATGATGAAGTGAATGAGTATAATTATGAAGGAAATGAGTACTATGACGAAGGTAGTGAACATAATGATGAAGAAAATATGCATCATGTTGTTGGAAAGAGCATCATTTTTAATGAAATATGCATCATGATGAAGGATATATGCATCATGACAAAACAAATGAGCATCATGATGAAGGAAATGAGCATCATGATGGTGGAAATCTATATCATGAATATGGAAATAAGCAACATGAAGAAGGAAATGATTGTCACGATGAATGATATGACCACAATGATGTAGGAAATGATTATAATGATGAAGAAATAGGCTTTATGGTGTAGTAAATAAGCATCGTGATAAAGGAAATATGAATCATGATGAAAGAAAAAATCATAAAGATGTAGGAAATATGCATCATGATGAAGGTAATGAGCATCATGATGAAGGAAATATGCATCATGACGTAGGAAAGAGCATCATTTTAAAAGGAATATTCATCGTGATGAAGGAAATTAGCATCATGATGAAGGATATTTGCATAATGATGAAATTGTTGGATTATATACTAAAAGTCTAGCTTTAGTATGAACAATGTCATAACAATATTTGAAATGAGAATCATTGATCAAATGATTGCATCTTATAATTTATTTTATATGCATGATGCAATAGTCCATTTACTTTATACTGTAGATAATATGTTGTGCGACAACACGCAGAAGATCATATTATCGGTTTTCTTATAAAGTATAAACAGATGCTCACAACTGAGATAGACGGGGACTCTCTATCGGTATGGTTGTAGTGTGGTTTGGTATTAGCTTGTCTTGGCTATAGAATCACATTAGTGCACTTGTGTGTATTGAGCAGGACCGCTTGAGATCGTTCGACTTATACTGACTTATAGAAGAACTTGATCTCTGTTATTATGGAAGTTCGTGCTCTTAATCCCTATACAATAACTCGACACGTAGGGCAGTATGTATTTCTTTGATTCATCAATGGGTGAGATTTATAAGTATTAAATCAACAAACTCGGTGAGTTGGGAAGTAGTGCTGTATCTATGGTGTGCTGTTGATTGTAGAAGGAATCCATGTCCGTCATAGGTTGATGATGTCCCCTTGAGGAGCTCATTAGGTTTATCATGTAAATCTTGCAAGTGGATTAATTTTCGGCATGATAATAAGGTTGAGTGGTACTACTCTCGGATGAGATATTAATTAATTTGAGTTGTCGGTAACTTAATTAATTAATGGACATTGTTTTTCTTAAATATGGGGAGACTATCGGGCTTATAATAAGAAGGAGCCCAGAACATAATTTTGGGATTGGACGGGTAGTGCAATAATAATATTTTAGTGGATTATATTATTATTATTGGATTTAATTAAAAGCTTTGGACTAAGCTTGGTTAATTAAATTCAATTGAGGCCCAGCCCAATTTCTCCTCCTGGTCCCTGCTGTAGCCCAATATATATAGTCATCTCAGCTTCTGGAAACCTAAGTAATTGCGCCTCTTTCAACGTGAGTTAGGGAAAGAAGCAGATTGAGAGAATCCTGCAGATTGTTGCCCACACAATAGCAGGATTCGACTTGGGTCATACAGCAGAAGATTGAAAGGTGGTTCTCTGCAACGATCAACCTCTACACCAACCCAGAAGTACGGTAAACAGTTTAATTATGCTTCCGCTGATTTGTTTGCCTGTTAATCCTAACGGATCACGTTGAACCGCACGATCCAATTGCCAACAATTGGTATCAGAGCGTTGGTTTCGTGGTGATACGTGAATCGTAAGGTTGGGTGATTATGTGATTATGTGAAATAATCTGATTATAATTGCCTGTGAATAAGGGGTTTGTTATTATTATTATTTAATGCAAAAATCCCATCTGCTGTTCATGTAATTGTGCGATCCCTGTTCTTGGTTGTTAATTGGTGGCTGCACGAGTCAAAAAAAAATATACTTGGAATTTTTCTCATCGAGAAATCAGAAAATCTAAAACCCAGAAGTACGTGTTGATTGCACACACGATTGGACCAACACAACTGCTGCTGTGCGATATTGTTGGGCAATTCGATCGATCACATACACACTTACACCATGAACGACAAAGGAGAAAAAGAAATCAGAATCTATCAGCCTGAAGGAGCGGCGGTTTTCCGGCGACGTTGAACGCCCTTGGTGACAATTTGTGAAATCGATTGCTGGGATCGATGGCCGGTGATTGTTGAAGCCTTGAGCGAGAAACAACGACTGGATAGAAAGGATGGATGAAGGTGTCAGCCATATCGCGATTGAGACAAACTGCGAGGAGATCACCGGCGAGTCCCTTGTTGAAGCAGGCTGGAGAGCCAGGGTTGATGATCGACGACTTGTGACTAAGTAGTCAACGGGAAGCATCTGACCTGGACAGCGCGCGACGGACGTATCAACGGAGAGGGTGAATGCAGGTGTCGTTCACCGGTGGGATCGTGGCGGAACTGTCGGGCCTTGACGGCGCCAGGCGAACTCCGATCGCGCCCAGCAGCTTCTGAGCGAGTCATCTTCTTTCCTGCAGAGTCAGTGATGACACCAGAAGCGGCTTCGGCTGATGCGGAGGCGAGTCATCGCGCATTTACAGCTGGTGGCCGTCGGTGGTTGCAGCGTGATGTATCAGTCGGCAGCCCCGGTGATGGCCGGCGAGTGGAGGCAGCAGGCGATTGAGACGACCACTGTCGACTGGTGGACGAGTGTTGGCACCGCTGCACGGCGATCGCACACAGTGAACGATGGTAGCACGCGGTCGGTGGGCTGACGTCTCGGTCCCGTCGGTTGCTACTGGCGCGGCCGCCGGCAGCAGTGGCAGCTGGTGGCACCGGTGCAGCTGCGTGTGAGGACAGATCTTGCGGCTGGTGCTTTTAGGGCAGGGGAGCTGGGCTTATGGGCTTGGTGGCTCATTTCATTGGTTTTGGGCTTGGTTTGCTGGGCCCAATTATTAATTGAGATGTTCATTGGGCTTATTTCTTATAATTGGTTTTGGGCTGCTGGCCCAATTTTATTAAGGAGTTTATGGGCCCAATTCAGTAATTAAATAAAAGGCTGCTCAATTTTTAATTTGGTTTTGGGCTGTTGGGCCCAAATTTTATTAAAATGGAAATGGGCTGCTGGGCTATTATTTTATTGCTGGTTTTTAATTAATTGTGAGTAATGGGCCAAGCATGATAAATTAATTTTATTAATGGACTAATTTTGTGCTAGTGGGCTTGGTGGACTTAATTTAATTTTGGGTTAAGATTATGGGTCATGGATAATGAGCTTGATTAATTATTTAATCTGCTGCTCATTTTGTGCTTATTTGTTGCTCTTGGGCCCAAAATTGATTGATCCACTAATTATGCAATTAATTAATGTTATATAACTGATTAATTGATTTAATTGTCAATTATTGTTGTATATATTAAAGGCATGTTCTATGTGATTTATTTATTTAAATTGCTGTTAATAGAAGCATGTCTTAGTTGTATATTTTATTCTGAAATATTATATGCATGTTAAAAACCCTCGGTAATTAAATAACTAAGTGGGAGAGGGGATTGGTAATAAATTCCCGCGGCCTCCATTATTGGTTTGTAAGTGATGTGAGTAAACTTGCGCGTCAGCATTAGAGCCTTCCTCTCTAACGGATGAGTTTATTCACGGATCACGAGTACAAACTTCTTTAAATAATTATTGTTTGTAATGTGATGCATATGGACTTGCGCGTTGGCTATAGTGCCTTCCTCCCTAACGGATGAGCTTATATGCGGTTCACTAGTACAAACTTATATAATTGATGGTTGTAGAAAGTTATCTGAGCGCGTGTGTACTTCTCTAACAGTAAGGCACATAAGCTTGGGCAGCGGACTTGGGATCAAATAATGGTGTACACTTAGATGTAAATAATTAGTATCCTCCCCAACGGAGTCACTGCTATTATTTACATGGCTAAAAAGGAACCGACTATTAATTATTTTATCATAAAGTTAGGTTGACAAATGAAATTAATGGGTAAAACCTTCTCTTGTAAATGTTCGGGTTTGTAAACGTCCACCCTAACGTGGCTTGCAGACTCACGGTGCTTGAGATGTCGGTGAATTTTATTTTTATATTGTTTTGAGGGAAACAATATAAAAGGATAAAATTCGAAGATTTGATCAGAATATTTATTTGTGATTCTCTGAATTTCGAATGGTTTTATTTCACTAATTGTTAACTAAAAGACATTATATTTACTTGTCCATATTAACTGATTAGAGAAGAATCTTGGTTTTAAAATTACTGCTTAAGAAAATACATGTGTATTCTCACAAAGGACGTCTCATGATGCCTATTAAAGTCTCTAGTGAAGAGATGAGAGGTTCATAGAAATATGATGATCTCATGTAACTCTTCGGATACTTGAGTAAATTAAAAGGCAGAAGATCATGGTCGAATTGATGAATGAATTGGAAAAGCTTGGAATAGAAATTGAAAAGGAAACCTAAATCAATTTATTCTTCACAATTTGTCTTGATGTTTTGAGCAAGTTCTACCTGAAATACGAGAAGTTGTATATGGCGGGAAACTTCTAACAAAACATGTGGCAAAAGAAAGCCATTTTTCATCATGATGTGAACAAGTTTAATATCTTATTTACTAATGGTTTAAACATGATTAGTGATGGCATCTACTGACACGAACTGTGTAGATACTGGAATCACTAAATGTTTGTCACTTAGTAAAGATAAGATTGTTAAAACATGGGTAAAACTACAAGAGTAGTGGCTATTGCAGTGGGAGTTGTTTATTTATCTCATGATAAGAATAAACGATTGATTATGAGAAATTGCCTTTACGTACGTTTCATAGAAAGAATTTGATTTCGGTTTCTATGCATTAACGGATGGACACTTCATTTCATTTAAATGACATGGTCATAGTAATGAGGAATGAGGCTTTAATCCGTTAAAGTACGTTGGTGGATAATAAGTATACTCTTAAATCATGTACATCCCACAGATGCAATAAATAGTAATTAATAATACATCTTCTAATATTAGTAAGAGAAAGGAACCTTCAAAAATGAACTAAACATACATTTGGCGTCTATGACTAATTCATTTAACTTGAGTAGGATTCAAAAGTTGATAGCCGATAGACCATAAGGTTTATCTGAAGTGGAAACTATCGGACTTACGAGTCTTGCTTGGAAGTAAAAATGATTAACTGCCTTTTCAAGGTTGTGGGGAGTAGAGCCAAAGATATATATGTTGGAATTAGTTCATTCTGATTCAAGCGAACCTAACAATATCCAGGCGAGAGGTGGTTATGAATATTCAAAGATTATTCTGGAAATCGATATATTTATTTGATGCACTGCATGTCTAAGTTCTTGGATTAATTCAAGAATTGTAAGGCTGGTACAGTGAGCGTCATGGAAAATATATCATATCATTACGATTCAATCGTGATGATGAATACCTCTTGGGATAGTTAGGAGCTATTGATCAGAAGTTGAGATTAAATCTCAAGTTGATTACACCGGGCATGCCCCAACTGAATGGTGTGATGGAAAGAAGGAATAAGCCTCTTATGGTAATGATTAGATAGATGATGAATTATTTGGAATAATTAAAATTCATTTTATGGATATGCCCTAGAAACAGTAATTCGTAAAACATTTGTCTGTTTGTGGAACATCCTGGAAAAATGAAGGTTGATTTATTTAGTTCAAAAGATCGAAGGGTGACTGTTAACACAAACACCAGATTTTTGGAAAAGGACTATGTAATAAATCACAAGCCCATGTATAAGTTGTTCTAAAGATAGTGAGAGGAAAACACTAAGTATAAGTACCAAGTGTACAAGAGGATATACCACAAGGTAAACTGCAACGCGTGTCACGTCTGATACACAATTACATGTAGTGCCTTGTCGCAGTGGAAGGGTTGTATGACAACCCATAAATATATGTTTTGGGAGAGTCGTGAGACTTGGTCCCTAGTAAACATGGTATTGACCCACGAATACGACGTAGCACTACAAGATTAAAATGCGGAATCTTAGTAAGTTGCAATGTATGTTGAAATAGAATCTACGGATTCTAAATTAAGTCTGGAGCTTGAAGGATCACTAAAATGGTGTAAAAGCCATTGCAAGTGGTCAAAGGAAATAAAAGAGGATCATACAGAAAGGTGAAAATCTTGGAAGCAAAGCTTGTTGCGAAAAGATGTACTCAGAAAGAAATAGTTCGATTATGAGGAAACATGTTCGCTGGTAGCTATGCTTATGTTGATCCGGATTCTTTTATTTATTGCTGCTATGAGGAACAACATATAGATGTCAAGACAGCTTTCCTGATTGGAAGTCTTGAGGAAAACATCTATGTGAAGCGACCAGAGTGATTTATTGCAAAGTACTAATAGCATTTTGATAGTAAGCTTAAAATTGTCCAACGATGGACTAAAGCAGCTTTAAGATCGTGAAGCATCTGTTTTGATTAGGTAATCCAGTGGCATGGATTTAAATCAATGAGCGGATGAGTCTTGTGTGTTGTAAAGAGTGACGGAAACGTGGTGGTGTTTCTTGTACTATACGTAGATAGTATCTTGCTCATTGGAGACAATGAAAGAGTATTATCGGGCGTATGGGTACGGTTAATAAAGCGTTAAAGATGAAGGACTTAAGAAAGGCAAAATACATCCTTTTGATCATGGTAATACGGATCACAAGAAAGGATGTTATGCTTATCTCAAGTTTCATAAAATGATACAGTCCATACTCGTTTAGCATGTAAATTTATCTAAGTGAATGTGTCTTTGAGACACAAGAAGAAGATAAAGTAGATGAAAGCGGTTCCTTATGCTTCGGCCAATAAGGAAGCTTGATCTAAAGAATGCTATGAACGAAGTTGGATATCTGTGTTGCTGAACGCATGAACAGAAGGTATCAACGTAACCCAGAACAAGAATGATGAACTGTAGTAAGACATATATAAAGTGCCTGAGAAGGACTGGAAATTATATGTGGATTTACTAAACAGATTCACTGCTTCTTGTGGATTACGTAGATTCAGATTTTTTAGTCAGATTGGACGGCAGTAAATTCTCCTCAAAGGTTATGTGTTTAATCTTAAGAAGTAGAGTCATAATGTGGAGGAGTGTTATATAGAAATATATTTCAGACTCCGGACTCCATCATGGAAAGATGATGAATTGGAGCCTATGAGGCAGCCAAAGTATCTATATGACTCTAAAGACTTCATGATGGACTTTGAAGTGTTTCTAAGTTTGCCCAAGGTAATCACAATTTACATTGATGATATTGGTGCAGTTGCAAACTTGAAGAAATCACAAGTCCATAAGACAATTAAACACATGGAGCGCGAGTACCACCTGTTACGAGAAATCGTATGATGAGGGGAAGGTTGTTGTCGCCTAGATTGCATCGGATGATGACCTAGTAAACCATTTACAAGGACCTTAAGGCGAGAGCTTTTAATGGTCGCGTAAGTGGGAGTAGGAATCAGATGTATGGCAGAAGACATGACAGCATAGTCTTTTAGTATAAGTGGAAATTGTTGGATTATATACTAAAAGTCTAGCTTTAGTATGAACAATGTCATAACAATATTTGAAATGAGAATCATTGATCAAATGATTGCATCTTATAATTTATTTTATATGCATGATGCAATAGTCCATTTACTTTATACTGTAGATAATATGTTGTGCGACAACACGCAGAAGATCATATTATCAGTTTTCTTATAAAGTATAAACAGATGCTCACAACTGAGATAGACGGGGACTCTCTATCGGTATGGTTGTAGTGTGGTTTGGTATTAGCTTGTCTTGGCTATAGAATCACATTAGTGCACTTGTGTGTATTGAGCAGGACCGCTTGAGATCGTTCGACTTATACTGACTTATAGAAGAACTTGATCTCTGTTATTATGGAAGTTCGTGCTCTTAATCCCTATACAATAACCTCGACACGTAGGGCAGTATGTATTTCTTTGATTCATCAATGGGTGAGATTTATAAGTATTAAATCAACAAACTCGGTGAGTTGGGAAGTAGTGCTGTATCTATGGTGTGCTGTTGATTGTAGAAGGAATCCATGTCCGTCATAGGTTGATGATGTCCCCTTGAGGAGCTCATTAGGTTTATCATGTAAATCTTGCAAGTGGATTAATTTTCGGCATGATAATAAGGTTGAGTGGTACTACTCTCGGATGAGATATTAATTAATTTGAGTTGTCAGTAACTTAATTAATTAATGGATATTGTTTTTCTTAAATATGGGGAGACTATCGGGCTTATAATAAGAAGGAGCCCAGAACATAATTTTGGGATTGGACGGGTAGTGCAATAATAATATTTTAGTGGACTATAATATTATTATTAGATTTAATTAAAAGCTTTGGGCTAAGCTTGGTTAATTAAATTCAATTGAGGCCCAGCCCAATTTCTCCTCCTGGTCCCTGCTGTAGCCCAATATATATAGTCATCTCAGCTTCTGGAAACCTAAGTAATTGCGCCTCTTTCAACGTGAGTTAGGGAAAGAAGCAGATTGAGAGAATCCTGCAGATTGTTGCCCACACAACAGCAGGATTCGACTTGGGTCATACAGCAGAAGATCGAGAGGTGGTTCTGTGCAACGATCAACCTCTACACCAACCCAGAAGTACAGTAAACGGTTTAATTATGCTTCCGCTGATTTGTTTGCCTGTTAATCCTAACGGATCACGTTGAACCGCACGATCCAATTGCCAACAGAAATAATCGAGCATCATAATGAAGGAAATAAGCCTCAAGAAGAAGGAAATATGCATCATGATGAAGGAAATATGCATCACGACGATGGAAAGAGCATCACGATGAAGGAAATACGCATCATGATAAGGGAAATGATCATCGTGATGAAAGAAATATACATCATGATGCTCATTTTGTTGATCATGATGCATATTTCATGTTGTAGGAAATGAATATCAAGATGAAGGAAATATGCGTCGTGATGTGCATCATGATGTTCGAAATTAGCATCATGATGAAGGAAATATGCATCATGATTAAAGAAATGGCCTCATGAAGAAGGAAATATGCATCATGATGAAGGAAATGAGCATCACGACGATAGAAATAGCATCATGATGAAGGAAATACGCATCATTATAAGGGAAATAAGCATCGTGATTAAGGAAATATGCATCATGATGAAGGGAATGTTCATTAAGATGACGAAAATAAGATCGTGATGACTGAAATATGCATCATGATGAAGGAAATATGCATCATGATGTAGGAAATAAGAATCATAATGAAGGAAATGAGCATCATGATAAAGAAAATATGCATCACTATAAAGGAAAAAGAGCATCATTATAAAGGAGAGCATCGTGATGATGGAAACAAGCATCATGATGTAGGAAATGTGCATCATGTTGAAGGAAATGAGAATCATGATGAATGAAATCAGAATCATGATGAAGGAAATATTCATCAAGACTAAAGAAGTGAGGATCATGATAAAGGAAATGAGCATCATGATGGTGGAAATAAACATCATGAATATGGAAATAAGCATCAAGAAGAAGGAAATGATCGTCACGATGAAGGATATGACCACAATGATGTAGGAAATGATCATAATGATGAAGGAATAGGCTTCAAGATGTAGGATATAAGCATCGTGATGAAGGAAATATGAATCATGATGAAAGAAATGATCATAAAGATGTAGGAAATATGCATCATGATGAAGGTAATGAGCATCATGATGAAGGAAATATGCATCATGACGTAGGAAAGAGCATCATTTTAAAAGGAATATTCATCGTGATGAAGGAAATTAGCATCATGATGAAGGATATTTGCATAATGATGAAATAATCGAGCATCATGATGAAGGAAATAAGCCTCAAGAAGAAGGAAATATGCATCATGATGAAGGAAATATGCATCACGACGATGGAAAGAGCATCACGATGAAGGAAATACGCATCATGATAAGGGAAATGATCATCGTGATGAAAGAAATATACATCATGATGCTCATTTTGTTGATCATGATGCATATTTCATGTTGTAGGAAATGAATATCAAGATGAAGGAAATATGCGTCGTGATGTGCATCATGATGTTCGAAATTAGCATCATGATGAAGGAAATATGCATCATGATTAAAGAAATGGCCTCATGAAGAAGGAAATATGCATCATGATGAAGGAAATGAGCATCACGACGATGGAAAGAGCATCATGATTAAGGAAATACGCATCATTATAAGGGAAATGAGCATCGTGATGAAGGAAATATGCATCATGATGAAGGGAATGTTCATTAAGATGACAAAAATAAGATCGTGATGACTGAAATATGCATCATGATGAAGGAAATATGCATCATGATGTAGGAAATAAGAATCATAATGAAGGAAATGAGCATCATGATAAAGAAAATATTAATCACTATAAAGGAAAATGAGCATCATTATAAAGGAGAGCATCGTGATGATGGAAACAAGCATCATGATGTAGGAAATGTGCATCATGTTGAAGGAAATGAGAATCATGATGAATGAAATCAGAATCATGATGAAGGAAATATTCATCAAGACTAAAGAAGTGAGGATCATGATAAAGGAAATGAGCATCATGATGGTGGAAATAAACATCATGAATATGGAAATAAGCATCAAGAAGAAGGAAATGATCGTCACGATGAAGGATATGACCACAATGATGTAGGAAATGATCATAATGATGAAGGAATAGGCTTCAAGATGTAGGAAATAAGCATCGTGATGAAGGAAATATGAATCATGATGAAAGAAATGATCATAAAGATGTAGGAAATATGCATCATGATGAAGGAAATACGCATCATGATTATGGAAATAAGAATCCTGATGATGATAATGAGCATCATGATGAACGAAGTATGCAACATGATAAAGGAATTGAGTATCATGATTAAGGAAATGATTAATAAGATGAATGAAGTGAGCATCGTGATTAAAGAAATAAGCGTCTAGATGTAGGAAATAAGCATCATGATGATGGAAATATACATCATGATCAACGAAATGAGCATCATGATGTATTAAATGAACATCCTGATGTAGGAAATAAGCATCATTATGGTGGAAATGTTTATCATGTTACTGGAAATATGCTTCATAGTGAAGGAAATAAACATAATGATGTAGAAAATAGGCATCATGACGAAGGAAACATGCATCATGATAAAGGAAACGAACATCATGATGATAGTATATCATGATGATGGTTATGAGCATTACGATGAAGGAAAAGAGTATAATGATGAAGAAAGTATGCATCATAATGAATGAAATGAGTACCATGACGAAGGAAATGAGTATCATGATGAAGGAAATATAAATCATGATCAATGAAATGAGCACCATAATGAATTAAATGAACATCATGATGTAGGAAATGAACATCAAGCTGAAGGAAATATGTGTCATGATGAAGGAAATAATCATCATTATGATGGAAATGATTATTATGTCGAAAGGAAAAAATGCATCATAATGAAAGAAATGAGCATAACGATGTAGGAAATAGGCATCATGATGTAGGAAACATGCATCATGATGAAGGAAATGAGCATCATGATGATAGATTTATGTATCGTGATGATGAAAATGACCATCATGATGAAGGAAAAGAGAATAATGATGAAGAAAGTATGCATAATAATGAAGGAAATGAGTATCATGATGAAGGAAATGAGTACCATGACGAAGGTAATGAGCATCATTATGAAGGAAAAATGCAACATGATGTATGAAAGTGCATCATTTTGAAAGAAATATGCTTCATGATGAAGAAATGAGCACCATGATGAATGATATATGCATCATGATGAAATAAATGAGCATCATGATGAAGGAAATGAGCATCATGATGGTGGAAATAAACATCATGAATATAGAAATAAGCATCATGAAGAAAGAAATTAACGTCACGATTAAGGATATGACCACAATGATGTAGGAAATGATCATTATGATGAAGGAATAAGCTTCATGATGTAGGAAATAAGCATCGTGATGAAGGAAATATGAATCATGATGAAAGAAATTATCATAAAGATGTAGGAAATATGCATCATGATGAAGGAAATTAGCATCATGATGTAGGAAATGAGCATCATGATGATGGAAATAAGAATCCTGATGATGGTAATGAGCATCATGATTAAAGAAATGATTAATAAGATGACGGAAATATACATCATGATCAATGAAATGAGCATCATGATGAATTAAATGAACATCATGATGTAGGAAATAAGCATCATTATGATGGAATTATTTATCATGTTGCAGGAAATATGCTTCATAATGAAGAAAATAAACATAATGATGTAGGAAATAGGCATCATGATGAAGGAAACATGCATCATGACGAAGGAAATGAACATCATGATGATAGTATATCATGATTATGGTTATGAGTATCCCGATGAAGGAAATATACATCATTATAAATGAAATGAGCACCATAATGAATTAAATGAACATCATGATGTAGGAAATGAGCATCAAGATGAAGGAAATATACATCATAATGAAGGAAATATGCATCATTATGATGGAAATGATTATCTTGTTGAAGTAAAAAAATGCATCATAATGAGAGAAATAAGCGTAACGATATAGTAAATCTGCATCATTATGTAGGAAACATGCATCATGATGAAAGAAATGAGCATCATGATGATACATTTATGTATCGTGATGATGAAAATGAGCACCATGATGAAAGAAAAGAGAATAATGATGATGAAAGTATGCATAATGATGAAGTAAATGAGTATAATTATGAAGGAAATGAGTACCATGATGAAGGTAGTGAGCATCATGATGAAGAAAATAAGCATCATGTTGTAGGAAAGAGCATCATTTTTAATGAAATATGCATCATGATGAAGGATATATGCATCATAATAAAATAAATGAGCATCATGATGAAGAAAATGAGCATCATGATGGTGAAAATAAACATCATGAATATGGAAATAAGCATCATGAAGAAGGAAATGATACTCACGATGAATGATATGACCACAATGATGCAGGAAATGATCATAATGATGAAGGAATAGGCTTTATGGTGTAGTAAATAAGCATCGTGATAAAGGAAATATGAATCATGATGAAAGAAAAAATCATAAAGATGTAGGAAATATGCATCATGATGAAAGAAATTAACATCATGATGTAGGAAATGATCATCATGATTAAGCAAATACGCATCATGATGATGGAAATAAGAATCCTGATGATGATAATGAGGATCATGATGAAGGAAATATGCATCATGATAAAGGAATTGAGAATCATGATTAAGGAAACAATTAATAAGATGAATGAAGTGAGCATCGTGATTAAAGAAATATGTGTCATGATGTAGGAAATGAGAATCATGATGATGGAAATATCCATCATGATCGATGAAATGAGCATCATGATGAATTAAATGAACATCATGGTGTAGGAAATAAGCATCATTATGAAGGAAATGTTTATCATGTTGTAGGAAATAAACATAATGATGTAGGAAATAGGCATCATGATGAAGGGAACATGCATCATGATGAAGGAAATGAACATCATGATGATAGTATATCATGATGATGGTTATGAGCATCATGATGAAGGAAAAGAGTGTAATGATGAAGAAAGTATGCATCATAATGAATGAAATGAGTACCATGACAAAGGAAATTAGCATCATGATGAAGGAAATATACATCATGATCAATGAAATGAGCACCATAATGAATTAAATGAACATCATGATGTAGGAAATGAGCATCAAGATGAAGGGATTATGCATCATGATGAAGGAAATAAGCATCATTATGATGGAAATGATTATCTTACTGAACGAAAAAAATGCATCATAATGAGATAAATGAGCACAACGATATAGGAAATAGGCATCATGATGTAGGAAACATGCATCATGATGAAGGAAATGAGAATCTTGATGATAGATTTATGTATCGTGATGATAGAAATGCACATCATGATAAAGGAAAAGAGAATAATGATGACGAAAGTATGCATAATGATAAGTAAATGAGTATAATTATGAAGGAAATGAGTTCCATGATGAAGGTAGTGAGCATCATGATGAAGAAAATATGCATCATGATTAAGGAAATGAGCATCATAATCCAGGATATATGCATCATGATGAAAGAAATTAGCATAATGGTAAAGGAAATAAGCATCATGAAGAAGGAAATGATCGTCATGATGAAGGAAATCATCAACATGTTGATGGAAATGAACATCATGATGAAGGAAATATGCTTCACGATGTAGAAAATGAACATCATGATGAAAGAAATATGCATCGTGATGAATGAAATGAGCATCATGATGTACGAAATGAGCATTATGATGAAGGAAATATGCATCATGATGAAGGAAATGAACCTCATGGTGAAGGAAATATGCATCATGATGAAGTAAATGAGCATCATGAAAATGGAAAGAGCATCATGTTGAAGGAAATACGCAACATGATAAGGGAAATGAGCATCATGATGAAGGAAATATTCATTAAGATGATGAAAATATGAATCGTGATGACTAAAATATGCATCATGATTTAGGAAATGTGCATCATGATGAGGGAAATATGCATCATGATTAATGAAATGAATGTCAAGATGAAGGAATCTATCATTAAGATGATGGAAATGAGCATCATGATGAAGAAAATGATTATTAAGTTGATGGAAATGAACATCATTATGAATGAAATATGCATCATGATGAAGGAAATGAGCATCATGATGAAGGAAATGACCATAAAGATGTAGGAAATGATCTACATGATGAAGTAAATATGCATCAAGATGAAATTAAATACCATCTTGACGTAGGAAATGAGCATCTGACGTAAGAAATAAGCATCATGATGAAGGAAATGAGCATTATGATGAAGTCATTAAGCATCTAGACGAAGGAAATACGCATCATGATGTAGGAAGAGCGCACAATGAAGGAAATATGTATCATAATGAAGGAATAAGCATCATGATGAAGGAAATATGCATCATGATGAATGAAATGAGCATCATAATAAAGGAGAGAGTCATGATGATGGAACTAAGCATCTTGATGAAGGAAATAAGTATCACGATGAAGAAAATGATTATCAAGACGATGGAAATGAGCAATATGATGAAGAAAATATGCATTATGATGTAGGAAATGATCATCATGATGAAGAAAATATGCATCATGACGTAGGAAAGAGCATCATGATTAAGAAAATAAGCATCATAATGAAGGAAATGAGCATCATGATAAAGAAAATATGCATCACTATAAATGAAAATGAGCATCATTATAAAGGAGAGCATCGTGATGATGGAAATAAGCATCATGATGTAGGAAATATACATCATGATGAAAGAAATGAGAATCACGATGAATGAAACCATTATCAAGAAGATGGAAATAAGCATCATTATTAAGAAAATATGCGTAATTATGAAGGAAATGATCATAATGATGAAGGAAATGAGCATCATGATACTGGAAATAAGAATCATGATATAGGAAATATGCATCATGATGAAGAAATGAGCATCACGATGAAGGAAACGATCATCAAGATGGTTGAAATTATTGGATTGTATACTAAAAGTCTAGCTTTAGTATGAACAATGTTACAACAATATTTGAAATGAGAATCATATGATCAAATGATTGCATCTTATAATTTATTTATATGCATGATGCAATAGTCCATTTACTTTATACTGTAGATAATATGTTGTGCGACAATACGCAGAAGATCATATTATCGGTTTCCTTATAAAGTATAAACAGATGCTCACAACTGAGATAGACGGGGACTCTCTATCGGTATGGTTGTAGTGTGGTTTGGTATTAGCTTGTCTTGGTTATAGAATCACATTAGTGCACTTATGTGTATTGAGCAGGACCGCCTGAGATCGTTCTTCTTATACTGACTATATAGTAGAACTTGATCTCTGTTATTATGGAAGTTCGTGCTCTTAATCCCTATACAATAACCTCGACACGTAGGGCAGTATGTATTTCTTTGATTCATCAATGGGTGAGATTTATAAGTATTAAATCAATATACTCGGTGAGTTGGGAAGTAGTGCTGTCTCTATGGTGTGCTGTTGATTGTAGAAGGAATCCATGTCCGACATAGGTTGATGATGTCCCCTTGAGGAGCTCATAAGGTTTATCATGTAAATCTTGCAAGTGGATTAATTTCCGACATGATAATAAGGTTGAGTGGTATTACTCTTGGATGAGATATTAATTAATTTGAGTTGTCAGTAACTTAATTAATTAATGGACATTGTATATCTTAAACATGGGGAGACTGTCGGGCTTATAATAAGAAGGAGCCCAGAACATAATTTTGGGATTGGACGGGTAGTGCAGTAATAATATTTTAGTGGACTATATTATTGTTATTGGATTTAATTAAAAGCTTTGGGCTAAGCTTGGTTAATTAAATTCAATTGAGGCCCAGCCCAATTTCTCCTCCTTGTCCCCGCTGTAACCCAACTATATAAGTCATCTCAGCTCCTGTTAACCCTAAGTCAGTGCCTCATTTGACAGTTAGAAAGAACAGGAGCAGATTGAGAGAATCCTGCAGATTGTTGCCCACACAACAGCAGGATTCGACTTGGGACATACATCAGAAGATTGAGAGGTGGTTCTCTGCAACGGTTCATCCTCTACATCAATCCAGTAGTACGGTAAACAAGTTTATATTCGCTTCCGCTGATTGTTTGCCTGTTATCCTAACGGATCACGTTGATCTACACGATCCAATTGCCAACAGAAATGATCATCATGATGAGGGAAATGACCATAACGATAAAGGAAATGATCATCATGATAAAGAAAATTAGCATCATGATGAAGGAAATATGCATCACCATGAAGAAAATGAACATCAGGATGGTTGAAATCAGAATCATGATAAAAGAAATATTCATCAAGACTAAAGAAGTGAGCATCATGATATAGGAAACGATCATCAAGATGGTGGAAATGAACATCATGATGAAGGATATGACCACAACGATGTAGGAAATGATCATAATGATGAAGGAAATATGCATCATGATGAAAGGAAATATGCATCATGATGAAAGTCATGACCATAAAGATGTAGGAAATATACATCATGGTGTAGGAAATGAGCATCATGATGAAGGAAATACGCATCATGTTGATGGTAATGAGCATCATGATAAAGGAAATATGCATCATGATAAAAAAAATTGAGTTTATGATTAAGGAAACGATTAATAAGATGAATGAAATGAGCATCATGATTAAAGAAATATGTGTCATGATGTAGGAAATGAGCATCATGATGATGGAAATATACATCAAGATCAATGAAATGAGCATCATGATGAATTAACTGAACATCATGATGTAGGAAATGAGCATCATGATGAAGGAAATAAGCATCATTATAATGGAAATGATTATCATGTTGTAGGAAATATGCTTCATAATGAAGGAAATAAACATAATGATGTAGGAAATAGGCATCATGATGAAGGAAAGATGCATAATGATGAAGAAAATGAACATCATGATGATAGTATATCACGATGATGGATATAAGCATCTTGATGAAGGAAAAGAGAATAATGATGAAGAAAGTATGCATCATGATGAATGAAATGAGTAGCATGACGAAGGAAATGAGCATCATGACGAAGGAAATATACATCACGATCAATGAAATGATCACCATAATGAATTAAATGAACATCATGATGCAGGAAATGAGCATTAAGATGAAGGAAATATGAGTCATGATGAAGACAATAAGTATCATTATGATGGAAATGATAGTCTTGTTAAAGGAAAAAAAATGCATCATAATGAAATAACTGAGCATAACAATGTAGGAAATAGGCATCATGATGTAGGAAACATGCATCATGATGAAGGAAATTAGCATCATGATGATAGATTTAAGTATCGTGATGATAGAAATGAGCATCATGATGAAGGAAAAGAGAATAATGATGAAGAAAGTATGCATAATAATGAAGGAAATGAGTATCATAATGAAGGAAATGATTACCATGACGAAGGTAATGAGCATCATTATGAAGGAAATATGCATCATGATGTAGGAAAGGGCATCATTTTGAAAGAAATATGCATCATGACGAAGGAAATGAGGATCATGATGAATGATATAAGGATCATGATGAAATAAATGAGCATCATGATGAAGGAAATGAGCATCATGAAGGTGATAATAAACATCACGAATATGGAAATAAGCATCATGAAGAAGGAAATGATCGTCATGATGAAGGAAATCATCATCATATTGATGGAAATGAACATCATGATGAAGAAAATATGCTTCATGTTGTAAGAAATGAATATCATGATGAAGGAAATATGCATTGTGATGTGCATCATGATGAAGGAAATATGCATCATGATTAAGGAAATGAGCCTCATGAAGAAGGAAATATGCATCATGATTAAGGAAATGAGCATCACGACGATGGAAAAAGCATCATGATGAAGTAAATACGCATCATGATGAATGAAATGAGTACCATGACGAAGGAAATGAGCATCATGACGAAGGAAATATACATCATGATCAATGAAATGAGCACCATAATGAATTAAATGAACATCTTTATGTTGGAAATGAGCATCAAGATGAAGGAAATATGCGTCATGATGAATGAAATAATCATCATTATGATGGAAATAATTATCATGTTGAAAGGAAATGAGCATAACGATGAATGAAATAGGCATCATTATGAAGGAAATGAGCATCATGATGAAGGAAAAGAGAATAATGATGAAGAAAGTATGCATAATAATGAAGGAAATGAGTATCATGATTAAGGAAATGAGTACCATGATGAAGGTAATAAGCATCATTATGAAGGAAACATGTATCATGATGTAGGAAAGTGCATCATTTTGAAAGAAATATGCATCATGAGGAAGGATAGATGCATCATGATGAAATAAATAAGCATCATGATGAAGAAAATGAGCATCATGATAGTGGAAATAAACAACATGAATATGGAAATAAGCATCAAGAAGAAGGAAATGATCGTCACGATGAAGGATATGACCACAATGATGTAGGAAATGATCATAATGATGAAGGAATAGGCTTCATGATGTAGGAAATAAGCATCGTGATGAAGGAAATATGAATCATGACGAAAGAAATGATCATAAAGATGTATGAAATATGCATCATGATGAAGGAAATACGCATCATGATGATGGAAATAAGAATTCCGATGATGGTAATGAGCATCATGATGAAGGAAATATGCATCATGATAAAGGAATTGAGTATCATGATTAGGGAAACGATTAATAAGATGAATGAAGTGAGCATCGTGATTAAAAAATATGCGTCATGATGTAGGAAATGAGCATCATGATGATGAAAATATACATCATGATCAATGAAATGTGCAGAACATCATGATGAATTAAATGAACATCATGGTGTAGGAAATAAGAATCATTATGAATTAAATGAACATCATGATGTAGGAAATAAGCATCATTATGATGGAAATGATTATCATATCGCAGGAAATATGCTTCATAATGAAGGAAATAAACATAATTCTGTAGGAAATAGGCATCATGATGAAGGAAAGATGCATAATGATGAAGGAAATGAACATCATGATGATAGTATATCATGATGATGGTTATGAGCATCATGATGAAGGAAAAGAGTATAATGATGAAGAGAGTATGCATCATGATGAATGAAATGAGTACCATGACGAAGGAAATGAGCATCATGATGAAAGAAATATACATCATGATCAATGAAATGAGCACCATAATGAATTAAATGAACATCATGATGTAAGAAATGAACATCAAGATCAAGGAAATATGCGTCATGATGAAGGAAGTTATCATCATTATGATGGAAATGATTATCATGTTGAAAGGAAAAAAATTGCATCATAATGAAAGAAATTAGCATAACGATGTAGGAAATAGGCATCATGATGTAGGAAACATGCATCATGATGAAGGAAATGAGCATCATGATGATAGATTTATGTATCGTGATGATGGAAATGAGAATCATGATGAAGGAAAAGAGAATAATGATGAAGAAAGTATGCATAATAATGAAGGAAATGAGTATCATGATGAAGGAAATGAGTACCATGACGAAGGTAATGAGCAACATTATGAAGGAAATATGCATCATGACGTAGGAAAGTGCATCATTTTGAAAGATATATGCATCATGATGAAGGATATATGCATCATGATTAAATGAATGAGCATCATGATGAAGGAAATGAACATCATGATGGTGGAAATGAGCATCATGATGGTGGAAATGAGCATCATGAATATGGAAATAAGCATCAAGAAGAAGGAAATGATCGTAACGATGAAGGATATGACCACAATGATGTAGGAAATGATAATTATGATGCAGGAATAGGCTTCATGATGTAGGAAATAAGCATCATTATGAAGGAAATATGAATCATGATGATAGAAATGATCATAAATATGTAGGAAATATGCATCATGATGAATGAAATTAGCAACATGATGTAGGAAATGAGCATCATGATGAAGGAAATACGATGATGATGATGGAAATAAGAATCCTGATGATGGTAATGAGCACAATGATGAAGGAAATACGCACCATGATAAAGGAATTGAGTATCATGATTAAGGAAACGATTAATAAGATGAACAAAGTGAGCATCGTGATAAAAGAAATATGCGTCATGTTGTAGGAAATGAGCATCATGATGATGGAAATATACATCATGATCAATGAAATGAGCATCATGATGAATTAAATGAACGTCATGATGTAGGAAATAAGCATCACTATGATGGAAATGTTTATCATATTGCAGGAAATATACTTCATAATGAAGGAAATAGACATAATGACGTAGGAAACAGGCATCATGATGAAGGAAACATGCATCATAATGAAGGAAATGAACATCATGATGATAGTATAACTTGATGACGGTTATGAGCATCATGATGAAGGAAATATACATCATGATCAATTAAATGAGCACCATAATGAATTAAATGAACATCATGATGTAGGAAATTAGCATCAAGATGTAGGAAATATGCATCATGATGAAGGAAATTAGCATCAAGATGAAGGAAATATGCATCATGATGAAGGAAATAAGCATCATTATAATGGAAATGATTATCATGATGAAGGAAAAAACTGCATCATAATGAAAGAAATGAGCATACGATGTAGGAAACATGCATCTTGATGAAGGAAATGAACATCATGATGATAGATTTATACATCGTGATGATGGAAATGAGCATCATGATGAAGGAAATGAGAATAATGATGAAGAAAGTATGCATAATAATGAAGGAAATGAGTATCATGATGAAGGAAATGAGTACCATGGCGAAGGTAATGAGCACCAATATGAAGGAAATATGCATCATGATGTAGGAAAGAGCATCATTTTGAAAGAAATATGCATCATGATGTAGGAAATGAGCATCATGATGAAGGATATATGCATCATGATGAAGGAAATGAGCATCATGATGTTGGAAATTAACATCACGGTTAAGGATATGACCACAATGATGTAGGAAATGATAATAATGATGAAGCAATTGGCTTCATAATGTTGGAAATAAGCATCGTGATGAAGGAAATATGATTCATGATTAAAGAAATGATCATAAAGATATAAGAAATATGCATCATGATGAAGGAAATTAGCATCGTGATGTAGGAAATGAGCATCATGATAAAGGAAATACGCATCATGATGACGGAAATAAGAATCCTGATGATGGTAATGAGCATCATGTTGAAGGAAATATGCATCATGATAAAGGAATTGAGTATTATGATTAAGGAAACGATTAATAAGATGAATGAAATGAGCATCATGATTAAAGAAATATGCATCTTGATGTAGGAAATGAGCATCATGATGATGGATATATACATGATGATCAATGAAATGAGCTTCATGATGAATTAAATGAACATCATGATGTAGGAAATAAGCATCATTATGATGGAAATGTTTATCATGTTGCAGGAAATATACTTCATAATGAAGGAAATAAACATAATGATGTAGGAAATAGGTATCATGATGAAGGAAACATGCATAATGATGAAGGAAATGAACATCATGATGAAGGAAAAGAGTATAATGATGAAGAAAGTATGTATCATGATGAATGAAATGAGTACCATGATGAAGGAAATTAGCAACATGATGAAGGAAATATACATCTTGATCGATGGAATGAGCATCATGATGAATTAACTGAGCATCATGATGTATGAAATCAGCATCATGATGAAGGAAATATGCATCATTATGATGGAAATGATTATAATATTGCAGGAAATATGCTTCATAATGAACTAAATAAACATAATGATGTAGGAAATAGGTATCATGATGAAGTAAGATGCATAATGATGAAGGAAATGAACATCATGATGATAGTATATCATGATGATGGATATGAGCATCATGATGAAGGAAAAGAGAACAGTGATTTAGAAATATGCATCATGATAAATGAAATGAGTACCATGACGAAGGAAATGAGTATCATGACGAAGGAAATATACATCATGATCAATAAAATATGCGTCATGATGAATGAAATAATCATCATTATGATGGAAATATTTAGCATGTTGAACGGAAAAAACGCATCATAATGAAAGAATTAAGCATAACGTTGAAGGAAATAGGCATCATGATGTAGGAAAGATGCATCATGATGAAGGAAATGAGCATCATGATAATAGATTTATGTATCCTGATGATGGAAATGAGCATCATGATGAAGGAAAAGAGAATAATGATGAAGAAAGTATGCATAATAATGAAGGAAATGAGTATCATGATTAAGGAAATGAGTACCATGACGAAGGTAATGAGCATCATTATGAAGGAAATATGCATCTTGATGTAGGAAAGTGCATCATTTTGAAAGAAATATGCATCATGAGGAAGGATATATGCATCATGATGAAATAAATGAGCATCATGATGAAGGAAATGAGCATCATGATAGTGGAAATAAACATCATGAATATGAAAATAAGCATCAAGAAGAAGGAAATGATCGTCACGATGAAGGATATGGCCACAATGATGTAGGAAATGATCATAATGATGAAGGAATAGGCTTCATGATGTAGGAAATAAGCATAGTTATGAAGGAAATACGCATCATGATGAAAAAAATAAGAATCCCGATGATGGTAATGAGCATCATGATGAAGGAAATATGCATCATGATAAAGGAATTGAGTATCATGATTAAGGAAACGATTAATAAGATAATTGAAATGAGCATCGTGATTAAAGAAATATGCGTCATGATGTAGGAAATGAGCATCATGATGATGAAATATACATCATGATCAATGAAATGAACAGAACATCATGATGAATTAAATGAACATCATGGTGTAGGAAATAAGCATCATGATGAAGGAAATAAGCATCATTATGATGGAAATGATTATCATGTTGCAGGAAATATGCTTCATAATGAAGGAAATAAACATTATTCTATAGGAAATAGGCATCATGATGAAGGAAAGATGCATAATGATGAAGGAAATGAACATCGTGATGATAGTATATCATGATGATGGATATGAGCATAATGATAATGTAAATGAGAATAATGATGAAGAAAGTATGCATCATGATTAATGAAATGAGTACCATGATGAAGGAAATGAGCATCATGATGAAGGAAATATACATCATGATCAATGATATGAGCATCAAGATGAATTAACTGAGCATCATGATGTATGAAATCAACATCATGATGAGGGAAATATGCATCATTTTGATGGAAATGATTATCATGTTGCAGGAAATATGCTTCATAATGAACTAAATAAACATAATATGTAGGAAATAGGCATCATGATGAAGTAAAGATGCATAATGATGAAGGAAATGAATATCATGATGATAGTATATCATGATGATGGATATGAGCATCATGATTAAGGAAAAGAGAATAATGATGTAGAAAATATGCATCATGATGAATGAAATGAGTACCATGACGAAGGAAATGAGCATCATGACGAAGGAAATATACATCATGCTCAGTGAAATGAGCATCATAATGAATTAAATGAACATCTTGATTTAGGAAATGAGCATCAAGATGACGGAAATATGCGTCATTATGAATGAAATAATAATCATTGTGATGGAAATAATTATCATGTCGAACGGAAAAAATGCATCATAATGAAAGAAATGAGTATAACGATGAAGGAAATAGGTATCATGATGAACGAAACATGCATCATGATGAAGGAAATGAGCATCATGATGATAGATTTATGTATCGTGATGATGGAAATGATCATCATGATGAAGGAAAAGAGAATAATGATGAAGAAAGTATGCATAATAATGAAGGAAATGAGTATCATGATTAAGGAAATGAGTACCATGACGAAAGTAATAAGCATCATTATGAAGGAAATATGCATCATGATGTAGGAAAGTGCATCATTTTGAAAGAAATATGCATCATGAGGAAGGATATATGCATCATGATGAAATAAATGAGCATCATGATGAAGGAAATGAGCATCATGATAGTGGAAATAAAAATCATGAATATGGAAATAAGCATCAAGAAGAAGGAAATGATCGGGCCACAATGATGTAGGAAATGATCATAATGATGAAGGAATAGGCTTCATGATGTAGGAAATAAGCATCGTGATGAAGGAAAAGAGAATAATGATGAAGAAAGTATGCATAATAATGAAGGAAATGAGTATCATGATTAAGGATATGAGTACCATGACGAAAGTAATAAGCATCATTATGAAGGAAATATGCATCATGATGTAGGAAAGTGCATCATTTTTAAAGAAATATGCATCATGAGGAAGGATATATGCATCATGATGAAATAAATGAGCATTATGATGAAGGAAATGAGCATCATGATAGTGGAAATAAACATCATGAATATGGAAATAAGCATCAAGAAGAAGGAAATGATCGTCACGATGAAGTATATGGCCACAATGATGTAGGAAATGATCATAATGATGAAGGAATAGGCTTCATGATGTAGGAAATAAGCATCGTGATGAAAGAAAACGCATCATGATGAATGAAATAAGAATCCCGATGATGGTAATGAGCATCATGATGAAGGAAATATGCATCATGATAAAGGAATTGAGTATCATGATTAAGGAAACGATTAATAAGATAAATGAAATGAGCATCGTGATTAAAGAATTATGCGTCATGATGTAGGAAATGAGCATCATGATGATGGAAATATACATCATGATCAATGAAATGAACAGAACATCATGATGAATTAAATGAACATCCTGCTGTAGGAAATAAGCATCATGATGAAGGAAATAAGCATCATTATGATGGAAATGATTATCATGTTGCAGGAAATATGTTTCATAATGAAGGAAATAAACATAATTCTATAGGAAATAGGCATCATGATGAAGGAAAGATGCATAATGATGAAGGAAATGAACATCGTGATGATAGTATATCATGATGATGGATATGAGCATAATGATAAAATAAAAGAGAATAATGATGAAGAAAGTATGCATCATGATTAATGAAATGAGTACCATGATGAAGGAAATGAGCATCATGATGATAGATTTATGTATCGTGATGATGGAAATGATCATCATGATGAAGGAAAAGAGAATAATGATGAAGAAAGTATGCATAATAATGAAGGAAATGAGTATCATGATTAAGGAAATGAGTACCATGACGAAAGTAATAAGCATCATTATGAAGGAAATACGCATCATGATGTAGGAAAGTGCATCATTTTGAAAGAAATATGCATCATGAGGAAGGATATATGCATCATAATGAAATAATGAGCATCATGATGAAGGAAATGAGCATCATGATAGTGGAAATAAAAATCATGAATATGGAAATAAGCATCAAGAAGAAGGAAATGATCGGGCCACAATGATGTAGGAAATGATCATAATGATGAAGGAATAGGCTTCATGATGTGGGAAATAAGCATCGTGATGAAGGAAAAGAGAATAATGATGAAGAAAGTATGCATAATAATGAAGGAAATGAGTATCATGATTAAGGATATGAGTACCATGATGAAAGTAATAAGCATCATTATGAATGAAATATGCATCATGATGTAGGAAAGTGCATCATTTTTAAAGAAATATGCATCATGAGGAAGGATATATGCATCATGATGAAATAAATGAGCATCATGATGAAAGAAATGAGCATCATGATAGTGGTAATAAACATCATGAATATGGAAATAAGCATCAAGAAGAAGGAAATGATCGTCACGATGAAGGATATGGCCACAATGATGTAGGAAATGATCATAACGATGAAGGAATAGGCTTCATGATGTAGGAAATAAGCATCGTGATGAAGGAAATACGCATCATGATGAATGAAATAAGAATCCCGGTGATGGTAATGAGCATCATGATGAAGGAAATATGCATCATGATAAAGGAATTGAGTATCATGATTAAGGAAACGATTAATAAGATAAATGAAATGAGCATCGTGATTAAAGAAATATGCGTCATGATGTAGGAAATGAGCATCATGATGATGGAAATATGCATCATGATCAATGAAATGAACAGAACATCATGATGAATTAAATGAACATCATGGTGTAGGAAATAAGCATCATGATGAAGGAAATAAGCATCATTATGATGGAAATGATTATCATGTTGCAGGAAATATGCTTCATAATGAAGGAAATAAACATTATTCTGTAGGAAATAGGCATCATGATGAAGGAAAGATGCATAATGATGAAGGAAATGAACATCGTGATGATAGTATATCATGATGATGGATATGAGCATAATGATAAAGTAAAAGAGAATAATGATGAAGAAAGTATGCATCATGATTAATGAAATGAGTACCATGATGAAGGAAATGAGCATCATGATGAAGAAAATATACATCATGATCAATGGAATGAGCATGAAGATGAATTAACTGAGCATCATGATGTATGAAATCAACATCATGATGAAGGAAATATGCATCATTTTGATGGAAATGATTATCATGTTGCAGGAAATATGCTTCATAATGAACTAAATAAACATAATGATGTAGGAAATAGGCATCAAGATGAAGTAAAGATGCATAATGATGAAGGAAATGAACATCATGATGATAGTATATCATGATGATGGATATGAGCATCATGATTAAGGAAAAGAGAATAATGATGTAGTAAATGTGCTTCATGATGAATGAAATGAGTACCATGACGAAGGAAATGAGCATCATGACGAAGGAAATATACATCATGCTCAGTGAAATGAGAAGCATAATGAATTAAATGAACATCTTGATTTAGGAAATGAGCATCAAGATGAAGGAAATATGTGTCATTATGAATGAAATAATCATCATTATGATGGAAATAATTATCATGTCGAATGGAAAAAATGCATCATAATGAAAGAAATGAGTATAACGATGAAGGAAATAGGTATCATGATGAACGAAACATGCATCATGATGAAGGAAATGAGCATCATGATGATAGATTTATGTATCGTGATGATGGAAATGATCATCATGATGAAGGAAAAGAGAATAATGATGAAGAAAGTATGCATAATAATGAAGGAAATGAGTATCATGATTAAGGAAATGAGTACCATGACGAAAGTAATAAGCATCATTATGAAGGAAATATGCATCATGATGTAGGAAAGTGCATCATTTTGAAAGAAATATGCATCATGAGGAAGGATATATGCATCATGATGAAATAAATGAGCATCATGATGAAGGAAATGAGCATCATGATAGTGGAAATAAAAATCATGAATATGGAAATAAGCATCAAGAAGAAGGAAATGATCGTCACGATGAAGGATATGGCCACAATGATGTAGGAAATGATCATAATGATGAAGGAATAGGCTTCATGACGTAGGAAATAAGCATCGTGTTGAAGGAAAAGACAATAATGATGAATGAAATAAGAATCCCGATGATGGTAATGAGCATCATGATGAAGGAAATATGCATCATGATAAAGGAATTGAGTATCATGATTAACGAAACGATTAAAAGATAAATGAAATGAGCATCGTGATTAAAGAAATATGCGTCATGATGTAGGAAAAGAGCATCATGATGATGGAAATATACATCATGATCAATGAAATGAACAGAACATCATGATGAATTAAATGAACATCCTGCTGCTGTAGGAAATAAGCATCATTATGATGGAAATGATTATCATGTTGCAGGAAATATGTTTCATAATGAAGGAAATAAACATAATTCTATAGGAAATAGGCATCATGATGAAGGAAAGATGCATAATGATGAAGGAAATGAACATCATGATGATAGTATATCATGATGATGGATATGAGCATAATGATAAAATAAAAGAGAATAATGATGAAGAAAGTATGCATCATGATTAATGAAATGAGTACCATGATGAAGGAAATGAGATCACGATGAAGGAAATATACATCATGATCAATTAACTGAGCATCATGATGTATGAAATCAACATCATGATGAAGGAAATATGCATCATTATGATGGAAATGATTATCATGTTGCAGGAAATATGTTTCATAATGAAGGAAATAAACATAATTCTATAGGAAATAGGCATCCTGATGAAGGAAAGATGCATAATGATGAAGGAAATGATGGAAATGATGCTCATTTCTTTCATCATGATGCTCATTTATTTCATCATGATGCTCATTTCCTTCATCATGATGCATGTTTTGTTCATCATGATGCCTATTTCCTTCATCGTTATGCTCATTTCTTTCATTATGATGCATTTTTCCGTTCAACATGATAATTATTTCCATCGTAATGATGATTATTTCATTCATCATGACGCATATTTTCTTCATCTTGATGCTCATTTCCTACATCAAGATGTTCATTTAATTCATTATGCTGCTCATTTCACTGATCACGATGTATATTTCCTTCGTCATGATGCTCATTTCCTTCGTCATGGTACTCATTTCATTCATCATGATGCATATTTTCTACATCATTATTTTCTTTTCCTTAATCATGATGCTCATATCCATCATCATGATATACTATCACCATGATGTTCATTTCCTTCATCATTATGCATCTTTACTTCATCATGATGCCTATTTCCTACATCATTATGTTTATTTAGTTCATTATGAAGCATATTTCCTGCAACATGATAATCATTTCCATCATAATGATGCATATTTCCTTCATCATGATGTTGATTTCATACATCATGATGCTCAGTTAATTCATCTTGATGCTCATTCCATTGATCATGATGTATATTTTCTTCATCATGATGCTCATTTCCTTCATCATGGTACTCATTTCATTAATCATGATGCATACTTTCTTCATCATTATTCTCTTTTACTTTATCATTATGCTCATATCCATCATCATGATATACTATCATCACGATGTTCATTTCCTTCATCATTATGCATCTTTCCTTCATCATGATGCCTATTTCCTACAGAATAATGTTTATTTCCTTCATTATGAAGCATATTTCCTGCAACATGATAATCATTTCCATCATAATGATGCTTATTTCCTTCATCATGATGCTTATTTCCTACACCATGATGTTCATTTAATTCATCATGATGTTCTGTTCATTTCATTGATCATGATGTATATTTCCATCATGATGATGCTCATTTCCTACATCATGACGCATATTTCTTTAATCACGATGCTCATTTCATTTATCTTATTAATCGTTTCCTTAATCATGATACTCAATTCCTTTATCATGATGCATATTTCCTTCATCATGATGCTCATTACCATTATCGGGATGAAGGAAATATTTCCTTTATCATGATGCTCATTACCTATTTCCTTCATCATGATGCTCATTACCATTACCTTTATCATGAGTATGAAATCAACATCATGATGAAGGAAATATGCATCATTTTGATGGAAATGATTATCATGTTGCAGGAAATATGCTTCATAATGAACTAAATAAACATAATGATGTAGGAAATAGGCATCAAGATGAAGTAAAGATGCATAATGATGAAGGAAATGAACATCATGATGATAGTATATCATGATGATGGATATGAGCATCATGATTAAGGAAAAGAGAATAATGATGTAGAAAATGTGCTTCATGATGAATGAAATGAGTACCATGACGAAGGAAATGAGCATCATGACGAAGGAAATATACATCATGCTCAGTGAAATGAGCAGCATAATGAATTAAATGAACATCTTGATTTAGGAAATGAGCATCAAGATGAAGGAAATATGCGTCATTATGAATGAAATAATCATCATTATGATGGAAATAATTATCATGTTGAATGGAAAAAATGCATCATAATGAAAGAAATGAGTATAACGATGAAGGAAATAGGTATCATGATGAACGAAACATGCATCATGATGAAGGAAATGAGCATCATGATGATAGATTTATGTATCGTGATGATGGAAATGATCATCATGATGAAGGAAAAGAGAATAATGATGAAGAAAGTATGCATAATAATGAAGGAAATGAGTATCATGATTAAGGAAATGAGTACCATGACGAAAGTAATAAGCATCATTATGAAGGAAATATGCATCATGATGTAGGAAAGTGCATCATTTTGAAAGAAATATGCATCATGAGGAAGGATATATGCATCATGATGAAATAAATGAGCATCATGATGAAGGAAATGAGCATCATGATAGTGGAAATAAAAATCATGAATATGGAAATAAGCATCAAGAAGAAGGAAATGATCGTCACGATGAAGGATATGGCCACAATGATGTAGGAAATGATCATAATGATGAAGGAATAGGCTTCATGACGTAGGAAATAAGCATCGTGTTGAAGGAAAAGACAATAATGATGAAGAAAGTATGCACAATAATGAAAGAAATGAGTATCATGATTAAGGAAATGAGTACCATGACGAAAGTAATAAGAATCATTATGAAGGAAATATGCATCATGATGTAGGAAAGTGCATCATTTTTAAAGAAATATGCATTATGAAGAAGGATATATGCATCATGATGAAATAAATGAGCATAATGATGAAGGAAATGAGCATCATGATAGTGGAAATAAACATCATGAATATGGAAATAAGCATCAAGAAGAAGGAAATGATCGTCACGATGAAGTATATGGCCACAATGATGTAGGAAATGATCATAATGATGAAGGAATAGGCTTCATGATGTAGGAAATAAGCATCGTGATGAAAGAAATACGAATAATGATGAATGAAATAAGAATCCCGATGATGGTAATGAGCATCATGATGAAGGAAATATGCATCATGATAAAGGAATTGAGTATCATGATTGACGAAACGATTAATAAGATAAATGAAATGAGCATCATGATTAAAGAAATATGCGTCATGATGTAGGAAAAGAGCATCATGATGATGGAAATATACATCATGATCAATGAAATGAACAGAACATCATGATGAATTAAATGAACATCCTGCTGTAGGAAATAAGCATCATTATGATGGAAATGATTATCATGTTGCAGGAAATATGTTTCATAATGAAGGAAATAAACATAATTCTATAGGAAATAGGCATCCTGATGAAGGAAAGATGCATAATGATGAAGGAAATGAACATCATGATGATAGTATATCATGATGATGGATATGAGCATAATGATAAAATAAAAGAGAATAATGATGAAGAAAGTATGCATCATGATTAATGAAATGAGTACCATGATGAAGGAAATGAGATCATGATGAAGGAAATATACATCATGATCAATTAACTGAGCATCATGATGTATGAAATCAACATCATGATGAAGGAAATATGCATCATTATGATGGAAATGATTATCATGTTGCAGGAAATATGCTTCATAATGAACTAAATAAACATAGTGATGTAGGAAATAGGCATCATGATGAAGTAAAGATACATAATGATGAAGGAAATGAACATCATGGTGATAGTATATCATGATGATGGATATGAGCATCATGATTAAGGAAAAGAAAATAATGATGTAGAAAATATGCATCATGATGAATGAAATGAGTACCATGACGAAGGAAATGAGCATCATGACGAAGGAAATATACATCATGATCAGTGAAATGAGCAGCATAATGAATTAAATGAACATCTTGATGTAGGAAATGAGCATCAAGATGAAGAAAATATGCGTCATGATGAATGAAATAATCATCATTACGATGGAAATAATTATCATGTTGAACGGAAAAATGCATCATAATGAAAGAAATGAGCATAACGATGAAGGAAATAGGCATCATGATGAACAAAACATGCATCATGATGAAGGAAATGAGCATCATGATGATAGATTTATGTATCGTGATGATGGAAATGATCATCATGATGAAGGAAAAGAGAATAATGATGAAGAAAGTATGCATAATAATGAAGGAAATGAGTATCATGATTAAGGAAATGAGTACCATGACGAAAGTAATAAGCATCATTATGAAGGAAATATGCATCATGATGTAGGAAAGTGCATCATTTTGAAAGAAATATGCATCATGATGAAATAAATGAGCATTATGATGAAGGAAATGAGCATCATGATAGTGGAAATAAAAATCATGAATATGGAAATAAGCATCAAGAAGAAGGAAATGATCGTCACGATGAAGGATATGGCCACAATGATGTAGGAAATGATCATAATGATGAAGGAATAGGCTTCATGATGTAGGAAATAAGCATCGTGATGAAGGAAAAGAGAATAATGATGAAGAAAGTATGCATAATAATGAAGGAAATGAGTATCTTGATTAAGGATATGAGTACCATGACGAAAGTAATAAGCATCATTATGAAGGAAATATGCATCATGATGTAGGAAAGTGCATCATTTTTAAAGAAATATGCATCATGAGAAAGGATATATGCATCATGATGAAATAAATGAGGATCATGATGAAGGAAATGAGCATCATGATAGTGGAAATAAACATCATGAATATGGAAATAAGCATCAAGAAGAAGGAAATGATCGTCACGATGAAGGATATGGCCACAATGATGTAGGAAATGATCATAATGATGAAGGAATAGACTTCATGATGTAGGAAATAAGCATCGTGATGAAGGAAATACGCATCATGATGAATGAAATAAGAATCCCGATAATGGTAATGAGCATCATGATGAAGGAAATATGCATCATGATAAAGGAATTGAGTATCATGATTAAGGAAACGATTAATAAGATAAATGAAATGAGCATCGTGATTAAAGAAATATGCGTCATGATGTAGGAAATGAGCATCATGATGATGGAAATATACATCATGATCAATGAAATGAACAGAACATCATGATGAATTAAATGAACATCATGGTGTAGGAAATAAGCATCATGATGAAGGAAATAAGCATCATTATGATGGAAATGATTATCATGTTGCAGGAAATATGCTTCATAATGAAGGAAATAAACATTATTCTGTAGGAAATAGGCATCATGATGAAGGAAAGATGCATAATGATGAAGGAAATGAACATCGTGATGATAGTATATCATGATGATGGATATGAGCATAATGATAAAGTAAAAGAGAATAATGATGAAGAAAGTATGCATCATGATTAATGAAATGAGTACCATGATGAAGGAAATGAGCATCATGATGAAGAAAATATACATCATGATCAATGGAATGAGCATCAAGATGAATTAACTGAGCATCATGATGTATGAAATCAACATCATGATGAAGGAAATATGCATCATTATGATGGAAATGATTATCATGTTGCAGGAAATATGCTTCATAATGAACTAAATAAACATAATGATGTAGGAAATAGGCATCATGATGAAGTAAAGATGCATAATGATGAAGGAAATGAACATCATGGTGATAGTATATCATGATGATGGATATGAGCATCATGATTAAGGAAAAGAAAATAATGATGTAGAAAATATGCATCATGATGAATGAAATGAGTACCATGACGAAGGAAATGAGCATCATGACGAAGGAAATATACATCATGATCAGTGAAATGAGCAGCATAATGAATTAAATGAACATCTTGATGTAGGAAATGAGCATCAAGATGAAGAAAATATGCGTCATGATGAATGAAATAATCATCATTACGATGGAAATAATTATCATGTTAAACGGAAAAATGCATCATAATGAAAGAAATGAGCATAACGATGAAGGAAATAGGCATCATGATGAACAAAACATGCATCATGATGAAGGAAATGAGCATCATGATGATAGATTTATGTATCGTGATGATGGAAATGATCATCATGATGAAGGAAAAGAGAATAATGATGAAGAAAGTATGCATAATAATGAAGGAAATGAGTATCATGATTAAGGAAATGAGTACCATGACGAAAGTAATAAGCATCATTATGAAGGAAATATGCATCATGATGTAGGAAAGTGCATCATTTTGAAAGAAATATGCATCATGATGAAATAAATGAGCATTATGATGAAGGAAATGAGCATCATGATAGTGGAAATAAAAATCATGAATATGGAAATAAGCATCAAGAAGAAGGAAATGATCGTCACGATGAAGGATATGGCCACAATGATGTAGGAAATGATCATAATGATGAAGGAATAGGCTTCATGATGTAGGAAATAAGCATCGTGATGAAGGAAAAGAGAATAATGATGAAGAAAGTATGCATAATAATGAAGGAAATGAGTATCTTGATTAAGGATATGAGTACCATGACGAAAGTAATAAGCATCATTATGAAGGAAATATGCATCATGATGTAGGAAAGTGCATCATTTTTAAAGAAATATGCATCATGAGAAAGGATATATGCATCATGATGAAATAAATGAGGATCATGATGAAGGAAATGAGCATCATGATAGTGGAAATAAACATCATGAATATGGAAATAAGCATCAAGAAGAAGGAAATGATCGTAACGATGAAGGATATGGCCACAATGATGTAGGAAATGATCATAATGATGAAGGAATAGACTTCATGATGTAGGAAATAAGCATCGTGATGAAGGAAATACGCATCATGATGAATGAAATAAGAATCCCGATAATGGTAATGAGCATCATGATGAAGGAAATATGCATCATGATAAAGGAATTGAGTATCATGATTAAGGAAACGATTAATAAGATAAATGAAATGAGCATCGTGATTAAAGAAATATGCGTCATGATGTAGGAAATGAGCATCATGATGATGGAAATATACATCATTATCAATGAAATGAACAGAACATCATGATGAATTAAATGAACATCATGGTGTAGGAAATAAGCATCATGATGAAGGAAATAAGCATCATTATGATGGAAATGATTATCATGTTGCAGGAAATATGCTTCATAATGAAGGAAATAAACATTATTCTGTAGGAAATAGGCATCATGATGAAGGAAAGATGCATAATGATGAAGGAAATGAACATCGTGATGATAGTATATCATGATGATGTATATGAGCATAATGATAAAGTAAAAGAGAATAATGATGAAGAAAGTATGTATCATGATTAATGAAATGAGTGCCATGATGAAGGAAATGAGCATCATGATGAAGAAAATATACATCATGATCAATGGAATGAGCATCAAGATGAATTAACTGAGCATCATGATGTATGAAATCAACATCATGATGAAGGAAATATGCATCATTATGATGGAAATGATTATCATGTTGCAGGAAATATGCTTCATAATGAACTAAATAAACATAATGATGTAGGAAATAGGCATCATGATGAAGTAAAGATGCATAATGATGAAGGAAATGAACATCATGGTGATAGTATATCATGATGATGGATATGAGCATCATGATTAAGGAAAAGAAAATAATGATGTAGAAAATATGCATCATGATGAATGAAATGAGTACCATGACGAAGGAAATGAGCATCATGACGAAGGAAATATACATCATGATCAGTGAAATGAGCAGCATAATGAATTAAATGAACATCTTGATGTAGGAAATGAGCATCAAGATGAAGAAAATATGCGTCATGATGAATGAAATAATCATCATTACGATGGAAATAATTATCATGTTAAACGGAAAAATGCATCATAATGAAAGAAATGAGCATAACGATGAAGGAAATAGGCATCATGATGAACAAAACATGCATCATGATGAAGGAAATGAGCATCATGATGATAGATTTATGTATCGTGATGATGGAAATGATCATCATGATGAAGGAAAAGAGAATAATGATGAAGAAAGTATGCATAATAATGAAGGAAATGAGTATCATGATTAAGGAAATGAGTACCATGACGAAAGTAATAAGCATCATTATGAAGGAAATATGCATCATGATGTAGGAAAGTGCATCATTTTGAAAGAAATATGCATCATGATGAAATAAATGAGCATTATGATGAAGGAAATGAGCATCATGATAGTGGAAATAAAAATCATGAATATGGAAATAAGCATCAAGAAGAAGGAAATGATCGTCACGATGAAGGATATGGCCACAATGATGTAGGAAATGATCATAATGATGAAGGAATAGGCTTCATGATGTAGGAAATAAGCATCGTGATGAAGGAAAAGAGAATAATGATGAAGAAAGTATGCATAATAATGAAGGAAATGAGTATCTTGATTAAGGATATGAGTACCATGACGAAAGTAATAAGCATCATTATGAAGGAAATATGCATCATGATGTAGGAAAGTGCATCATTTTTAAAGAAATATGCATCATGAGAAAGGATATATGCATCATGATGAAATAAATGAGGATCATGATGAAGGAAATGAGCATCATGATAGTGGAAATAAACATCATGAATATGGAAATAAGCATCAAGAAGAAGGAAATGATCGTCACGATGAAGGATATGGCCACAATGATGTAGGAAATGATCATAATGATGAAGGAATAGACTTCATGATGTAGGAAATAAGCATCGTGATGAAGGAAATACGCATCATGATGAATGAAATAAGAATCCCGATAATGGTAATGAGCATCATGATGAAGGAAATATGCATCATGATAAAGGAATTGAGTATCATGATTAAGGAAACGATTAATAAGATAAATGAAATGAGCATCGTGATTAAAGAAATATGCGTCATGATGTAGGAAATGAGCATCATGATGATGGAAATATACATCATGATCAATGAAATGAACAGAACATCATGATGAATTAAATGAACATCATGGTGTAGGAAATAAGCATCATGATGAAGGAAATAAGCATCATTATGATGGAAATGATTATCATGTTGCAGGAAATATGCTTCATAATGAAGGAAATAAACATTATTCTGTAGGAAATAGGCATCATGATGAAGGAAAGATGCATAATGATGAAGGAAATGAACATCGTGATGATAGTATATCATGATGATGGATATGAGCATAATGATAAAGTAAAAGAGAATAATGATGAAGAAAGTATGCATCATGATTAATGAAATGAGTACCATGATGAAGGAAATGAGCATCATGATGAAGAAAATATACATCATGATCAATGGAATGAGCATCAAGATGAATTAACTGAGCATCATGATGTATGAAATCAACATCATGATGAAGGAAATATGCATCATTATGATGGAAATGATTATCATGTTGCAGGAAATATGCTTCATAATGAACTAAATAAACATAATGATGTAGGAAATAGGCATCATGATGAAGTAAAGATGCATAATGATGAAGGAAATGAACATCATGGTGATAGTATATCATGATGATGGATATGAGCATCATGATTAAGGAAAAGAAAATAATGATGTAGAAAATATGCATCATGATGAATGAAATGAGTACCATGACGAAGGAAATGAGCATCATGACGAAGGAAATATACATCATGATCAGTGAAATGAGCAGCATAATGAATTAAATGAACATCTTGATGTAGGAAATGAGCATCAAGATGAAGAAAATATGCGTCATGATGAATGAAATAATCATCATTACGATGGAAATAATTATCATGTTAAACGGAAAAATGCATCATAATGAAAGAAATGAGCATAACGATGAAGGAAATAGGCATCATGATGAACAAAACATGCATCATGATGAAGGAAATGAGCATCATGATGATAGATTTATGTATCGTGATGATGGAAATGATCATCATGATGAAGGAAAAGAGAATAATGATGAAGAAAGTATGCATAATAATGAAGGAAATGAGTATCATGATTAAGGAAATGAGTACCATGACGAAAGTAATAAGCATCATTATGAAGGAAATATGCATCATGATGTAGGAAAGTGCATCATTTTGAAAGAAATATGCATCATGATGAAATAAATGAGCATTATGATGAAGGAAATGAGCATCATGATAGTGGAAATAAAAATCATGAATATGGAAATAAGCATCAAGAAGAAGGAAATGATCGTCACGATGAAGGATATGGCCACAATGATGTAGGAAATGATCATAATGATGAAGGAATAGGCTTCATGATGTAGGAAATAAGCATCGTGATGAAGGAAAAGAGAATAATGATGAAGAAAGTATGCATAATAATGAAGGAAATGAGTATCTTGATTAAGGATATGAGTACCATGACGAAAGTAATAAGCATCATTATGAAGGAAATATGCATCATGATGTAGGAAAGTGCATCATTTTTAAAGAAATATGCATCATGAGAAAGGATATATGCATCATGATGAAATAAATGAGGATCATGATGAAGGAAATGAGCATCATGATAGTGGAAATAAACATCATGAATATGGAAATAAGCATCAAGAAGAAGGAAATGATCGTAACGATGAAGGATATGGCCACAATGATGTAGGAAATGATCATAATGATGAAGGAATAGACTTCATGATGTAGGAAATAAGCATCGTGATGAAGGAAATACGCATCATGATGAATGAAATAAGAATCCCGATAATGGTAATGAGCATCATGATGAAGGAAATATGCATCATGATAAAGGAATTGAGTATCATGATTAAGGAAACGATTAATAAGATAAATGAAATGAGCATCGTGATTAAAGAAATATGCGTCATGATGTAGGAAATGAGCATCATGATGATGGAAATATACATCATTATCAATGAAATGAACAGAACATCATGATGAATTAAATGAACATCATGGTGTAGGAAATAAGCATCATGATGAAGGAAATAAGCATCATTATGATGGAAATGATTATCATGTTGCAGGAAATATGCTTCATAATGAAGGAAATAAACATTATTCTGTAGGAAATAGGCATCATGATGAAGGAAAGATGCATAATGATGAAGGAAATGAACATCGTGATGATAGTATATCATGATGATGTATATGAGCATAATGATAAAGTAAAAGAGAATAATGATGAAGAAAGTATGTATCATGATTAATGAAATGAGTGCCATGATGAAGGAAATGAGCATCATGATGAAGAAAATATACATCATGATCAATGGAATGAGCATCAAGATGAATTAACTGAGCATCATGATGTATGAAATCAACATCATGATGAAGGAAATATGCATCATTATGATGGAAATGATTATCATGTTGCAGGAAATATGCTTCATAATGAACTAAATAAACATAATGATGTAGGAAATAGGCATCATGATGAAGTAAAGATGCATAATGATGAAGGAAATGAACATCATGGTGATAGTATATCATGATGATGGATATGAGCATCATGATTAAGGAAAAGAAAATAATGATGTAGAAAATATGCATCATGATGAATGAAATGAGTACCATGACGAAGGAAATGAGCATCATGACGAAGGAAATATACATCATGATCAGTGAAATGAGCAGCATAATGAATTAAATGAACATCTTGATGTAGGAAATGAGCATCAAGATGAAGAAAATATGCGTCATGATGAATGAAATAATCATCATTACGATGGAAATAATTATCATGTTGAATGGAAAAATGCATCATAATGAAAGAAATGAGCATAACGATGAAGGAAATAGGCATCATGATGAACAAAACATGCATCATGACGAAGGAAATGAGCATCATGATGATAGATTTATGTATCGTGATGATGGAAATGATCATCATGATGAAGGAAAAGAGAATAATGATGAAGAAAGTATGCATAATAATGAAGGAAATGAGTATCATGATTAAGGAAATGAGTACCATGACGAAAGTAATAAGCATCATTATGAAGGAAATATGCATCATGATGTTGGAAAGTGCATCATTTTGAAAGAAATATGCATCATGATGAAATAAATGAGCATTATGATGAAGGAAATGAGCATCATGATAGTGGAAATAAAAATCATGAATATGGAAATAAGCATCAAGAAGAAGGAAATGATCGTCACGATGAAGGATATGGCCACAATGATGTAGGAAATGATCATAGTGATGAAGGAATAGGCTTCATGATGTAGGAAATAAGCATCGTGATGAAGGAAAAGAGAATAATGATGAAGAAAGTATGCATAATAATGAAGGAAATGAGTATCTTGATTAAGGATATGAGTACCATGACGAAAGTAATAAGCATCATTATGAAGGAAATATGCATCATGATGTAGGAAAGTGCATCATTTTTAAAGAAATATGCATCATGAGAAAGGATATATGCATCATGATGAAATAAATGAGGATCATGATGAAGGAAATGAGCATCATGATAGTGGAAATAAACATCATGAATATGGAAATAAGCATCAAGAAGAAGGAAATGATCGTCACGATGAAGGATATGGCCACAATGATGTAGGAAATGATCATAATGATGAAGGAATAGACTTCATGATGTAGGAAATAAGCATCGTGATGAAGGAAATACGCATCATGATGAATGAAATAAGAATCCCGATAATGGTAATGAGCATCATGATGAAGGAAATATGCATCATGATAAAGGAATTGAGTATCATGATTAAGGAAACGATTAATAAGATAAATGAAATGAGCATCGTGATTAAAGAAATATGCGTCATGATGTAGGAAATGAGCATCATGATGATGGAAATATACATCATGATCAATGAAATGAACAGAACATCATGATGAATTAAATGAACATCATGGTGTAGGAAATAAGCATCATGATGAAGGAAATAAGCATCATTATGATGGAAATGATTATCATGTTGCAGGAAATATGCTTCATAATGAAGGAAATAAACATTATTCTGTAGGAAATAGGCATCATGATGAAGGAAAGATGCATAATGATGAAGGAAATGAACATCGTGATGATAGTATATCATGATGATGGATATGAGCATAATGATAAAGTAAAAGAGAATAATGATGAAGAAAGTATGCATCATGATTAATGAAATGAGTACCATGATGAAGGAAATGAGCATCATGATGAAGAAAATATACATCATGATCAATGGAATGAGCATCAAGATGAATTAACTGAGCATCATGATGTATGAAATCAACATCATGATGAAGGAAATATGCATCATTATGATGGAAATGATTATCATGTTGCAGGAAATATGCTTCATAATGAACTAAATAAACATAATGATGTAGGAAATAGGCATCATGATGAAGTAAAGATGCATAATGATGAAGGAAATGAACATCATGATGATAGTATATCATGATGATGGATATGAGCATCATGATTAAGGAAAAGAGAATAATGATGTAGAAAATGTGCATCATGATGAATGAAATGAGTACCATGACGAAGGAAATGAGCATCATGACGAAGGAAATATACATCATGCTCAGTGAAATGAGCAGCATAATGAATTAAATGAACATCTTGATTTAGGAAATGAGCATCAAGATGAAGGAAATATGCGTCATTATGAATGAAATAATCATCATTATGATGGAAATAATTATCATGTTGAATGGAAAAAAAGCATCATAATGAAAGAAATGAGTATAACGATGAAGGAAATAGGTATCATGATGAACGAAACATGCATCATGATGAAGGAAATGAGCATCATGATAATAGATTTATGTATCGTGATGATGGAAATGATCATCATGATGAAGGAAAAGAGAATAATGATGAAGAAAGTATGCATAATAATGAAGGAAATGAGTATCATGATTAAGGAAATGAGTACCATGACGAAAGTAATAAGCATCATTATGAAGGAAATATGCATCATGATGTAGGAAAGTGCATCATTTTGAAAGAAATATGCATCATGAGGAAGGATATATGCATCATGATGAAATAAATGAGCATCATGATGAAGGAAATGAGCATCATGATAGTGGAAATAAAAATCATGAATATGGAAATAAGCATCAAGAAGAAGGAAATGATCGTCACGATGAAGGATATGGCCACAATGATGTAGGAAATGATCATAATGATGAAGGAATAGGCTTCATGACGTAGGAAATAAGCATCGTGTTGAAGGAAAAGACAATAATGATGAAGAAAGTATGCACAATAATGAAAGAAATGAGTATCATGATTAAGGAAATGAGTACCATGACGAAAGTAATAAGAATCATTATGAAGGAAATATGCATCATGATGTAGGAAAGTGCATCATTTTTAAAGAAATATGCATTATGAAGAAGGATATATGCATCATGATGAAATAAATGAGCATAATGATGAAGGAAATGAGCATCATGATAGTGGAAATAAACATCATGAATATGGAAATAAGCATCAAGAAGAAGGAAATGATCGTCACGATGAAGTATATGGCCACAATGATGTAGGAAATGATCATAATGATGAAGGAATAGGCTTCATGATGTAGGAAATAAGCATTGTGATGAAAGAAATACGAATAATGATGAATGAAATAAGAATCCCGATGATGGTAATGAGCATCATGATGAAGGAAATATGCATCATGATAAAGGAATTGAGTATCATGATTGACGAAACGATTAATAAGATAAATGAAATGAGCATCGTGATTAAAGAAATATTCGTCATGATGTAGGAAAAGAGCATCATGATGATGGAAATATACATCATGATCAATGAAATGAACAGAACATCGTGATGAATTAAATGAACATCCTGCTGTAGGAAATAAGCATCATTATGATGGAAATGATTATCATGTTGCAGGAAATATGTTTCATAATGAAGGAAATAAACATAATTCTATAGGAAATAGGCATCCTGATGAAGGAAAGATGCATAATGATGAAGGAAATGAACATCATGATGATAGTATATCATGATGATGGATATGAGCATAATGATAAAATAAAAGAGAATAATGATGAAGAAAGTATGCATCATGATTAATGAAATGAGTACCATGATGAAGGAAATGAGATCATGATGAAGGAAATATACATCATGATCAATTAACTGAGCATCATGATGTATGAAATCAACATCATGATGAAGGAAATATGCATCATTATGATGGAAATGATTATCATGTTGCAGGAAATATGCTTCATAATGAACTAAATAAACATAATGATGTAGGAAATAGGCATCATGATGAAGTAAAGATGCATAATGATGAAGGAAATGAACATCATGGTGATAGTATATCATGATGATGGATATGAGCATCATGATTAAGGAAAAGAAAATAATGATGTAGAAAATATGCATCATGATGAATGAAATGAGTACCATGACGAAGGAAATGAGCATCATGACGAAGGAAATATACATCATGATCAGTGAAATGAGCAGCATAATGAATTAAATGAACATCTTGATGTAGGAAATGAGCATCAAGATGAAGAAAATATGCGTCATGATGAATGAAATAATCATCATTACGATGGAAATAATTATCATGTTGAACGGAAAAATGCATCATAATGAAAGAAATGAGCATAACGATGAAGGAAATAGGCATCATGATGAACAAAACATGCATCATGATGAAGGAAATGAGCATCATGATGATAGATTTATGTATCGTGATGATGGAAATGATCATCATGATGAAGGAAAAGAGAATAATGATGAAGAAAGTATGCATAATAATGAAGGAAATAAGTATCATAATTAAGGAAATGAGTACCATGACGAAAGTAATAAGCATCATTATGAAGGAAATATGCATCATGATGTAGGAAAGTGCATCATTTTGAAAGAAATATGCATCATGATGAAATAAATGAGCATTATGATGAAGGAAATGAGCATCATGATAGTGGAAATAAAAATCATGAATATGGAAATAAGCATCAAGAAGAAGGAAATGATCGTCACGATGAAGGATATGGCCACAATGATGTAGGAAATGATCATAATGATGAAGGAATAGGCTTCATGATGTAGGAAATAAGCATCGTGATGAAGGAAAAGAGAATAATGATGAAGAAAGTATGCATAATAATGAAGGAAATGAGTATCTTGATTAAGGATATGAGTACCATGACGAAAGTAATAAGCATCATTATGAAGGAAATATGCATCATGATGTAGGAAAGTGCATCATTTTTAAAGAAATATGCATCATGAGAAAGGATATATGCATCATGATGAAATAAATGAGGATCATGATGAAGGAAATGAGCATCATGATAGTGGAAATAAACATCATGAATATGGAAATAAGCATCAAGAAGAAGGAAATGATCGTCACGATGAAGGATATGGCCACAATGATGTAGGAAATGATCATAATGATGAAGGAATAGACTTCATGATGTAGGAAATAAGCATCGTGATGAAGGAAATACGCATCATGATGAATGAAATAAGAATCCCGATAATGGTAATGAGCATCATGATGACGGAAATATGCATCATGATAAAGGAATTGAGTATCATGATTAAGGAAACGATTAATAAGATAAATGAAATGAGCATCGTGATTAAAGAAATATGCGTCATGATGTAGGAAATGAGCATCATGATGATGGAAATATACATCATGATCAATGAAATGAACAGAACATCATGATGAATTAAATGAACATCATGGTGTAGGAAATAAGCATCATGATGAAGGAAATAAGCATCATTATGATGGAAATGATTATCATGTTGCAGGAAATATGCTTCATAATGAAGGAAATAAACATTATTCTGTACGAAATAGGCATCATGATGAAGGAAAGATGCATAATGATGAAGGAAATGAACATCGTGATGATAGTATATCATGATGATGGATATGAGCATAATGATAAAGTAAAAGAGAATAATGATGAAGAAAGTATGTATCATGATTAATGAAATGAGTACCATGATGAAGGTAATGAGCATCATGATGAAGAAAATATACATCATGATCAATGGAATGAGCATCAAGATGAATTAACTGAGCATCATGATGTATGAAATCAACATCATGATGAAGGAAATATGCATCATTATGATGGAAATGATTATCATGTTGCAGGAAATATGCTTCATAATGAACTAAATAAACATAATGATGTAGGAAATAGGCATCATGATGAAGTAAAGATGCATAATGATGAAGGAAATGAACATCATGGTGATAGTATATCATGATGATGGATATGAGCATCATGATTAAGGAAAAGAAAATAATGATGTAGAAAATATGCATCATGATGAATGAAATGAGTACCATGACGAAGGAAATGAGCATCATGACGAAGGAAATATACATCATGATCAGTGAAATGAGCAGCATAATGAATTAAATGAACATCTTGATGTAGGAAATGAGCATCAAGATGAAGAAAATATGCGTCATGATGAATGAAATAATCATCATTACGATGGAAATAATTATCATGTTGAACGGAAAAATGCATCATAATGAAAGAAATGAGCATAACGATGAAGGAAATAGGCATCATGATGAACAAAACATGCATCATGACGAAGGAAATGAGCATCATGATGATAGATTTATGTATCGTGATGATGGAAATGATCATCATGATGAAGGAAAAGAGAATAATGATGAAGAAAGTATGCATAATAATGAAGGAAATGAGTATCATGATTAAGGAAATGAGTACCATGACGAAAGTAATAAGCATCATTATGAAGGAAATATGCATCATGATGTAGGAAAGTGCATCATTTTGAAAGAAATATGCATCATGATGAAATAAATGAGCATTATGATGAAGGAAATGAGCATCATGATAGTGGAAATAAAAATCATGAATATGGAAATAAGCATCAAGAAGAAGGAAATGATCGTCACGATGAAGGATATGGCCACAATGATGTAGGAAATGATCATAATGATGAAGGAATAGGCTTCATGATGTAGGAAATAAGCATCGTGATGAAGGAAAAGAGAATAATGATGAAGAAAGTATGCATAATAATGAAGGAAATGAGTATCTTGATTAAGGATATGAGTACCATGACGAAAGTAATAAGCATCATTATGAAGGAAATATGCATCATGATGTAGGAAAGTGCATCATTTTTAAAGAAATATGCATCATGAGAAAGGATATATGCATCATGATGAAATAAATGAGGATCATGATGAAGGAAATGAGCATCATGATAGTGGAAATAAACATCATGAATATGGAAATAAGCATCAAGAAGAAGGAAATGATCGTCACGATGAAGGATATGGCCACAATGATGTAGGAAATGATCATAATGATGAAGGAATAGACTTCATGATGTAGGAAATAAGCATCGTGATGAAGGAAATACGCATCATGATGAATGAAATAAGAATCCCGATAATGGTAATGAGCATCATGATGAAGGAAATATGCATCATGATAAAGGAATTGAGTATCATGATTAAGGAAACGATTAATAAGATAAATGAAATGAGCATCGTGATTAAAGAAATATGCGTCATGATGTAGGAAATGAGCATCATGATGATGGAAATATACATCATGATCAATGAAATGAACAGAACATCATGATGAATTAAATGAACATCATGGTGTAGGAAATAAGCATCATGATGAAGGAAATAAGCATCATTATGATGGAAATGATTATCATGTTGCAGGAAATATGCTTCATAATGAAGGAAATAAACATTATTCTGTAGGAAATAGGCATCATGATGAAGGAAAGATGCATAATGATGAAGGAAATGAACATCGTGATGATAGTATATCATGATGATGGATATGAGCATAATGATAAAGTAAAAGAGAATAATGATGAAGAAAGTATGCATCATGATTAATGAAATGAGTACCATGATGAAGGAAATGAGCATCATGATGAAGAAAATATACATCATGATCAATGGAATGAGCATCAAGATGAATTAACTGAGCATCATGATGTATGAAATCAACATCATGATGAAGGAAATATGCATCATTTTGATGGAAATGATTATCATGTTGCAGGAAATATGCTTCATAATGAACTAAATAAACATAATGATGTAGGAAATAGGCATCATGATGAAGTAAAGATGCATAATGATGAAGGAAATGAACATCATGATGATAGTATATCATGATGATGGATATGAGCATCATGATTAAGGAAAAGAGAATAATGATGTAGAAAATGTGCATCATGATGAATGAAATGAGTACCATGACGAAGGAAATGAGCATCATGACGAAGGAAATATACATCATGCTCAGTGAAATGAGCAGCATAATGAATTAAATGAACATCTTAATTTAGGAAATGAGCATCAAGATGAAGGAAATATGCGTCATTATGAATGAAATAATCATCATTATGATGGAAATAATTATCATGTTGAATGGAAAAAATGCATCATAATGAAAGAAATGAGTATAACGATGAAGGAAATAGGTATCATGATGAACGAAACATGCATCATGATGAAGGAAATGAGCATCATGATGATAGATTTATGTATCGTGATGATGGAAATGATCATCATGATGAAGGAAAAGAGAATAATGATGAAGAAAGTATGCATAATAATGAAGGAAATGAGTATCATGATTAAGGAAATGAGTACCATGACGAAAGTAATAAGCATCATTATGAAGGAAATATGCATCATGATGTAGGAAAGTGCATCATTTTGAAAGAAATATGCATCATGAGGAAGGATATATGCATCATGATGAAATAAATGAGCATCATGATGAAGGAAATGAGCATCATGATAGTGGAAATAAAAATCATGAATATGGAAATAAGCATCAAGAAGAAGGAAATGATCGTCACGATGAAGGATATGGCCACAATGATGTAGGAAATGATCATAATGATGAAGGAATAGGCTTCATGACGTAGGAAATAAGCATCGTGTTGAAGGAAAAGACAATAATGATGAAGAAAGTATGCACAATAAAGAAAGAAATGAGTATCATGATTAAGGAAATGAGTACCATGACGAAAGTAATAAGAATCATTATGAAGGAAATATGCATCATGATGTAGGAAAGTGCATCATTTTTAAAGAAATATGCATTATGAAGAAGGATATATGCATCATGATGAAATAAATGAGCATAATGATGAAGGAAATGAGCATCATGATAGTGGAAATAAACATCATGAATATGGAAATAAGCATCAAGAAGAAGGAAATGATCGTCACGATGAAGTATATGGCCACAATGATGTAGGAAATGATCATAATGATGAAGGAATAGGCTTCATGATGTAGGAAATAAGCATTGTGATGAAAGAAATACGAATAATGATGAATGAAATAAGAATCCCGATGATGGTAATGAGCATCATGATGAAGGAAATATGCATCATGATAAAGGAATTGAGTATCATGATTGACGAAACGATTAATAAGATAAATGAAATGAGCATCGTGATTAAAGAAATATGCGTCATGATGTAGGAAAAGAGCATCATGATGATGGAAATATACATCATGATCAATGAAATGAACAGAACATCATGATGAATTAAATGAACATCCTGCTGTAGGAAATAAGCATCATTATGATGGAAATGATTATCATGTTGCAGGAAATATGTTTCATAATGAAGGAAATAAACATAATTCTATAGGAAATAGGCATCCTGATGAAGGAAAGATGCATAATGATGAAGGAAATGAACATCATGATGATAGTATATCATGATGATGGATATGAGCATAATGATAAAATAAAAGAGAATAATGATGAAGAAAGTATGCATCATGATTAATGAAATGAGTACCATGATGAAGGAAATGAGATCATGATGAAGGAAATATACATCATGATCAATTAACTGAGCATCATGATGTATGAAATCAACATCATGATGAAGGAAATATGCATCATTATGATGGAAATGATTATCATGTTGCAGGAAATATGCTTCATAATGAACTAAATAAACATAATGATGTAGGAAATAGGCATCATGATGAAGTAAAGATGCATAATGATGAAGGAAATGAACATCATGGTGATAGTATATCATGATGATGGATATGAGCATCATGATTAAGGAAAAGAAAATAATGATGTAGAAAATATGCATCATGATGAATGAAATGAGTACCATGACGAAGGAAATGAGCATCATGACGAAGGAAATATACATCATGATCAGTGAAATGAGCAGCATAATGAATTAAATGAACATCTTGATGTAGGAAATGAGCATCAAGATGAAGAAAATATGCGTCATGATGAATGAAATAATCATCATTACGATGGAAATAATTATCATGTTGAACGGAAAAATGCATCATAATGAAAGAAATGAGCATAACGATGAAGGAAATAGGCATCATGATGAACAAAACATGCATCATGATGAAGGAAATGAGCATCATGATGATAGATTTATGTATCGTGATGATGGAAATGATCATCATGATGAAGGAAAAGAGAATAATGATGAAGAAAGTATGCATAATAATGAAGGAAATAAGTATCATAATTAAGGAAATGAGTACCATGACGAAAGTAATAAGCATCATTATGAAGGAAATATGCATCATGATGTAGGAAAGTGCATCATTTTGAAAGAAATATGCATCATGATGAAATAAATGAGCATTATGATGAAGGAAATGAGCATCATGATAGTGGAAATAAAAATCATGAATATGGAAATAAGCATCAAGAAGAAGGAAATGATCGTCACGATGAAGGATATGGCCACAATGATGTAGGAAATGATCATAATGATGAAGGAATAGGCTTCATGATGTAGGAAATAAGCATCGTGATGAAGGAAAAGAGAATAATGATGAAGAAAGTATGCATAATAATGAAGGAAATGAGTATCTTGATTAAGGATATGAGTACCATGACGAAAGTAATAAGCATCATTATGAAGGAAATATGCATCATGATGTAGGAAAGTGCATCATTTTTAAAGAAATATGCATCATGAGAAAGGATATATGCATCATGATGAAATAAATGAGGATCATGATGAAGGAAATGAGCATCATGATAGTGGAAATAAACATCATGAATATGGAAATAAGCATCAAGAAGAAGGAAATGATCGTCACGATGAAGGATATGGCCACAATGATGTAGGAAATGATCATAATGATGAAGGAATAGACTTCATGATGTAGGAAATAAGCATCGTGATGAAGGAAATACGCATCATGATGAATGAAATAAGAATCCCGATAATGGTAATGAGCATCATGATGAAGGAAATATGCATCATGATAAAGGAATTGAGTATCATGATTAAGGAAACGATTAATAAGACAAATGAAATGAGCATCGTGATTAAAGAAATATGCGTCATGATGTAGGAAATGAGCATCATGATGATGGAAATATACATCATGATCAATGAAATGAACAGAACATCATGATGAATTAAATGAACATCATGGTGTAGGAAATAAGCATCATGATGAAGGAAATAAGCATCATTATGATGGAAATGATTATCATGTTGCAGGAAATATGCTTTATAATGAAGGAAATAAACATAATTCTATAGGAAATAGGCATCATGATGAAGGAAAGATGCATAATGATGAAGGAAATGAACATCGTGATGATAGTATATCATGATGATGGATATGAGCATAATGATAAAGGAAAAGAGAATAATGATGAAGAAAATATGCATCATGATTAATGAAATGAGTTCCATGATGAAGGAAATATACATCATGATCAATGGAATGAGCATCATGATGAATTAACTGAGCATCATGATGTATGAAATCAGCATCATGATGAAGGAAATATGCATCATTACGATGGAAATGATTATCATGTTGCAGGAAATATGCTTCTTAATGAACTAAATAAATATAATGATGTAGGAAATAGGCGTCATGATGAAGTAAAGATGCATACTGATGAAGGAAATGAACATCATGATGATAGTATATCATGATGATAGATATGAGCATCATGATTAAGGAAAAAAGAATAATGATGTAGAAAATATGCATCATGATGAATGAAATGAGTACCATGACGAAGGAAATGAGCATCATGATGAAGGAAATATACATCATGACCAGTGAAATGAGCACCATAATGAATTAAATGAACATCTTGATGTAGGAAATGAGCATCAAGTTGAAGGAAATATGCGTCATGATGATTGAAATAATCATCATTATGATGGAAATAATTATCATGTTGAACGGAAAAAATGCATCATAATGAAAGAAATGAGCATAACGATGAAGGAAATAGGCATCATGATGAACGAAACATGCATCATGATGAAGGAAATGAGCATCATGATGATAGATTTATGTATCGTGATGATGGAAATGAGCATCATGATGAAGGAAAAGAGAATAATGATGAAGAAAGTTTGCATAATAATGAAGGAAATGAGTATCATGATTAAGGAAATGAGTACCATGACAAAAGTAATAAGCATCCTTATGAAGGAAATATGCATCATGATGTAGGAAAGTGCATCATTTTGAAAAAAATATGCATCATGAGGAAGGATATATGCATCATGATGAAATAAATGAGCATCATGATGAAGGAAATGAGGATCATGATAGTGGAAATAAAAATCATGAATATGGAAATAAGCATCAAGAAGAAGGAAATGATAGTCACGATGAAGGATATGGCTACAATGATGTAGGAAATGATCATAATGATGAAGGAATAGGGTTCATGATGTAGGAAATAAGCATCGTGATGAAGGAAATATGAATCATGATGAAAGAAATGATCATAAAGATGTAGGAAATATGCATCATGATGAAGGGAATTAGTATCATGATGTAGGAAGTGAGCATCATGATGAAGAAAATACGCATCATGATGATGGAAATAAGAATCCTGATGATGGTAATGAGCATCATAATGAAGGAAATATGAATCATGATAAAGGAATTGAGCATCATGATTAAGGAAACGATTAATAACATGAATGAAGTGAGCATCGTGATTAAAGAAATATGCATCATGATGAAGGAAATGAGCATCATGATGATGGAAATATACATCATGATCAATGAAATTAGCATCATGATGAATTAAATGAACATCATGATGTAAGAAATAAGCATCATTATGATGGAAATGTTTATCATGTTGCAGGAAATATACTTCATAATGAAGGAAATAAACATAATGATGTAGGAAATAGGCATCATGATGAAGGGAAGATGCATCATGATGAAGGAAATGAACATCATGATGATAGTATATCATGATGATGGTTATGAGCATCATGTTAATGGAAAATAGTATAATGATGAAGAAAGTATACATCATGATGAATGAAATGAGTACCATGACAAAGGAAATGAGCATCATGATGAAGGAAATATACATCATGATCAATGAAATGAGCGCCATAATGAATTAAATGAACATCATGATGTAGGAAATGAGCATCAAGATGAAGGAATTATGCATCATGATGAAGGAAATAAGCATCATTGTGATGGAAATGATTATCTTGTTGAACAAAAAAAATGCATCATAATGAAAGAAATGAGCATAACGATGTAGGAAATAGGCATCATGATGTTGGAAACATGCATCATGATGAAGGAAATGAGAATCATGATGATAGATTTATGTATCGTGATGATGGAAATGAGCATCATGATAAAGGAAAAGAGAATAATGATGACGAAAGTATGCATAATGATGAAGTAAATGAATATAATTATGAAGGAAATGAGTACCATGATGAAGGTAGTGAGCATCATGATGAAGGAAATAAGCATCATTATAATGGAAATGATTATCATATTGAAGGAAAAAACTGCATCATAATGATAGAAATGAGCATATGATGTAGGAAATAGGCATAATGATGTAGGAAACATGCATCTTGATGAAGGAAATGAGCATCATGATCATAGATTTATGTATCGTGATGATGGAAATTAGCATCATGATGAAGGTAAAGAGAATAATGATGAAGAAAGTATGTATAATAATGAAGGAAGTGAGTATCATGATGTAGGAAATGAGTACCATGGCGAAGGAAATGAGCATCATTATGAAGGAAAAATGCATCATGATGTAGGAAAGTGCATCATTTGAAAGAAATATACATCATGATGAAGGATATATGCATCATGATGAAGGAAATGAGCATAATGATGGTAGAAATAAACATCATGAATATAGAAATAAGCATCATGAAGAAGGAAATGAACGTCACGATTAAGGATATGACCAAAATGTTGAAGGAAATGATCATAATGATGAAGGAATATGCTTAATGATGTAGGAAATAAGCATCGTGATGAAGGAAATATGAATCATGATGAAAGAAATAATCAAAAAGATGCAGGAAATATGCATCATGATGAATGAAATTAGCATCATGATGTAGGAAATGAGCATCATAATGAAGGAAATACGCATCATGATGATGGAAATAAGAATCCTGATGATGGTAATGAGCATTATGATGAAGGAAATATGCATCATGATAAAGGAATTGAGCATCATGATTAAGGAAATGATTAATAAGATGAATGAAGTGAACATCATGATTAAAGAAATATGCGTCATGATGTAGAAAATGAGCATCATGATGATGGAAATATACATCATGATCAATGAAATTAGCATCATGATGAATTAAATGAACATCATGATGTAGGAAATAAGCATCATTATGATGGAAATGTTTATCATGTTGCAGGAAATATACTTCATAATAAAGGAAATAAACATAATTATGTAGGAAATAGGCATCATGATGAAGGAAAGATGCATCATGATGAAGGAAATGAACATCATGATTATAGTATATCATGATGATGGTTATGAGCATCATGTTAAAGGAAAATAGTATAATGATGAAGAAAGTATGCATCATGATGAATGAAATGAGTACCATGACAAAGGAAATGAGCATCATGATGAAGGAAATATACATCACGAATAATGAAATGAGCACCATAATGAATTAAATGAACGTCATGATGTAGAAAATGAGCATCAAGATGAAGGAATTATGCATCATGATGAAGGAAATAAGCATCATTATGATGGAAATGATTATCTTGTTGAACGAAAAAAATGCATCATAATGAGAGAAATGAGCATAACGATGTAGGAAATAGGCATCATGATGTAGGAAAAATGCATCATGATGAAGGAAATGAGAATCATGATGATAGATTTATGTATCGTGATGATGGAAATGAGCATCATGATAAAGGAAAAGAGAATAATGAAGACGAAAGTATGCATAATGATGAAGTAAATGAATATAATTATGAAGGAAATGAGTACCATGATGAAGGTAGTGAGCATCATGATGAAGGAAATAAGCATCATTATAATGGAAATGATTATCATGTTGAAGGAAAAAACTACATCATAATGAAAGAAATGAGCATACGATGTAGGAAATAGGCATAATGATGTAGGAAACATGCATCTTGATGAAGGAAATGAGCATCATGATCATAGATTTATGTATCGTGATGATGGAAATTAGCATCATGATGAAGGAAAAGAGAATAATGATGAAGAAAGTATGCATAATAATGTAGGAAATGAGTATCATGATGTAGGAAATGAGTACCATGGCGAAGGTAATGAGCATCATTATGAAGAAAAAATGCATCATGATGTAGGAAAGAGCATCATTTGAAAGAAATATGCATCATGATGAAGGATATATGCATCATGATGAAATAAATGAGCATCATGATGAAGAAAATGAGCATAATGATGGTGGAAATAAACATCATAAATATAGAAATAAGCATCATGAAGAAGGAAATGAACGTCACGATTAAGGATATGACCACAATGTTGAAGGAAATGATCATAATGATGAAGGAATAGGCTTCATGATGTAGGAAATAAGCATCGTGATGAAGGAAATATGAATCATGATGAAAGAAATAATCAAAAAGATGTAGGAAATATGCATCATGATGAATGAAATTAGCATCATGATGTAGGAAATGAGCATCATGATGAAGGAAATACGCATCATGATGATGGAAATAATAATCCTGATGATGGTAATGAGCATTATGATGAAGGAAATATGCATCATGATAAAGGAATTGAGCATCATGATTAAGGAAACGATTAATAAGATGAATGAAGTGAGCATCGTGATTAAAGAAATATGCGTCATGATGTAGGAAATGAGCATCATGATCAATGAAATTAGCATCATGATGAATTAAATGAACATCATGATGTAGGAAATATACATCATGGTGTAGGAAATGAGCATCATGATGAAGGAAATATGAATCATGATGAAGTAAATACGAATCATGTTGATGGTATTGAGCATCATGATTAAGGAAATATTCATCATGATAAAAGATTTGAGTATCATGATTAAGGAAACGATTAATAAGATGAATGAAATGAGCATCATGATTAAAGAAATATGTGCAATGATGTAGGATATTAGCATCATGAAGATGGAAATATACATCAAGATCAATGAAATGTGCATCAAGATGAATTGACTGAACATCATGATGTAGGAAATGAGCATCATGATGAAGGAAATAAGCATCATTATGATGGAAATGATTATCATGTTGCAGGAAATACGCTTCATAGTGAAGGAAATAAACATAATGATGTAGGAAATGGGCATCATGATGAAGGAAAGATGCATAATGATGATGGAAATGAACATCATGATGATTGATATGAGCATCTTGATGAAGGAAATATGCGTCATGATGAAGACAATAAGCATCATTATGATGGAAATGGTTATCATGTTGAAGGAAAAAATGCATCATAATGAAATAAATGAGCATAACGATGTTGGAAATAGGCATCATGATGTAGGAAACATGCATCATGATGAAGGAAATTAGCATCATGGTGATAGATTTATGCATCGTGATGATAGAAATGAGCATCATGATGAAGGAAAAGAGATAATGATGAAGAAAGTATGCATAATAATGAAGGAAATGAGTATCATGATGAAGGAAATGAGTACCATGACGAAGGTAATGAGCATTATTATGAATGAAATATGCATCATGATGTAGGAAAGAGCATCATTTCGAAAGAAATATGCATCATGAAGACGAAAATTAGCATCATGATGAACGATATATGGATCATGATGAAATAAATGAGCAACATGATGAAGGTAATGAGCATCATGATGTTGGAAATAAACATCATGAATATGGAAATAAGCATCATGAAGAAGAAAATGATCGTCATGATGAAGGAAATCATCATCATATTGTTGGAAATGAACATCATGATGAAGGAAATATGCTTCATGATGTTGGAAATGAATATCATGACGAGAAATATGCATCATGATTAAGGAAATGAGCCTCATGAAGAAGGAATATGCATCATGATGAAGGAAATGAGCATCATGAAGCTGGAAATAAGAATCATGATATGGGAAATATGCATCACGATGAAGGAAACGATCATCAAGATGGTTGAAATGATCATCATGATGAAGGAAATATGCTTCACTATGAAGAAAATGAACATCAGGATGGTTGAAATCAGAATCATGATAAAGGAAATATTCATCAAGACTAAAGAAGTGAGCATCATGATATAGGAAACGATCATTAAGATGATGGAAATGAACATCATGATGAAGGATATGACCACAACGATGTAGGAAATAATCATAATGATGAAGGAATAGGCCTCATTATGTAGGAAATGAGCATTATGATGAAGGAAATATGCATCATGATGAAAGAAATGACCACAAATATGTAGGAAATATACATCATGGTGTAGAAAATGAGCATCATGATGAAGAAAATACGCATCATGATGAAGTAAATAATAATCGTGTTGATGGTAATGAGCATCATGATGACGGAAGTATGCATCATGATGAAAGAAATGACCATAAAGATGTAGGAAATATACATCATGGTGTAGGAAATGAGCATCATGATGAAAGAAATATACATCATGATGAAGTAATTACGAATCATGTTGATGGTATTGAGCATCATGATGAAGAAAATATTCATCATGATAAAAGATTTGAGTATCATGATTAAGGAAACGATTAATAAGATGAATGAAATGAGCATCATGATTAAAGAAATATGTGTAATGATGTAGGATATTAGCATCATGATGATGGAAATATACATCAAGATGAATTGACTGAACATCATGATGAAGGAAATAAGCATCATTATGATGGAAATGATTATCATGTTGCAGGAAATATGCTTCATAATGAAGGAAATAAACATAATGATGTAGGAAATGGGCATCATGATGAAGGAAAGATGCATAATGATGATGGAAATGAACATCATGATGATGGATATGAGCATCTTGATGAAGGAAAAGAGAATAATGATGAAGAAAGTATGCATCATGATGAATGAAATGAGTACCATGACAAAGGAAATGAGCATCATGACGAAGAAAATATAAATCACGATCAATGAAATGAGCACCATAATGAATTAAATGAACATCATGATGTAGGAAATGACCATCAAGATGAAGGAAATATACGTCATGATGAACACAATAAGCATCATTATGATGGAAATGATTATCATGTTGAAGGAAAAAATGCATCATAATGAAATAAATGAGCATAATGATGTTGGAAATAGGCATCATGATGTAGGAAACATGCATCATGATGAAGGAAATTAGCATCATGGTAGAAATGAGCATCATGATGAAGGAAAAGAAAATAATGATGAAGAAAGTATGCATAATAATGAAGGAAATGAGTATCATGATGAAGGAAATGAGTACCATGACGAAGGTAATGAGCATTATTATGAAGGAAATATTCATCATGATGTAGGAAAGAGCATCATTTCGAAAGAAATATGCATCATGAAGAAGGAAATTAGCATCATGATGAATGATATATGGATCATGATGAAATAAATGAGCAACATGATGAAGGAAATGAGAATCATGATATTGGAAATAAACATCATGAATATGGAAATAAGCATCATGAAGAAGGAAATGATCGTCATGATGAAGGAAATCATCATCATATTGTTGGAAATGAACATCATGATGAAGGAAATATGCTTCATGATGTTGGAAATGAATATCATGACGAGAAAATATGTATCATGATTAAGGAAATGAGCCTCATGAAGAAGGAAATATGCATCATGATGAAGGAAATGAGCATCATGATGCTGGAAATAAGAATCATGATATGGGAAATATGCATCATGATGAAGAAATGAGCATCACGATGAAGGAAACGATCATCAAGATGGTTGAAATGATCATCATGATGAAGGAAATATGCATCATTATGAAGAAAATGAACATCAGGATGGTTGAAATCAGAATCATGATAAAGGAAATATTCATCAAGACTAAAGAAGTGAGCATCATGATATAGGAAACGATCATTAAGATGATGGAAATGAACATCATGATGAAGGATATGACCACAACGATGTAGGAAATGATCATAATGATGAAGGAATAGGCCTCATGATGTAGGAAATGAGCATTATGATGAAGAAAATATGCATCATGATGAAATAAATGACCATAAGTATGTAGGAAATATACATCATGGTGTAGAAAATGAGCATCATGATGAAGAAAATACGCATCATGATGAAGTAAATAATAAACGTGTTGATGGTAATGAGCATCATGATGACGGAAATATGCATCATGATGAAAGAAATGACCATAAAGATGTAGGAAATATACATCATGGTGTAGGAAATGAGCATCATGATGAAGGAAATATGCATCATGATGAAGTAAATACGAATCATTTTGATGGTATTGAGCATCATGATGAAGGAAATATTCATCATGATAAAAGATTTGAGTATTATGATTAAGGAAACGATTAATAAGATGAATGAAATGAGCATCATGATTAAAGAAATATGTGTAATGATGTAGGATATTAGCATCATGATGATGGAAATATACATCAAGATCAATGAAATGTGCATCAAGATGAATTGACTGAACATCATGATGTAGGAAATGAGCATCATGATGAAGGAAATAAGCATCATTATGATGGAAATGATTATCATGTTGCAGGAAATATGCTTCATAGTGAAGGAAATAAACATAATGATGTAGGAAATGGGCATCATGATGAAGGAAAGATGCATAATGATGATGGAAATGAACATCATGATGATGGATATGAGCATCTTGATGAAGGAAAAGAGAATAATGATGAAGAAAGTATGCATCATGATGAATGAAATGAGTACCATGACAAAAGAAATGAGCATCATGACGAAGGAAATATAAATCACGATCAATGAAATGAGCACCATAATGAATTAAATGAACATCATGATGTAGGAAATGACCATCAAGATGAAGGAAATATGCGTCATGATGAAGACAATAAGCATCATTATGATGGAAATGATTATCAAGTTGAAGGAAAAAATGCATCATAATGAAATAAATGAGCATAACGATGTTGGAAATAGGCATCATGATGTAGGAAACATGCATCATGATGAAGTAAATTAGCATCATGGTGATAGATTTATGCATCGTGATGATAGAAATGAGCATCATGATGAAGGAAAAGAGAATAATGATGAAGAAAGTATGCATAATAATGAAGGAAATGAGTATCATGATGAAGGAAATGAGTACCATGACGAAGGTAATGAGCATTATTATGAAGGAAATATTCATCATGATGTAGGAAAGAGCATCATTTCGAAAGAAATATGCATCATGAAGAAGGAAATTAGCATCATGATGAACGATATATGGATCATGATGAAATAAATGAGCAACATGATGAAGGAAATGAGCATCATGATGTTGGAAATAAACATCATGAATATGGAAATAAGCATCATGAAGAAGGAAATGATCATCATGATGAAGGAAATCATCATCATATTGTTGGAAATGAACATCATGATGAAGGAAATATGCTTCATGATGTTGGAAATGAATATCATGACGAGAAAATATGCATCATGATTAAGGAAATGGAGCCTCATGAAGAAGGAAATATGCTTCATGATGAAGGAAATGAGCATCATGATGCTGGAAATATGAATCATGATATGGGAAATATGCATCATGATGAAGAAATGAGAATCACGATGAAGGAAACGATCATCAAGATGGTTGAAATGATCATCATGAAGAAGGAAATATGCATCACTATGAAGAAAATGAACATCAGGATGGTTGAAATCAGAATCATGATAAAGGAAATATTCATCAAGACTAAAGAAGTGAGCATCATGATAAAGGAAACGAGATGGAAATGAACATCATGATGAAGGATATGACCACAACGATGTAGGAAATGATCATAATGATGAAGGAATAGGCCTCATGATGTAGGAAATGAGCATTATGATGAGGGAAATATGCATCATGATGAAAGAAATGACCATAAATATGTCGGAAATATACATGATGGTGTAGAAAATGAGCATCAAGATGAAGAAAATACGCATCATGATGAAGTAAATAATAATCGTGTTGATGGTAATGAGCATCATGATGACGGAAATATGCATCATGATGAAAGAAATGACCATAAAGATGTAGGAAATATACATCATGGTGTAGGAAATGAGCATCATGATGAAGGAAATATGCATCATGATGAAGTAAATACGAATTATGTTGATGGTATTGAGCATCATGATGAAGGAAATATTCATCATGATAAAAGATTTGTGAATCATGATTAAGGAAACGATTAATAAGATGAATGAAATGAGCATCATGATTAAAGAAATATGCGTAATGATGTAGGATATTAGCATCATGATGATGGAAATATACATCAAGATCAATGAAATGTGCATCAAGATGAATTGACTGAACATCATGATGTAGGAAATGAGCATCATGATGAAGGAAATAAGCATCATTATGATGGAAATGATTATCATATTGCAGGAAATATGCTTCATAATGAAGGAAATAAACATAATGATGTAGGAAATGGGCATCATGATGAAGGAAAGATGCATAATGATGATGGAAATGAACATCATGATGATGGATATGAGCATCTTGATGAAGGAAAAGAGAATAATGATGAAGAAAGTATTGCATCATGATGAATGAAATGAGTACCATGACAAAGGAAATGAGCATCATGACGAAGGAAATATAAATCACGATCAATGAAATGAGCACCATAATGAATTAAATGAACATCATGATGTAGGAAATGACCATCAAGATGAAGGAAATATGCGTCATGATGAAGACAATAAGCATCATTATGATGGAAATGATTATGTTGAAGGAAAAAATGAATCATAATGAAATAAATGAGCATAACGATGTTGGAAATAGGCATCATGATGTAGGAAACATGCATCATGATGAAGGAAATTAGCATCATGGTGATAGATTTATGCATCGTGATGATAGAAATGAACATCATTATGAAGGAAAAGAGAATAATGATGAAGAAAGTATGCATAATAATGATGGAAATGAGTATCATGATGAAGGAAATGAGTACCATGACGAAGGTAATGAGCATTATTATGAAGGAAATATGCATCATGATGTAGGAAAGAGCATCATTTCGAAAGAAATATGCAACATGAAGAAGGAAATTAGCATCATAATGAACGATATATGGATCATGATGAAATAAATGAGCAACATGATGAAGGAAATGAGCATCATGATGTTGGAAATAAACATCATGAATATGGAAATAAGCATCATGAAGAAGGAAATGATCATCATGATGAAGGCAATCATCATCATATTGTTGGAAATGAACATCATGATGAAGGAAATATGCTTAATGATGTTGGAAATGAATATCATGATGAGAAAATATGCATCATGATTAAGGAAACGAGCCTCATGAAGAAGGAAATATGCATCATGATGAAGGAAATGAGCATTACGACGACGGAAAGAGCATCATGATGAAGGAAATACGCATCATGATAAGGGAAATGAGCATTATGATGAAGAAAATATGCATCATGATGAAAGAAATGTTCATTAAGATGACGAAAATAAGCATCGTGATGACTAAAATATGCATCATGATTTAGGAAATGTGCATTATGATGAGAGAAATATGCATCATGATTAATGAATTGAACATCATGATAAAAGAGAGCGTCAGGATGATGGAGTTAAGCATCTTGATGAAGGAAATGAGTATCACGATGAATAAAATGTTTATCAAGACGATGGAAATGAGCAACATGATGAAGAAAATATGCATTACGATGTAGGAAATGATCATCATGTTGAAGGAAATATGCATCATGACGTAGGAAAGAGCATCATGATTAAGGAAATAGGCATCATAATAAAGGAAATGAGCATCATGATAAAGAAAATATGCATCACTATAAAGGAAATGAGCATCATGATAAAGAAAATATGCATCACTATAAAGGAAAATGAGCATCATTATAAAGGAGAGCATCGTGATGATGGAAATAAGCATCATGATGTAGGAAATATGCATCATGATGAAAGAAATGAGAATCACGATGAATGAAACCATTATGAAGAAGATGGAAATAAGCATCATTATTAAGAAAATACGCATAATGATGAAGGAAATGAGCTTCATGATGCTGGAAATAAGAATCATGATATAGGAAATATGCATCATGATGAAGAAATGAGCATCACGATGAAGGAAACGAGCATCAAGATGGTTGAAATGATCATCATGATGAAGGAAATGACCATAACGATAAAGGAAATAATCATCATGATAAAGGAAATGAGCATCATGATATAGGAAACGATCATTAAGATGATGGAAATGAACATCATTATGAAGGATATGACCACAACGATGTAGGAAATGATCATAATGATGAAGGAATAGGCCTCATGATGTAGGAAATGAGCATTATGATGAAGGAAATATGCATCATGATGAAAGAAATGACCATAAATATGTAGAAAATATACATCATGGTTTAGAAAATGAGCATCATGATGAAGAAAATACGCATCATGATGAAGTAAATAATAATCGTGTTGATGGTAATGAGCATCATGATGACGGAAATATGCATCATGATAAAAGAATTGAGTATCATGATTAAGGAAACGATTAATAAGATGAATGAAATGAGCATCATGATTAAAGAAATATGTGTAATGATGTAGGAAATGAGCATCATGATGATGGAAATATACATCAAGATCAATGAAATGAACATCATGATGAATTAACTGAACATCATGATGTAGGAAATTAGCATCATGATGAATAAAATAAGCATCATTATGATGGAAATGATTATCATGTTGCAGGAAATATGCTTCATAATGAAGGAAATAAACATAATGATGTAGGAAATAGGCATCATGATGAAGAAAAGATGCATAATGATGAAGGAAATGAACATCATGATGATAGTATATCATGATGATGGATATGAGCATCTTGATGAAGGAAAAGAGAATAATGATGAAGAAAGTGTGCATCATGATGAATGAAATGAGTACCATGACGAAAGAAATGAGCATCATGATGAAGGAAATATACATCATGATCAATGAAATGAGCACCATAATGAATTAAATGAACATCATGATGTAGGAAATGAGCATTATGATTAAGGAAATAAGCATCATTATGACAAAAATGATTATCATGTTAAAGGAAAAAAAAAGCATCACAATGAAAGAAATGAGCATAATGATGTAGGAAATAGGCATCATAATGTAGGAAACATGCATCATGATGAAGGAAATGAGCATCATGATGATAGATATATGTATCGTGATGATGGAAATGAGCATCATGATGAAGATAAAGGGTATTTCTTGTGCAATACGTAGATGATATATTGCTCATTGGAGACAATGAAAGAGTATTATCGGGCATATGGGTATGGTTAATGAAGCAGTATGAAATGAAGGACTGAAGAAGAGCAAAAATATCCTTTTGATCACGGTAATATAGATCACAAGAAAGGATACTATACTTGTCTCAGGCTTCATGAATTGATACGATCCTTACTTGTTTTTGCATGTGACTTTATCTAAGGAAATGTGTCTTGAGACACAAAAACAAGATAAAGGTGATGAAAGTGGGTCCTTATGCTTTGGCAAATAAGGAAGCTTAATCTAAGATATGATATGCATGAGATATGGATAACTGTTTTGCTGAAGGCATGAACAGTGGGTATCAAAGTTACCCGAAATAAGAATGTTGAACTGTGGTAACACATAATTTTGAAGTACCTGAAAAGGACTAGAAATTATGTGTGGACATACCAAACAGATTCATTGCTTCTTAGCGGTTATATAGATTCAGATTTTTCAAATCAGATAGGGACGACAGTAAATCCACCTCAAAGGTTATGTATTTAATTTTAGGAAGTAGAGTCATAATATGGAGGAGTGTTATATAGAAATATATTTTAGACTCCGGACTTCATCTTGGAAAGATGATAAATTGGAGCCTGAGAGGCAGCCAAAGTATCTGTATGACTCTAGAAACTTCATGATGGACTTCGAAGTGATTCTAAGTTTGCCCAAGGTTGTCACAATTTATTTTGATGATAATAGTGCAGTTGCAATCTTGAAAGAATCACGAGTCCATAAGGCAATTAAACACATGGAGCGCGAGTACCACCTGTTACGAGAAATCATATGATGAGGGAAAGGTTGTTATCACCTGGATTGCATCGAATGATAACAAAGTAAATCCATTTACAAGGACCTTAAGACGAGAGCTTTTGATGGTCGTGTAGTAGGAGTAGGAATCAGATGTATGGCAGAACACATGACAACATAGTCTTTTAGTATATGTGGGAGATTGTTGGATTGTATACTAAAAGTCTAGATTTTTGTATGAACAATGTTTAAACAATTTATTTTGAAATGAGAATCATATGATCAAATGATTGCGTCTTATAATTTATTTATATACAAGATGCAATAGTCCACTTACTTTATACTGTAGAAAATATGTTGTGCGACAACATGCGGAAGATCATATTATCGGGATGGTTGTAGTGTGGTTTGGTATTAGCTTGTCTTGGCTATAGAATCATATTAGTGCACTTGTGTGTATTGAGCGGGACCGCTTGAGATTGTTCGACTTATACTGACTTATAAGAGAACTTGATCTCAGTTATTATGAAAGTTCGTGCTCTTAATCCCTATACAATAACCTCGACACATAAGGCAGTATGTATTTCTTTGATTCATCAATGAGTGAGATTTACATGTAATTAAATCAATAAACTAGCTGAGTTGGGAAATAGTGTTATCTCTATGGTGTGCTGTTGATTGTAGAAGGAATCCATGTCTGTCATAGGAGGATGATGTCCCCTTGAGGAGCTCATAAGGATTATCATGTAAACCCTGTAGGTGGATTTATTCCGGCATGATAATGAGGTTGAGTGGTACTACTCTTGGATGAGATATTAATTAATGGAGTTGTCAGTAACTTAATTATTAATGGACATTGTACATCTTAAACATGGGGAGACTAACGGGCTCATAATAAGAAGGAACCCAAAACGTAATTTTGGAATTGGAAAGGTAGTACAGTAATAATATTTTAGTGGTATATATTATTATTATTTTAATGGTCATTGCCTAGGATTACTCACAAGTTACCCATTCCTGTTGCCTTTGATTGTCCAGCCCGTTTCCTAGGATTGCCATTGGGGTGCCCACGCTCATTGCTTAGGATTGCCCACGGTCTACCCAAAGGTTGACCATGCCCATTGCCTAGGATTGCTCCGGGGTTGAACACAACCATTGCCTAGGATTGCCCATGGGTTGCCCACACTGTTTCTAAGGATTTTCCACGCCCGTTTCCCACTCTCGTTACCTAGGATTGCCAATGGGTTACCCACGCCCATTGCCTAGGATAGTGCACGGGTTGCCAACACCCGTTGCCTAGGATTTTCCACGCATGTTGCCTAGGATTTCCCATGGGTTGCCCACGCCCGTTGCCTAGGATTGCCAACGGGTTGCCCACGCTTGTTTTCTAGGATTGTCCACGGGTTTCCTATGATTGATTATGGGTTGCCCACACCCTGTTGTCTAGGATTTATCATGGTTTGCCTATGCCCGTTGCCTACGATTGCCAATGAGTTGCCCATGCACGTTGCCTAGGATTGCCCACGCTCGTTGCTTAGGATTGCCCACGAGTTGCCCACGAGTTGCCCATGTCCATTGCCTAGGATTACCCACGCCCGTTGCAAAGGATTGCCCACGGGTTGCCCATGCATATTACCTAGGATTGACCACGGGTTTCATATGATTGACCACGGGTTACTCATACCTATTGCCTAGGATTGCCCACGCCCGTTGCATAGGATTGGCAACGGGTTTCCCATGCCTGTTGCCTAGGATTGACTAGGGGTTGCCAGCACCCATTGCCTAGGATTGCCCACTGGTTGCCTACGCCCGTTGCCTAGTATTGCCCATGCCCGTTGGATAGGATTGCCAATGGATTCCATAGCCGGCATAGGATTGCCCATGGGTTGCCCACGCCCATTGCCTAAAATTGTCCACAAGTTGCCCACGCCCGTCGTATAGAATTGCCCACGAGTTTCCCACGCCTGTTGCCTAGGATTGCCCACGGGTTACCCACGCCCGTTGCCTAGGATTGCCCATGCCCATTGCCTAGGATTGCCAAGGGTTGTCCATGACCGTTGTCAAGGATTGCCCACTAGTTGCTCATGCCCGTGCATTGGATTGCCCATGCCCGTTGCCTAGTATTGCCCACGCCCGTTGCCAAGGTTTGCATATGAATTTCTCATGCCAGTTGCCTAGGATTGCCCACGGGTTGCACACACCCATTGTCTAGGACTGTCCACGGGTTGCCCACGCCTTTTGACTAGGATTGCCCATTAGTTGCCCATGCCCGTTGCCTAGGATTTCCCACGAGTTGCCCATACCCGTTGCCTAGGATTGTCCATGCCCATTGCCTTGGATTGCCCACTGATTGCCCACGTCCATTGCCTAGGATTGCCCCCACGCTCGTTGCATAAGATTGCCAATGTGTTTCCCATACCAGTTGCATAGGATTGCCAACGGGTTTCACATGCCTGTTTCCTAGGATTGACCACAGGTTGCCCACGCCCGTTTCCTAAGATTGCCTATGCCCATTGCCTAGGATTGCCTGGAGGTTGCCCATACCCATTACCTAGGATTGCCCACGGGTTGCCCACGCCCGTTTTCTAGGATTGCCCATGCCCATTGCCCACTCCCGTTACCTAGGATTGCCCATGGGTTGCCCACGTCCATTGCCTAGCATAGCCCACGGGTAGCCCAGACCCGTTGCCTAGGATTTCTCACTCCCGTTGCCCAGGATTGCCCATGGGTAGCCCACGCCCATTACCTAGGATTGCCCACAAGTTGCCCATTCCTGTTGCCTTGGATTGTCCAGCCCGTTTCCTAGGATTGTCAATGGGGTGCCCACGCTCGTTGCTTAGGATTGCCGACGGTCTACCCACAGGTTGTCCACGCCCGTTGCCTAGGATTACCCACGCCCGTGGCAAAGGATTGCCCACGAGTTGCCCACGCCCGTTACCTAGGATTGACCACGGGTTTCTTAGGGTTAACCACAGGTTGCCCAAACCCGTTGTCTAGGATTGTCCACGGGTTGCCCACACTCGTTGTCTAGGATTACCCACGGGTTGCCCATGCCCATTGCCAAAGATTGCCCAAAAGTTGCCCACACCCGTCGTCTAGGATTGTCCACGGGTTAACCCACACCTGTTGCCCAGGATTACCCACGCTCGTTGCCTAGGATTGCCCACGAGTTGCCCATGCCCATTGCCTAGGATTGCCCACTGGTTACCTATGCCTGTTACCTAGTATTGCCAACGCTCGTTGCATAGGATTGCCAATGGTTTCCATGCCCGTTGCATAAGATTGCCCATGGGTTGCCCACGCCCATTGCCTTAGATTGCCCACGGGTTGTCCCCGCCCGTTGTATAGGATTGCCCATGGGTTTCCCAAACCTGTTGCCTAGGATTGCCCACGCCTATTTCCTTGGATTACCAAGGGTTGTCCATACCCGTTGTCGAGGAAAGCCCACTGGTTGTCCATGCCCGATCATAGGATTGCCCACGCCCATTGCCTAGAATTGCCCACGCTTGTTGCTAAGGATTGCAGATGAATTTCCCATACCTGTTGCTTAGGATTGCCCACGGGTTACACACACCCATTGTCTAGGACTGCCCACTGGTTGCTCATGCCCTTTGACTAGGATTGCCCACGGGTTGCCTATGCCCGTTGCCTAGGATTGCCCATGAGTTGCCCATACTCGTTGCCTAGGATTGCCCATGCCCGTTATCTAGGATTGCCCACTGATTGCCCACGTCCATTGCCTAGGATTGCCCATGCTCGTTGCACAGGATTGCCAATGGGTTTCCCATGCCCGTTGCATAGGATTGCCCGTGGGTTGCCCACGCCCTTTGCCGAGGATTTCCCATTGGTTGCCCAAGCCCCTTGCCTAGGATTGCCCACGCCCATTGTCTAGGATTGCCCCGGGGGTTACCCATACCCATTGCCTAGGATTGCCCATGGGTTGCCCACTCCTGTTGCTAAGGAATGCCCACGTCCATTGCCCACTACCGTTACCTTGGATTGCCAATTAGGTACCCACGCCCATTGCCTAGGATTGTCCACGGGTTGCCCACACCCGTTGCCTAGGATTTCCCACGCCCGTTACCTAGGATTGCCCACGGGTAGCCCACGTCCTTTGCCTAGGATTGCCCACAAGTTGCCCATTCCTGTTGCCTTGGATTGTGCAGACCGTTTCCTAGGATTGCCAATGGGGTGCCCATGCTGGTTGCTTAGGATTGCCCACAATCTACCCACGGGTTTCCCACGCCCGTTGCCAAGGATTACCCACGGGTTGCCCACACCCGTTACCTAAGATTGACCACGAGTTTCCTAGGATTGACCACGGGTTGCCCAAACTCGTTGTCTACGATTGCCCCCACACCCGTTGTCTAAGATTGTCCATGGGTTACCCACGCCCATTGCCTAGGATTGCCCACACGTTGCTCACACCCGTCATCTAGGATTGCCCACGCTCGTTGCTTAGGATTGCCCACGAGTTGCCCACGGGTTGCCCATGCCCGTTGCCTAGGATTACCCACGCCCATTGCAAAGGATTGCCCACGGGTTACCCACGCATGTTACCTAGGATTGACCACGGGTTTCATATGATTGACCACGGGTTACTCATACCCATTGCCTAGGATTGCCCACGCTCGTTGCATAGGATTGCCAATGGGTTTCCCATGCCTGTTGCCTAGGATTGACTAGGGGTTGCCAACGCCCCTTGCCTAGGATTGCCCACTGGTTGCCTACGCCCGTTGCCTAGTATTGCCTATGCCCGTTGGATAGGATTGCCAATGGATTCCATAGCCGGCATAGGATTGCCTATTGGTTGCCCACGCCCGTTGCCTAAGATTGTCCACAAGTTGCCCACGCCCGTCGTATAGAATTACCCACGAGTTTCCCACGCCTGTTGCCTAGGATTGCCCACGGGTTACCCACGCCCGTTGCCTAGGATTGCCCACGCCCATTGCCTAGGATTGCCAAGGGTTGTCCACGCCCGTTGTCTAGGATTGCCCACTAGTTGCCCATGCCCGTGCATAGGATTGCCCATGCCCATTGCCTAGTATTGCCCACGTCCGTTGCCAAGGTTTGCATATGAATTTCTCATGCCAGTTACCTAGGATTGCCCACGGGTTGCACACACCCATTGTCTAGGACTGCCCACGGGTTGCCCACGCCTTTTGACTAGGATTGCCCATTGGTTGCCCATGCCCGTTGCCTAGGATTTCCCACGAGTTGCCCATACCCGTTGCCTAGGATTGTCCACGCCCATTGCCTTGGATTGCCCACTGATTGCCCACGTCCATTGCCTAGGATTGCCCCCACGCTCATTGCATAGGATTGCCAAAAGGTTTCCCATGCCCGTTGCATAGGATTGCCAATGGGTTTCACATGCCTATTTTCTAGGATTGACCACAGGTTGCCAACGCCCGTTTCCTAGGATTGCCTATGCCCGTTGCCTAGGATTGCCTGGGGGTTGCCCATACCCATTGCCTAGGATTGCCCACGGGTTGCCCACGCCCGTTTTCTAGGATTGCCCACGCCCATTGCCCACTCCCGTTACCTAGGATTGCCCATGGGTTGCCCACGCCCATTGCCTAGCATAGCCCACGGGTAGCCCACACCCGTTGCCTAGGATTTCTCACTCCCGTTGCCTAGGATTGCCCATGGGTAGCCCACACCCATTGCCTAGGATTGCCCACAAGTTGCCCTTCCTGTTGCCTTGGATTGTCCAGCCCGTTTCCTAGGATTGTCAATGGGGTGCCCACGCTCGTTGCTTAGGATTGCCCACGGTCTACCCACAGGTTGCCCACACCCGTTGCCTAGGATTACCCACGCCCGTGGCAAAGGATTGCCCACGAGTTTCCCACGCCCGTTACCTAGGATTGACCACGGGTTTCTTAGGGTTAACCACGGGTTGCCCAAACCCGTTGTCTAGGATTGTCCACGGGTTGCCCACACTCGTTGTGTAGGATTGCCCACGGGTTGCCCACGCCCATTGCCAAAGATTGCCCAAAAGTTGCCCACACCCGTCGTCTAGGATTGTCCATGGGTTGCCCACACCTGTTGCCCAGGATTACCCATGCTCGTTGCCTAGGATTGCCCACGAGTTGCCCATGCCCATTGCCTAGGATTGCCCACTGGTTACCTACACCTGTTACCTAGTATTGCCAACGCCCGTTGCATAGGATTGCCAATGGTTTCCATGCCCGTTGCATAAGATTGCCCATGGGTTGCCCACGCCCATTGCCTTAGATTGCCCACGGGTTGTCCACGCCCGTTGTATAGGATTGCCCATGGGTTTCCCAAGCCTGTTGCTTAGGATTGCCCACGCCTATTTCCTTGGATTGCCAAGGGTTGTCCATGCCCGATCATAGGATTGCCCACGCCCGTTGCCTAGTATTGCCCACGCTTGTTGCTAAGGATTGCAGATGAATTTCCCATGCCTGTTGCCTATGATTGCCCACGGGTTGCCTAGGATTGCCCACGGGTTACACACACCCATTGTCTAGGACTGCCCACTGGTTGCCCACGCCCTTTGACTAGGATTGCCCACGGGTTGCCTACGCCCGTTGCCTAGGATTGCCCACGAGTTCCCCATACACGTTGCCTAGGATTGCCCACGGATTGCCCACGTCCATTGCCTAGGATTGCCCATGCTCGTTGCATAGGATTGACAATGGGTTTCCCATGCCCGTTGCATAGGATTGCCCGTGGGTTGCCCACGCCCTTTGCCGAGGATTTCCCATTGGTTGCCCATGCCCGTTGCCTAGGATTGCCCACGTCCATTGTCTAGGATTGCCCCGGGGGTTGCCCACACCCATTGCCTAGGATTGCCCATGGGTTGCCCACTCCCGTTGCTAAGGAATGCCCACGCCCATTGCCCACTACCGTTACCTCGGATTGCCAATGGGTTACCCACGCCCATTGCATAGGATTGTCCACGGGTTGACCACACCCGTTGCCTAGGATTTCCCATGCCCGTTGCCTAGGATTGCCCACGGGTAGCCCACGGTCATTGCCTAGGATTGCCCACATGTTGCCCATTCCTGTTGCCTTAGATTGTGCAGACCATTTCCTAGGATTGCCAATGGGGTGCCCATGCTCGTTGCTTAGGATTGCCCACGATCTACCCACGGGTTTCCCATGCCCGTTGCCAAGGATTACCCATGGGTTGCCCACGCCCATTACCTAAGATTGACCACGAGTTTCCTAGGATTGACCACGGATTGCCCGAACCCGTTGTCTAGGATTGCCCCCACACCCGTTGTCTAGGATTGTCCATGGGTTGCCCACGCCCATTGCCTAGGATTGTCCACACGTTGCTCACACCCGTCGTCTAGGATTGCCCACGCTCGTTGTTTAGGATTGCCCACGAGTTGCCCACGGGTTGCCCATGCTCGTTGCCTAGGATTACCCACGCCCATTGCAAAGGATTGCCCACGAGTTACCCACGCATATTACCTAGGATTGACCACGTGTTTCATATAATTGACCACGGGTTACTTATACCCATTGCCTAGGATTGCCCACGCCCGTTGCATAGGATTGCCAACGGGTTTCCCATGCCTGTTTCCTAGGATTGATTAGGGATTGCCAACGCCCCTTGCCTAGGATTGCCCACTGGTTGCCTACGCCTATTGCCTAGTATTGCCCACGCCCGTTGGATAGGATTGCCAATGGATTCCATAGCCGGCATAAGATTACCTATGGGTTGCCCATGCCCGTTGCCTAAGATTGTCCACAAGTTGCCCACGCCCGTCGTATAGAATTGCCCACGGGTTACCCACGCCCATTACCTTGGATTGCCCATTGATTGCCCACGTCCATTACCTAAGATTGCCCCCATGCTCATTGCATAGGATTGCCAATAGGTTTCCCATGCCCGTTGCATAGGATTGCCAACGGGTTTCACATGCCTGTTTCCTAGGATTGACCACAGGTTGCCCACGCCCGTTTCCTAGGATTGCCTATGCCCGTTGCCTAGGATTGCCTGGGGGTTGCCCATACCCATTGCCTAGGATTGCCTACGGGTTACCCACGCCCGTTTTCTAGGATTGCCCATGCCCATTGCCCACTCCCGTTACCTAGGATTGCCCATGGGTTGCCCACGCCCATTGCCTAGCATAGCCCACGGGTAGCCCACACCCGTTGCCTAGGATTTCTCACTCCCGTTGCCTAGGATTGCCCATGGGTAGCCCACGCCCATTGCCTAGGATTGCCCACAAGTTGCCCTTCCTGTTGCCTTGGATTGTCCAGCCCGTTTTCTAGGATTGTCAATGGAGTGCCCATGCTCGTTGCTTAGGATTGCCCACGGTCTACCCATAGGTTGCCCACGCCCGTTGCCTAGGATTACCCACCCCCGTGGCAAAGGATTGCCCACGAGTTGCCCACACCCATTACCTAGGATTGACCACGGGTTTCTTAGGGTTAACCACGGGTTGCCCAAACCCGTTGTCTAGGATTGTCCACGGGTTGCCCACACTCGTTGTCTAGGATTGCCCACGGGTTGCCCACGCCCATTGCCAAAGATTGCCCAAAAGTTGCCCACACCCGTCGTCTAGGATTGTCCATGGGTTGCCCACACCTGTTGCCTAGGATTACCCATGCTCATTGCCTAGGATTGCCCACGAGTTGCCCATGCCCATTGCCTAGGATTGCCCACTGGTTACCTACACCTGTTACCTAGTATTGCCAACGCCTGTTGCATAGGATTGCCAATGGTTTCCATGCCCGTTGCATAAGATTGCCCATGGGTTGCCCACGCCCATTGCCTTAGATTGTCCACGGGTTGTCCACGCCCGTTGTATAGGATTGCCCATGGGTTTCCCAAGCCTGTTGCCTAGGATTGCCCACGCCTATTTCCTTGGATTGCCAAGGGTTGTCCATGCCCGTTGTCAAGGATTGCCCACTGGTTGTCCATGCCCGATCATAGGATTGCCCACGCCCGTTGCCTAGTATTGCCCACGCTTGTTGCTAAGGATTGCAGATGAATTTCCCATGCCTGTTGCCTATGATTGCCCACGGGTTGCCTAGGATTGCCCACGGGTTACACACACCCATTGTCTAGGACTGCCCACTGGTTGCCCACGCCCTTTGACTAGGATTGCCCAAGGGTTGCCTACGCCCGTTGCCTAGGATTGCCCACGAGTTCCCCATACACGTTGCCTAGGATTGCCCACGGATTGCCCACGTCCATTGCCTAGGATTGCCCATGCTCGTTGCATAGGATTGCCAATGGGTTTCCCATGCCCGTTGCATAGGATTGCCCGTGGGTTGCCCACGCCCTTTGCCGAGGATTTCCCATTGGTTGCCCATGCCCGTTGCCTAGGATTGCCCACGTCCATTGTCTAGGATTGCCCCGGGAGTTGCCCACACCCATTGCCTAGGATTGCCCATGGGTTGCCCACTCCCGTTGCTAAGGAATGCCCACGCCCATTGCCCACTACCGTTACCTCGGATTGCCAATGGGTTACCCACGCCCATTGCATAGGATTGTCCACGGGTTGACCACACCCGTTGCCTAGGATTTCCCACGCCCGTTGCCTAGGATTGCCCACGGGTAGCCCACGGTCATTGCCTAGGATTGCCCACATGTTGCCCATTCCTGTTGCCTTAGATTGTGCAGACCATTTCCTAGGATTGCCAATGGGGTGCCCATGCTCGTTGCTTAGGATTGCCCACGATCTACCCACGGGTTTCCCATGCCCGTTGCCAAGGATTACCCATGGGTTGCCCACGCCCATTACCAAAGATTGACCACGAGTTTCCTAGGATTGACCACGGATTGCCCAAACCCGTTGTCTAGGATTGCCCCCACACCCGTTGTCTAAGATTGTCCATGGGTTGCCCACGCCCATTGCCTAGGATTGCCCTCACGTTGCTCACACCCGTCGTCTAGGATTGCCCACGCTCGTTGTTTAGGATTGCCCACGAGTTGCCCATGGGTTGCCCATGCCCGTTTCCTAGGATTACCCACGACCATTGCAAAGGATTGCCCACGAGTTACCCACGCATATTACCTAGGATTGACCACGGGTTTCATATAATTGACCACGGGTTACTCATACCCATTGCCTAGGATTGCCCACGCCCGTTGCATAGGATTGCCAATGGGTTTCCCATGCCTGTTACCTAGGATTGACTAGGGATTGCCAACGCCCCTTGCCTAGGATTGCCCACTGGTTGCCTACGGCCGTTGCATAGTATTGCCCACGCCCGTTGGATAGGATTGCCAATGGATTCCATAGCCGGCATAGGATTGCCTATGGGTTGCCCACGCCCGTTGCCTAAGATTGTCCACAAGTTGCCCACGCCCGTCGTATAGAATTGCCCACGAGTTTCCCACGCCAGTTGCCTAGGATTGCCCACGAGTTACCCACGCCCGTTGCCTAGGATTGCCCACGCCCATTGCCTAGGATTGCCAAGGGTTGTCCATGCCCGTTGTCTAGGATTGCCCACTAGTTGCCCATGCCCGTTGCCTAGTATTGCCCATGCCCGTTGCCAAGGTTTGCAGATGAATTTCTCATGCCAGTTGCCTAGGATTGCCCACGGGTTGCACACACCCATTGTCTAGGACTGCCCACGGGTTGCCCACGCCTTTTGACTAGGATTGCCCATTGGTTGCCCATGCCAGTTGCCTAGGATTTCCCACGAGTTACCCATTCCCGTTGCCTAGGATTGTCCATGCCCATTGCCTTGGATTGCCCACTGATTGCCCACGTCCATTGCCTAGGATTGCCCCCACGCTCGTTGCATAGGATTGCCAATGGGTTTCCCATGTCCGTTGCATAGGATTGCCAACGGGTTTCACATGCCTGTTTCCTAGGATTGACCACAGGTTGCCCACGCCCGTTTTCTAGGATTGCTTATGCCCGTTGCCTAGGATTGCCTGGGGGTTGCCCATACCCATTACCTAGGATTGCCCACGGGTTGCCCACGCCCGTTTCCTAGGATTGCCCACGCCCATTGCCCACTCCCGTTACCTAGGATTGCCCATGGGTTGCCCACGCCCATTGCCTAGCATAGCCCACGGGTAGCCCACACCCATTGCCAAGGATTTCTCACTCCCGTTGCCTAGGATTGCCCACGGGTAGCCCACGCCCATTGCCTAGAATTGCCCACAAGTTGCCCATTCCTATTGCCTTGGATTGTCCAGCCCGTTTCCTAGGATTGTCAATGGGGTGCCCACGCTCGTTGCTTAGGATTGCCCACGGTCTACCCACAGGTTGCCGACGCCCGTTGCCTAGGATTACCCACGCCCGTGGCAAAGGATTGCCCACGAGTTGCCCACGCCCGTTACCTAGGATTGACCACGAATTTCTTAGGGTTAACCACGTGTTGCCCAAACCCGTTGTCTAGGATTGTCCACGGGTTGCCCACACTCGTTGTCTAGGATTGCCCACGGGTTACACACACCCATTGTCTAGGACTGCCCATTGGTTGCCCACGTCCTTTGACTAGGATTGCCCACGGGTTACCTACGCCCGTTGTCTAGGATTGCCCATGAGTTGCCCATACCCGTTGCCTAGGATTGCCCACGCCTGTTGTCTAGGATTGCCCACTGATTGCCCACGTCCATTGCCTAGGATTGCCCATGCTCGTTGCATAGGATTGCCAATGGGTTTCCCATGCCCATTGCATCGGATTGCCCATGGGTTGCGCATGCCCTTTGCCGAGGATTTCCCATTGGTTGCCCATGCCTGTTGCCTAGGATTGCCCACGCCCATTGTCTTGGATTGCCCCGGGGGTTGCCCACACCCATTGCTAAGGATTGCCCATGGGTTGCCCACTCCCGTTGCTAAGGAATGCCCACGCCCATTGCCCACTACCATTACCTAGGATTGCCAATGGGTTACCCACGCCCATTGCCTAGGATTGTCCACGGGTTGCCCACACCCGTTGCCTAGGATTTCCCATGCCCGTTGCCTAGGATTGCCCACAGGTAGCCCACGGCCATTGCCTAGGATTGCCCACAAGTTGCCCATTCCTGTTGCCTTGGATTGTGCAGACCGTTTCCTAGGAATGCCAATGGGGTGCCCATGCTCGTTGCTTAGGATTGCCCACGATCTACCCACGGGTTTCCCACGCCCGTTGCCAAGAATTACCCACGGGTTGCCCATGCCCGTTACCTAAGATTGACCATGAGTTTCCTACGATTGACCACGGGTTGCCCAAACCCGTTGTCTAGGATTGCCCCCATACCCGTTGTCTAGGATTGTCCATGGGTTGCCCACGCCCATTGCCTAGGATTGCCCACACGTTGCCCACACCCGTCGTCTAGGATTGCCCACGAGTTGCCCACACCTGTTGCCCCAGATTACCCACGCTCGTTGCCTAGGATTGCCCACAGGTTGCCCACTCCCATTGCCTAGGATTCCCCACGCCTTTGCATAGGATTGCCAACAGGTTTCCCATGCATGTTGCCTAGGATTGACCACGGGTTGCCCACGCCCATTGCTTAGGATTGTCCACGCCCATTGCCTAGTATTGCTCGGGGGTTGCCCACACCCATTGTCTAGGATTGCCCATGGGTTGCCCACACCCGTTTCCAAGAATTGCCCATGCTCGTTTTCCACTCCCGTTACTTAGGATTGCCCATAGGTTGCCCACACCATTGCCTAGGATAGCCCACGGGTTGCCCACACCCGTTGCCTAGGATTTCCCACGCACGTTGCCTAGGATTACCCACGAGTTACCCACGCCCGTTGTCTAGGATTGTTAACGGGTTGCCCACGCTCGTTTTCTACGATTGCCCACGGGTTTCCTATGATTGACTACAGGTTGCCCACGCTCGTTGCCTAGGATTGCCCATGAGTTGCCTAGGATTTCCCATGGGTTGCCCATGCCCGTTGCCTATGATTGCCCATGAGTTGCCCATGACCATTGCCTAGGATTGCCCATGCTCATTGCTTAGGATTGCCCACTAGTCGCCCATGGGTTGCCCACTCCCGTTGCCTAGGATTACCCATGCCCGTTGCAAAGGATTGCCCACGGGTTGCCTACGCCCGTTACCTAGGATTGACCCCAGGTTTCATAGGATTGACCATGGGTTACTCACACCCATTGCCTATGATTGAGGAAGCACACCTTGCTCACTTTGTAGCCCTTCAACCATGTTAGCTCCTTGATTCACACCTTGGTTCAAACTCATTTGCCTCAACATTTCCGTCGCTATCGCTTCAACACTTTGCATTTGTGGTACACTTGGCTCAACATTCAAACTCTTTTCACTAAATTGTTGCCCATGACAAAAATTCTCAAAACTGTAGCATCCACTTACTCTCTCCGATGGCCATTGGTGGACATTTGTAGCAATCTCATCAAAAATCCTTATAGCCCTTTCCGGAGTTACTCCAAGTACGGATCCACCCGTCGAAGCATCAACATAGATTCTTTGACCATTTACCAAACCTTGGTAGAAAAATATAACTTGTTGGTTCTCCGGGAATCCATGTTGTAGACACTTGCGTAGCATATACTTAAACCTTTCCCATGCTTCATAAAAACTCTCTTGAGGCATTTGCTTGAACTGAGTGATCAAGCTCTTCATTTGAAGTGTCTTAGAAGGCAGAAAGTACTTGTTCAAGAACATTTGTGCAAGTTCATCCCATGTGTTGCACGTACCGGGAGTAATGGTAGATAACCATATTCGAGCTCTATCCCTCAACGAAAATGGAAACAACCTCATCCTTATACAATCCTCACTCACCCCATTCATCTTCACGGTGTTGGCAATCTCAATGAATTGAGCTAAGTGTGCATTCGGATCCTCATTCAGAGTTTCACCAAATTGTTGGTCTCTAACCCTAGAAATCAAGCCCGCCTTAATTTCAAAGTTGTTGGCGTAGATTGGTGGACCCATCATGTGTGGCATTGCCCTTGGCATGAAGAAATCCCAGATCACCCTTGGATCATTGTGAATTCCATGTTGGACCGGAGGTGGTGGTGGTAGCACATACGCTTGTTGAGGAGGAGCAAAAGCTTGTGGATATCCTTATTGATGTAAAGTTTGTTGCACTATTTGTTGAAGCAATGCTTGGTTGTTGAAAGCTCCACGATTTTGATGAGCTTGTTGAGGAGGATTAACAATGACTTGAGGTGCGTTGTCTTGGACGTTCACATGTTGTCCTCCTTCCCCATCATGCTTTATCTCCACATAATTATCTCCTTGAAAATTATCCATTCTATCACTCTCTTTTAATTTGTTCTCCTTTCTCCTTCTTCAAAAAGTTTGTTCAATTTCTAAGTCAATAGGCGCCGATTGTGTCCCCCTTGACCTTGTTTGCATACACCTTCACAAAGAAAAGACGTTAGAACAAAAGATTTCAAGCACCAAATAACAAAAAGCAATAAAAAATATCTCTATTAATAAGATCACTCAAAACAATCCTTCTTCAAGCTACTAGCAACCGTTGTCTCCCCGGAAACGGCACCATTTGATTAGCCATTTTGTAATAGGGATGACCAATTAAAACAATTTATCAAACCACAGGGAGGTAGGTACTAGAGCTTAAGCGATCTCACGTTTCTTGTAATTTTATAGAGAAGAATCATCAAAGGAGGATGTTTAAACAAGCAAATAAAATCAATCAAAGCAAGCAATGATCAACAAACAAGATAGATAGATGAAGGGTGGATTTCCAAGTTAAGTAAAAGTGAGATTAACAACAATCAAGAAGTGGTAATTCTAGGAATTAGGTATCAAATTCATATATATCATGGATATAGAATTAAGGGCCAAAACTAAATTCACCTAAACTCCCTCTCGAGATGGATAGGATATGAATCTCAATTTACTCAACGGGTTGGTTCTAACTCAAACAATTCCAACTAGGTATTAAGCTTGAAATGAGAGACCCTTCACACAATTACTCAACCTCTCGATCAAATCAATCACATGTTCTATCAAAGGGTTCTAAATTTTAAAGGATTTTTCAATCTCTTTACAATTTATAATGCACATGAAGTGTTTGATGAAATGATTCTCTCATTTATCCTAAGCATATAATTGATTTCTCAATCTAATCACATATTTAGAACAACTAAACACACAAATCATCATAAACCTCAAGATCTCAAACATCAATGATAGAAAATCCATTTACCCAATTAACATATGAATTAAAATACACAAAAATCTAGGTGAAAATGTCACTCATCAGTGGGCAACCCATGGGCAATCCTTTGCAACGAGCGTGGGTAATCCTAGGCAATGGGCGTGGCAATCTGCGGGCAATCCTATTCAACGAGCGTGGACAACCCGTGGGCAATCCTAGCCAACGGGAATGGGCAACCTGTGAGCAATCCTAGGCAACGGGCGTGGGCAACCCGTGGGCAATCCTAGGCAATGGGTGTGGGAAATCCTAGGCAATAGGTGTGGGCAACCCGTGGGCAATCCTAGGCAATGGGCGTGGGCATTCCTTAGCAACGGGGGTGGGCAACCCATGGGCAATCCTAGGCAATAGGTGTGGGCAACCCCCGGGCAATCCTAGACAATGGGCGTAGGCAATCCTAGACAACAGGCATGGGCAACCAATGGGAAATCCTAGGCAAAGGGGGTGGGTCTGTGGGCAATCTTAGGCAACGGGCGTGGGCAATCCGAGACAACAGGCGTGGGTAATCTTAGGCAACGGGCATGGGAAACCAGTGGGAAATCCTAGGCAAATGATGTTGGTAACACGTGGGTAATTCTAGGCAACCGGCATGGGCAACCCATGAGAATTCCTAGTCAATGGACGGGGCAACCCCTGGGCAATCCTAGGCTATGGACGTGGGCAATCATAGGCAATGGGCATGGGTAATCCTAGCCAACGAGCATGGGCAACCCGTGGGTAATCCTAGGAAATGGGCATGGGCAACCCGAGGGCAATCCTAGACAATGGGTGTGAGTAACCCGTGGTCAATCCTAGGGAACCCGTTGTCAATCCTAGGCAACGGGCTTGGGTAATCCTTGGGCAACCTTTGCAACAGGCGTGGGCAATCTCTGGGTAATCATAGGCAATGAGCGTGGGCAACCCGTGGGCAATCCTAGGCAACAGGTGTGGGCAATCCTAGGCAACGGGAATGGGCAACCTGTGGGCAATCATAGGCAACGGGCGTGGGCAACCTGTGGGTTATACAAGGCAACGGGCATGGGCAATCCTAAGCAATGGACGTGGGCAACCCATAGGGAATCATAGGTAATGGGAGTCGGCAATGGGTGTGGGAATTCCTGGGTGATGGGCATGGGCAACTCGTGGGCCATCCTAGGCAACGGGCATGGGAAACCCATCAGCAATCCTTGGCAATAGGCTTAGGTAACTCATGAGCAATCCTAGACAACGAGCGAAGGCAACCCGTCGGCAATCCTAGGCAACAGGCATGGGCAATTTTAGGCAACTTGCATGGGCAATCCTAGGCAATATGTGTGGGCAACCTGTGGGCAATCCTAGGCAACGGGCATGGGCCATTCATGGGCAATCCTAGATAATGAGTTTGGGAAACCCCCCGGCAATCCTAAGCAGTGGGCGTGGGCAATACTACGCAATGGGCGTGGACAACCCGTGTGCAATAATAGGTAACAAGCATGGGCAACCTGTGGGAAAACCTAGGAAACTGGCGTGGGCAATCTTAGGCAATGGGCATGGGCAACCTGAGGACAATCTATTGCAATGGGCGTGGGTAATCCTAGGCGATGGGCGTAGGCAACCCATGAGCAATCCTAGGCAATGAGCATGGGCAACCCATAGGAAAATCTATGCAATGGGCATGGGCAATCATAGGCAACGGGCATGGGAAACCTATGGACATTCCTTGGCAACGGACAAGGGCAACCCGTGGGTAATTCTAGGAAATGGGCGTGGGAAATCCTAGGCAACGGGTGTGGACAACCCATGGGCAATCCTAGGCAATGGGCATGGGCAACCCGTGGGCAATCCTAGGCAATGGGCATGGGCAACCCATAGGCAATCCTAGGTAACGGAAGTTGGCAACGGGCTTGGGGAATCCTAGGCAAAGGGCGTGGGCAACCCATGGGCAATCCTGGGCAGCGGGTGTGGGCAACCTCCTAACAATCCTAGGCAACGAGCATGGTTAATCCTAGGCAACGAGCATGAGCAACCCGTGTGCAATCCTTGACAAAGGGAGTGTACAACCCGCGGGCAATCTTGGGCAACGGGCATGGGCAATCCTAGGCAATGGGCGTAGGCAACCCGTGGGCAATCCTAGGTAATAGGCGTGGGCAATCCTAGGCAACGGGCATGGGCAACCCTTGGGCAATCCTAAGCAATGGGCGTGGGCAATCCTAGGCAACCGGCGTGGGCAACCCATGGCCAATCTTAGGCAATAGACGTGGGCAATCCTAAGCAACGGGCGTGGGCAACCCTTAAGCAATCTTAGGCAACGGGAGTGGGCAACCCTTGGGCAATCCTAGGCAACGGGCATGGGAAACCCATTGGTAATCCTATGCAATGGTCGTGGGCAATCCTAGGCAACGGGCGTGAGCAACCAGTGGGCAATCCTAAGGAATGGGCATGGGCAATCCTAGGCCATGGTCGTGGGCATCCCGTGGGCAATCATATGAAATGGGCATGAGCAACTCGTGGGCAATCCTAGACAACGGGTATGGGCAACCCGTGGGCTATCCTAGGCAATGGGCATGGGAAACACGTTGGCAATCCTTGGCAATAGACGTGGGCAACTCGTGGGCAATCCTAGGCAACGAGCAAAGGCAACCCATGGGCAATCCGAGGCAACAGGTGTGGGCAACCCGTGGGCAATCCTAGATAACATGAGTCGGTAATCCTAAGCAACGGGCATGGCAACCAATGGGAAATCCTAGGCAACTGTCGTGGGCAACCATTTGGAATTCTAGGCAACGGGCATGGGAAAACAGTGGGAATTCCTAGTCAATGGATGGGGGCAACTCCCATCAATCCTAGGCATCGGGTGTGGGCAACCCTAGACAACGGGTGTGGGTAAACCATGGTCAATCCTAGGAAACCCATAGTCAATCCTGGGTAACAGGCATGGGCAACCCGTGGGCAATCCTTTGCAACGGGCGTGGGTAATCCTAGGCATAAAGCATGGGCAACCTGTGGGCAATCTTAGGCAACAGGCTTGGAAAACCCATCGGCAATCATTGGCAACAGGCTTGGGCAATCCTAGGCAATGGGTATGGGCAACATATGGGCAATCTTAGGCAACGAACGTGGGCAACCCATGGGCAATCCTAGGAATGGGGGTGGGAAATCCTAGGCAATGGGTGTGGGCAACCCGTGGGTTATCCTAGGCAATGGGCATGGGCAACCCGTGGGTTATCCTAGGTAACGGGATTGGGCAACGGGCGTGGGCATCCCGTGGGCAATACAAGGCAACGGGCGTGGGCAACCCATGGGCAATCTTAGGCAACAGGCGAGGGCAACCCGTGGGCAATCTTAGGCAATAGGCGTAGGAAACCCATTGGGAATCCTATGCAATGGGCGTGGGTAATCCCAGGAAATGGGCGTGGGCAACCTGTGGGCAATCCTAGGCAACGGGCGTGGGCAATTATAGGCAATGGGCGTGGGCAACCCGTGGGCAATCCTAGGCAATGGGCGTGGGCAACCCGTGGGCAATCCTAGACAACAGGTGTGGGCTACCCGTGGGCAATCCTAGACAACGGGCATGGGCAATCCTAGGAAACGGGCATTAGCGATCCTATGCAACAGGCTTGGGCATCCAGTGGGCAATCCTAGGCAACGGGCGTGGGAAATCCTAGGCAACGGGCGTGGGCAACCCGTGGGCAATCATAGGGAATGGGCGTGGGCAACCCGTGGGCAATCTTAGGCAATAGGCGTGGGCAACCCGTGGGCAACACTATGAAGAAAATGAACATCAGGATTATTGAAATCAGAATCATGATGAAGGAAATATTCATAAAGACTAAAGAAGTGAGCATCATGATATAGGAAATGATGTAGGAAATGAGCATCATTATGATGGAAATATACATCATGATAAATGAAATGAGCATCATGATGAATTAAATGAATATTATGATGTAGGAAATTAGCATCATGATGAATGAAATAAGCATCATTATGATGGAAATGATTATCATGTTGTAGGAAATATGCATCATAATGAAGGAAATAAACATAATGATGTAGAAAATAGACATCATGATGAAGGAAACATGCATCATGATAAAGGAAATGAACATCATGATGATAGTATATCATGATGATGGAAATGAGCATCATGATGAAGGAAAATAGAATAATGATGAAGAAAGTATGCATCATGATGAATGAAATGAGTACCATGACAAAGGAAATGAGGATCATGATGAAGGAAATATACATCATGATCAATGAAATGAGTACAATAATGAACATCTTGATGTAGGAAATGAGCATCAAGATGAAGGAAATGTGCATCATGATAAAGGAAATAAGCATCATTATGATGGAAATGATTATCATCTTGAAGGAAGAAAATGCATCATAATGAAAGAAATGAGCATCATGATGATAGATTATGTATCGTGATGATGGAAATGAGCTTCACACTGAGGGAAAAGAGAATAATGATGAAGAAAATATGTATAATGATTAAGGAAATGAGTGTCATGATGAAGGAAATGAGTACCCTGACGAAGGTAATGAGCATCATTATGAAGGAAATATGCATCATGACGTAGGAAAGAGTATCATTTTGAAAGGAATATGCATCGTGATGAAGAAAATGAGCATCATGATGAAGGAAATAAGCTTGATGATGTAGGAAATGAGCATCATGATGAAGGAAATACGCATCATGATGAAGGAAATAAGAATCCTGGTCATGGTAATGAGTATCATGTTGAAGGAAATTTTCATCATGATAAAGGAATTGAGTATCATGATTAAGGAAACAATTAATAAGATGAATGAAATGAGCATCGTGATTATGCATCATGATGTAAGAAATGAGCATCATTATGATGGAAATATACATCATGATCAATGAAATGAGCATCATAATGAATTAAATGAACATTATGATGTGAGAAATGAGCATCATGATGAAGGAAATACGCATCATTATGATGGAAATAATTATCATGTTGCAGGAAATATGTATCATAATGAAGGAAATAAACATAATGATGTAGGAAATAGGCATCATGATGAAGGAAACATGCATCATGACGAAGGAAATGAACATCATGATGACAGTATATCATGATGATGGAAATGAGCATCATGATGAAGTAAAAGAGAATAATTATGAAGAAAGTATGCATCATGATGAATGAAATGAGTTCCATGATTAAGGAAATGAGCATCATGATGAAGGAAATATACATCATGATCAATGAAATGGGCACCATAATGAATTAAATGAACATCTTGATGTAGGAAATGAGCATCAAGATGAAGGAATTGTGCATCATGAAGAAGGAAATAAGCTTCATTATGAAGGAAATGATTATCATGTTGAAGAGAAAAAATGCATCGTAATGAAAGAAATGAGCATTATGATGATAGATTTATGCATCGTGATGATGGAAATGAGCTTACGATGAGGGAAAAGAGAATAATGATGAAGAAAATATGCATAATGATTAAGGAAATGAGTATCATAATGAAGGAAATGAGTACCCTGACGAAGGTAATGAGCATTATGATGAAGGAAATATGCATCATGACGTAGGAAAGAGCATCATTTCGAAAGGAATATGCATCATGATGAAGGATATATGCATAATGATGAAATAAATGAGCATCATGATGAAGGAAATGAGCCTAAAAAAAAAGAAATATGCATCACGACGATGGAAAGAGCATCATGATGATGGAAATACACATCATGATAAGGGAAATGAGTATCGTAATGAAGGAAATATGCATCATGATGAAGTGAATGTTCATTAAGATAATGAAAATGAGCATCATGATGACGGAAATATGTATCATGATTTAGGAAATGTGCATATTGATGAAGGAAATATGTATCATGATTAATTAAATGAATGTCATGATGAAGGAAACTATCATTAAGATGATGAAAATGGGCATCATGATGAAGAAAATGAGCCTCAAGAAGAAGGAAATATGCATCATGATGAAGGAAATATGCATCACGACAATGGAAAGAACATCATGATGAAGGAAATACTTTGTCATGATAAGGGAAATGAGCATCGTGATGAAGAAAATATGCATCATGATGAAGAAAATGCTCATTAAGATGACGAAAATGAGCATCATGATGACGGAAATATGCATCATGATTTAGGAAATGTGCATATTGATGAAGGAAATATGCATCATGATTAATTAAATGAACGTCATGATGAAGGAAACTATCATTAAGATGATGAAAATGGGCATCATGATGAAGAGAATGATTATTAAGATGATGGAAATGAACATCATTATGAAGGAAATATGCATCATGATGTAGGAAATGAGCATCATGATGAAGGAAATGACCTTAATGATGTTGGAAATGATCAACATGATGAAGTAAATATGCATCAAGATGAAGGTAATTAACATCATGACGTAGGAAATGAGCATCATGACTTAAGAAATAAGCATCATGATGCAAACAATTCGCATCATGATGATGGATATGAGCGTCATGATGAAGGAAATGAGCATTATGATGAAGTCATTATGCATCGAGATGAAGGAAATATACATCATGATGCAGGAAGATTGTCACTATGAAGGAAATGTATCATAATGAAGGAAATATGCATCATGATGATGGAACTAAGCATCTTGATGAAGTAAATGAGTATCACGATGAAGAAAATGATTATCAAGACGATGGAAATGAGCAACATGATCAAGAAAATATGCATTATGATGTAGGAAATGATCATCAAGATGAAGGAAATATGCATCATAATGTAGAAAATAGCGTCATGATTAAGGAAATATGCATCATCATGAAAGAAATGAGCATCATGATAAAGAAAATATGCATTACTAAAAAGGAAAGTGAGCATCATTGTAAAGTAGAGCATCATGATGGTGGAAATAGGCATCATGATGTAGGAAATATGCATCATGATGAAAGAAATGAGAATCACGATGAATGAAATCAGAATCATGATGAAGGAAATATTCATCAAGACTAAAGAAGTGAGCATCATGATAAAGGAAACGATCATTAAGATGATAGAAATAAACATCATGATGAAGGATATGACCACAATGACGTAGGAAATGATCATAATGATGAAGGAATAGGCTTCATGGTGTAGGAAATAAGCATCGTGATGAAGGAAATATGAATCATGATGAAAGAAATGATCATAAAGATGTGGGAAATATGCATCATGATGAAGGTAATGAGCATCATGATGAAGGAAATATGCATCATGACGTATGAAAGAGCATCGTTTTGAAAGGAATATTCATCGTGATGAAGGAAATTAGCATCATGATGAAGGATATATGCTTAATGATGAAATAAATGAGCATCATGATGAAGGAAATCAGCCTCAAGAAGAAGGAAATATGCATCATGATGAAGGAAATATGCATCACGATGATGGAAAGAGCATCATGATGAAGGAAATACGCGTCATGATAAGGGAAATGAGCATCGTGATGAAGGAAATATGCATCATGATGAAGGAAATGTTCATTAAGATGACGAAAATGAGCATCGTGATGACGGAAATATGCATCATGATTTAGGAAATGTGCATATTGATGAAGGAAATATGCATCATGATTAATAAAATGAACATCATGATGAAGGAAACTATCATTAAGATGATGGAAATAAGCATCATGATGAAGAAAATTATTATTAAGTTGATGGAAATGAGCATCATTATGAAGGAAATATGCATCATGATGAAGAAAATGAGCATCATGATGAAGGAAACAACCATAATGATGTAGGAAATGATCTACATGATGTAGTAAATATGCATCAAGATGAAGGAAATTTGCATCATTACGTAGGAAATGAGCATCTGACGTAAGAAATAAGCATCATGATGAAGAAAATAAGCATTATGATGAAGTCATTATGCATCGAGACGAAGGAAATATGCATTATGATGTAGGAAGAGCGTCACAATGAAGGAAATATATATCATAATGAAGGAATAAGCATCATGATGAAGGAAATATACATCATTATGAATGAAATGAGCATCATGATAAAGGAGAGCGTCATGATGATGGAGCTAAGCATCTTGATGAAGGAAATGAGTATCATGATGTAGAAAATGATTATCAAGACGATGGAAATGAGCAACATGATGAAGAAAATATGCATTATGATGTAGGAAATGATTATCCTGATGAAGGAAATATGCATCATGATGTAGGAAAGAGCATCGTGATTAAGGAAATAAGCATCATAATGAAGGAAATGAGCATCATGATAAAGAAAATTTGCATCACTATAAAGGAAAATAAGCATCATTATAAAGGAGATCATCGTGATGATGGAAATAAGCATCATGATGTAGGAAATATGCATCATGATGAAGGAAATGAGAATCACGGTGAATGAAACCATTATCAAGATGATGGAAATAAGCATCATTATTAAGAAAATATGCATAATGATGAAGGAAATGAGCATCATGATGCTGGAAATAAGAATCATGATATAGGAAATATGCATCATGATGAAGAAATGAGCATCACGATGAAGGAAATATGAATCACTATGAAGAAAATGAACATCAGGATTATTGAAATCATAATCATGATTAAGGAAATATTCATCAAGACTAAAGAAGTGAGCATCATGATATATGAAACAATCATTAAGATTATGGAACTGAACATCATGATGTAGGATATGACCACAATGATGTAGGAAATGATCATAATAATGAAGGAATAGGCCTCATGATATAGGATATGAGCATCATGATGAAGAAAATATGCATCATGATGAAAGAAATGACCATAACGATGTAGGAAATATACATCATGATATAGGAAATGAGCATCATGATGAAGGAAATACGCATCATGATAAAGTAAATAAGAATCCTGATGATGGTAATGAGCTTCATGATGAAGGAAATATGCATCATGATAAAAGAATTTAGTATCATGATTAAGGAAATGATTAATTAGATGAATGAAATTAGCATCGTGATTAAAGAAATAGGTCTCACGATGTAGGAAATGAGCGTCATGATGAATTAACAGAACATCATGATGTAGGAAATGAGCATCATGATGAAGGAAATAAGCATCATTATGATGGAAATGATTATCATGTTGCAGGAAATATGCTTCATAATGAATGAAATAAACATAATGATGTAGGCAATAGGCATCATGATGAAGGAAAGACGCATAATGATGAAGGAAATGAACATCATGATGATAGTATATCATGATGAGGACATGAGCATCTTGATGAAGGAAAAGAGAATAATGATGAAGAAAGTATGCATCATGACGAATGAAATGAGTATCATGACGAAGGAAATGAGCATCATGACGAAGGAAATATACATCACGATCAGTGAAATGAGCACCATAATGAATTAAATGAACATCATGATGTAGGAAATGAACATCAAGATGAAGGAAATATGCGTCATGATGAAGGAAATAATAATCATTAGGATGGAAATGATTATCATGTTGAAAGGAAAAAATGCATCATAATGAAAGAAATGAGCATAACGATGTAGGAAATAGGCATCATGATGTAGGAAACATGCATCATGATGAAGGAAATGAGCATCATGATGATAGATTTATGTATCATGATGTTGGATATGAGCATCATGATGAAGTAAAAGAGAATAATGATGACGAAAGCATGCATAATGATGAAGTAAATGAGTATAATTATGAAGAAAATGAGTACCGTGACGAAGGTAGTGAGCATCATGATGAAGAAAATATGCATAATAATGAAGGAAATAAGTATCATGATAAAGGAAATGAGTACCATGGGGAAGTTATTAGCATCATTATGAAGGAAATATGCATAATGATGTAGGAAAGAGCATCATTTTGAAAGAAATATGCATCATGTTGAAGGATATATGCATCATGATGAAATAAATGAGATTCATGATGAAGGAAATGAGCGTCATGATGGTGGAAATAAAAATCATGAATATAGAAATAAGCATCATGAAGAAGGAAATGAACGTCACGATGAAGGATATGACCACAATGATTTAGGAAATGATCATAATGATGTAGGAATAGGCTTCATGATGTAGAAAATAAGCATCGTGATGAAGAAAATATGAATCATGATGAAAGAAATGATCATAAAGATGTAGTAAATATGCATCATGATGAAGGAAATTAGCATCATGATGTAGGAAATGAGCATCATGATGAAGGAAATACGCATCATGATGATGGAAATAAGAACCCTGATGATGGTAATAAGCATCATGATGAAGGAAATATGCATCATGAGAAAGGAATTGAGTATCATGATTAGGGAAACGATTAATAAGATGAATGAAGTGAGCATCATGATTAAAGAAATATTTGTCATGAGTAGGAAATGAGCATCATGATGATGGAAATATACATCATGATCAATGAAATGAGAATCATGATGAATTAAATGAACATGATGATGTAGGAAATAAGCACCATTATGACGGAAATGTTTATCATGTTTCAGGAAATATGCTTCATAATGAAGGAAATAAACATAATAATGTAGGAAATAGGCATCATGATGAAGGAAACATGCATCGTGATGAAGGAAATGAACATCATGATGATAGTATATCATGATTATGGTTATGAACATCATGATGAATGAAATGAGTACCATGACAAAGGAAATGAGCATCACGATGAAGGAAATATACATCATTATCAATGAAATGAGCACCATAATGAATTATTGAACATCATGATGTAGTAAATAAGCATCAAGATGAAGAAAATGATTAATAAGATGAATGAAATTAGCATCGTGATTAAAGAAATAGGTCTCACGATGTAGGAAATGAGCGTCATGATGAATTAACTGAACATCATGATGTAGGAAATGAGCATCATGATGAAGGAAATAAGCATCATTATGATGGAAATGATTATCATGTTGCAGGAAATATGCTTCATAATGAATGAAATAAACATAATGATGTAGGCAATAGGCATCATGATGAAGGAAAGATGCATAATAATGAAGGAAATGAACATCATGATGATAGTATATCATGATGATGGACATGAGCATCTTGATGAAGGAAAAGAGAATAATGATGAAGAAAGTATGCATCATGATGAATGAAATGAGTACCATGACGAAGGAAATGAGCATCATGACGAAGGAAATATACATCAAGATATGTGAAATGAGCATCATAATGAATTAAATGAACATCATGATGTAGGAAATGAACATCAAGATGAAGGAAATATGCGTCATGCTAAAGGAAGGGAACATGCATCATGATGAAGGAAATGAACATCATGATGATAGTATATCATGATGATGGTTATGAGCATCATGATAAAGGAAAAGAATATAATGATGAAGAAAGTATGCATCATGATGAATGAAATGAGTACCATGACAAAGGAAATGAGCATCATGGTGAAGGAAATATATATCATGATCAATGAAATGAGCACCATAATGAATTAAATGAACATCATGATGTTGGAAATGAGCATCAAGATGAAGGAATTATGCATCATGATGAAGGAAATACGCATCATTATGATGGAAATGATTATCTTGTTGAAGGAAAAAATGCATCATAATGAGAGAAATGAGCAATAACGATATAGGAAATATGCATCATGATGTAGGAAACATGCATCATGAAGAAAGAAATGAGCATCATAATGATAGATTTATGTATCGTGATGAAGGAAATGAGCATCATGATGAAGGAAAAGAGAATAATGATGAAGTAAATGAGTATAATTATGAAGGAAATGAGTACCATGACGAAGGTAGTGAGCATCATGATGAAGAAAATATGCATCATGATGTAGGAAAGATCATCATTTTGAAAGAAATATGCATCTTGATGAAGGAAATGAGCATCATGATGAAGGATATATGCATCATGACGAAATAAATTAATATCATGATGAAGGAAATGAGCATCATGATGGTGGAAATAAACATCATGAATATGGAAATATGCATCATGAAGAAGGAAATGATCGTCACGATGAAGGTTATGACCACAATGATGTAGGAAATGATAATAATGATGAAGTAATAGGCTTCTTGGTGTAGGAAATAAGCATCGTGATAAAGGAAATATGAATCATGATGTAATAAATGATCATAAAGATGTAGGAAATATGCATCATGATAAAGGAAATTAACATCATGATGTAGGAAATGATCATCATGATTAAGGAAATACTCATCATGATGATGGAAATAAGAATTCTTATGATGGTAATGAGCATCATGATGAAGGAAATAAGCATCATAATAAAGGAATTGAGTATCATGATTAAGGAAATAATTAATAAGATGAATGAAGTGAGCATCGTGATTAAAGAAATCTGCATCATGATGTGGGAAATGAGCATCATGATGTAGGAAATAAGCATCATTATGATGGAAATGTTTATCATATTGCAGTAAATATACTTCATAATGATGGAAATAAACATAATGATGTTGGAACTAGGCATCATGATGAAGGGAACATGCATCATGATGAAGGAAATGAACATCATGATGATAGTATATCATGATGATGGTTATGAGCATCATGATGAAGGAAAAGAGTATAATGAAGAAGAAAGTATGCATCATGATGAATGAAATGAGTACCATGACAAAGGAAATGAGCATCATGGTGAAGGAAATATACATCATGATCAATGAAATGAGCACCATAATGAATTAAATGAACATCATGATGTTGGAAATGAGTATCAAGATGAAGGAATTATGCATCATGATGAAGGAAATACGCATCATTATGATGGAAATGATTATCTTGTTGAAGGAAAAAATGCATCATAATGAGAGAAATGAGCAATAACGATATAGGAAATATGCATCATGATGTAGGAAACATGCATCATGAAGAAAGAAATGAGCATCATAATGATAGATTTATGTATCGTGATGAAGGAAATGAGCATCATGATGAAGGAAAAGAGAATAATGATGACGAAAGCATGCATAATGATGAAGTAAATGAGTATAATTATGAAGGAAATGAGTACCATGACGAAGGTAGTGAGCATCATGATGAAGAAAATATGCATCATGATGTAGGAAAGAGCATCATTTTGAAAGAAATATGCATCATGATGAAGGAAATGAGCATCATGATGAAGGATATATGCATCATGACGAAATAAATTAGCATCATGATGAAGGAAATGAGCATCATGATGGTGGAAATAAACATCATGAATATGGAAATATGCATCATGAAGAAGGAAATGATCGTCACGATGAAGGTTATGACCACAATGATGTAGGAAATGATAATAATGATGAAGTAATAGGCTTCTTGGTGTAGGAAATAAGCATCGTGATAAAGGAAATATGAATCATGATGAAAATAAATGATCATAAAGATGCAAGAAATATGCATCATGATGAAGAAAATTAACATCATGATGTAGGAAATGATCATCATGATTAAGGAAATACTCATCATGATGATGGAAATAAGAATTCTTATGATGGTAATGAGCATCATGATGAAGGAAATATGCATCATGACAAAGGAATTGAGTATCATGATTAAGGAAACGATTAATAAGATGAATGAAGTGAGCATCGTGATTAAAGAAATATGCATCATAATGTGGGAAATGAGCATCATGATGTAGGAAATAAGCATCATTATGATGGAAATGTTTATCATGTTGCAGTAAATATACTTCATAATGATGGAAATAAACATAATGATGTTGGAACTAGGCATCATGATGAAGGGAACATGCATCATGATGAAGGAAATGAACATCATGATGATAGTATATCATGATGATGGTTATGAGCATCATGATGAAGGAAAAGAGTATAATGATGAAGAAAGTATGCATCATGATGAATGAAATGAGTATCATGACAAAGGAAATGAGCATCATGGTGAAGGAAATATACATCATGATCAATGAAATAAGCACCATAATGAATTAAATGAACATCACGATGTTGGAAATGAGCTTCAAGATGAAGGAATTATGCATCATGATGAAGGAAATACGCATCATTATGATGGAAATGATTATCTTGTTGAAGGAAAAAATGCATCATAATGAGAGAAATGAGCAATAACGATATAGGAAATATGCATCATGATGTAGGAAACATGCATCATGAAGAAAGAAATGAGCATCATAATGATAGATTTATGTATCGTGATGAAGGAAATGAGCATCATGATGAAGGAAAAGAGAATAATGATGACGAAAGCATGCATAATGATGAAGTAAATGAGTTTAATTATGAAGGAAATGAGTACCATGACGAAGGTAGTGAGCATCATGATGAAGAAAATATGCATCATGATGTAGGAAAGAGCATCATATTGAAAGAAATATGCATCATGATGAAGGAAATGAGCATCATGATGAAGGATATATGCATCATGACGAAATAAATTAGCATCATGATGAAGGAAATGAGAATCATGATGGTGGAAATAAACATCATGAATATGGAAATATGCATCATGAAGAAGGAAATGATCGTCACGATGAAGGTTATGACCACAATGATGTAGGAAATGATAATAATGATGAAGTAATAGGCTTCTTGGTGTAGGAAATAAGCATCGTGATAAAGGAAATATGAATCATGATGAAAATAAATGATCATAAAGATGCAGGAAATATGCATCATGATGTAGGAAATGATCATCATGATTAAGGAAATACTCATCATGATGATGGAAATAAGAATTCTTATGATGGTAATGAGCATCATGATAAAGGAATTGAGTATCATGATTAAGGAAACGATTAATAAGATGAATGAAGTGAGCATCGTGATTAAAGAAATATGCATCATAATGTGGGAAATGAGCATCATGATGTAGGAAATAAGCATCATTATGATGGAAATGTTTATCATGTTGCAGTAAATATACTTCATAATGATGGAAATAAACATAATGATGTTGGAACTAGGCATCATGATGAAGGGAACATGCATCATGTTGAAGGAAATAAACATCATGATGATAGTATATCATGATGATGGTTATGAGCATCATGATGAAGGAAAAGAGTATAATGATGAAGAAAGTATGCATCATGATGAATGAAATGAGTACCATGACAAAGGAAATGAGCTTCATGATGAAGGAAATATACATCATGATCAATGGAATGTGCACCATAATGAATTAAATGAACATCATGATGTTGGAAATGAGCATCAAGATGAAGGAAATACGCATCATTATGATGGAAATGATTATCTTGTTGAACGAAAAAATGCATCATAATGAGAGAAATGAGCATAACTATGTAGGAAATAGGCATCATGATGTAGGAAACATGCATCATGATGAAGGAAATGAGAATCATGATGATAGATTTATGTATCGTGATGATGGAAATAAGCATCATGATAAAGGAAAAGAGAATAATGATGACGAAAGTATGCATAATGATGAAGTAAATGAGTATAATTATGAAGGAAATGAGTACCATGATGAAGGTAGTGAGCATCATGATGAAGGACATATGCATTATGATGTAGGAAAGAGCATCATTTTGAAAGAAATATGCATCATGATGAAGGATATATGCATCATGATGAAATAAATTAGCATAATGGTGAAGGAAATGAGCATCATGAAGAAGATAATGATTGTCATGTTGAAGGAAATCATGATGATGTTGATGGAAATGAACATCATGATGAAGGAAATGAACATCATGATGAAATAATATGCATCGTGATGAATGAAATGAGCATCATGATGTACGAAATTAGCATCATGATGAAGGAAATATGTATCATGATGAAGGAAATGAGCCTCATGATGGAGAAAATATGCATCATGATGAAGGAAATGAGCATCACGACAATGGAAAGAACACCATGTTGAAGGAAATACACAACATGATAAGGGAAATGAGCATCATGATGAAGGAAATGTTCATTAAGATGATGAAAACATGTATCGTGATGGCTAAAATATGCATTATGATTTAGGAAATGTGCATCATGATGAGGGAAATATGCATCATGATTAATGAAATGAACGTCAAGATGAAGGAAACTATCATTAAGATGATGGAAATGAGCATCATGATGAAGAAAATGATTTTTAAGTTGATGGAAATGAAAAATCATTATGAAGGAAATATGCATCATGATGAAGGAAATGAGCATCATGATGAAGGAAATGACCATAATAATGTAGGAAATGATCTACGTGAAATATGCATCAAGATGAATGAAAATACCATCATGACGTAGGAAATAAGCATCTGACGTAAGAAATAAGAATCATGATGACGGAAATGAGCATCATGATGAAGGAAATGAGCATTATGATGAAGTCATTAAGCATCGAGATGAAGGAAATATGCATCATGATGTAGGAAGAGCGCACAATGAAGGAAATATGTATCATAATGAAGGAATAAGCATCATGATGAAGGAAATATGCATCATGATGAAAGAAATGAGCATCATGATAAAGGAGAGCGTCATGATGATGGAACTAAGCATCTTGATGAAGGAAATGAGTATCACGATGAAGAAAATGATTATCAAGATGATGAAATGAGCAACATGATGAAGAAAATATACATTATGATGTAGGAAATGATCATCATGATGAAGGAAATATGCATAATGACGTAAGAAAGAGCGTCATGATTAAGGAAATAAGCATCATAATGAAGGAAATGAGCATCATGTTAAAGAAAATATGCATCACTATAAAGGAAAATGAGATCAGTATATAGGAGAGCATCGTGATGATGGAAACAAGCATCATGATATAGGAAATATGCATCATGACGAAAGAAATGAGAATCACGATGAATGAAACCATTATCAAGAAGATGGAAATAAGCATCATTATTAAGAAAATATGCATAATTATGAAGGAAATGATCATAATAATGAAGGAAATGAGCATCATGATGCTGGAAATAAGAATCATGATATAGGAAATATGCATCATGATGATCATCATGATAAAGAAAATGAGCATCATGACGAAGGAAATATGCATCACCATGAAGAAAATGGACATCAGGATGGTTGAAATCAGAATCATGATAAAGGAAATATTCATCAAGACTAAAGAAGTGAGCATCATGATATAGGAAACGATCATCAAGATGATAGAAATGAACATCATGATGAAGGATATGACCACAAAGATGTAGGAAATGATCTTAATGATGAAGGAATAGGCCTCATGATGTAGGAAATGAGCATCATGATAAAGGAAATATGCATCATGATGAAAGAAATGACCATAAAGATGTAGGAAATATACATCATGGTGTAGGAAATGAGCATCATGATAAAGGAAATACGCATCATGATGAAGTAAGTAAGAATCATGTTGATGGTAATGAGCATCATGATGAAGGAAATATGCATCATGATAAAAGAATTGAGTATCATGATTAAGGAAATGATTAATAAGATGAATGAAATGAGCATCATGATTAAAGAAATATGTGTCAAGATGTAGGAAATGAGCATCATGATGATGGAAATATACATCAAGATCAATGAAATGAGCATCATGATGAATTAACTGAACATCATGATGTAGGAAATAAGCATCATTATGATGGAAATGATTATCATGTTGCAGGAAATATGTATCATAATGAAGGAAATAAACATAATGATGTAGGAAATAGGCATCATGATGAAGGAAACATGCATCACGATGAAGGAAAGCGCATTATGATTAAGGAAATAAGCATCATGTGAAGGAAATGAGCATCATGATAAAGAAAATATGCATCACTATAAAGGAAAATGAGCATCATTATAAAGGAGAGCATCGTGATGATGGAAACAAGCATCATGATATAGGAAATATGCATCATGATGACGGAAATGAGAATCACGATGAATGAAATCAGAATCATGATGAAGGGAATATTCATCAAGACTAAAGAAGTGAGCATCATGATAAAGGAAACGATCATTAAGATGATAGAAATAAACATCATGATGAAGGATATGACCACAATGATGTAGGAAATGATCATAATGATGAAGGAATAAGCTTCATGGTGTAGGAAATAAGCATCGTGATGAAGGAAATATGAATCATGATGAAAGGAATGATCATAAAGATGTGGGAAATATGCATCGTGATGAAGGTAATGAGCATCATGATGAAGGAAATATGCATCATGACATATGAAAGAGCATCATTTTGAAAGGAATATTCATCGTGATGAAGGAAATTAGCATCATGATGAAAGATATATGCTTAATGATGAAATAAATGAGCATCATGATGAAGGAAGTCAGCCTCAAGAAGAAGGAAATATGCATCGTGATGAAGGAAATATGCATCACGACGATGGAAAGAGCATCATGATGAAGGAAATACGCGTCATGATAAGGGAAATGAGCATCGTGATGAAGGAAATACGCATCATGATGAAGGAAATGTTCATTAAGATGACGAAAATGAGCATCGTGATGACGGAAATATGCATCATGATTTAGGAAATGTGCATATTGATGAAGAAAATATGCATCATGATTAATGAAATGAACGTCATGATGAAGGAAACTATCATTAAGATTATGGAAATAAGCATCATGATGAAGAAAATTATTATTAAGTTGATGGAAATGAACATCATTATGAAGGAAATATGCATCATGATGAAGGAAATGAGCATCATGATGAAGGAAACAACCATAATGATGTAGGAAATGATCTACATGATGTAGTAAATATGCATCAAGATGAAGGAAATTTGCATCATTACGTAGGAAATGAGACTCTGACGTAAGAAATAAGCATCATGATGAAGAAAATAAGCATTATGATGAAGTCATTATGCATCGAGACGAAGGAAATAAGCATTTTGATGAGCATCATGATATAGGAAATATGCATCATGATGACGGAAATGAGAATCACGATAAATGAAATCAGAATCATGATGAAGGGAATATTCATCAAGACTAAAGAAGTGAGCATCATGATAAAGGAAACGATCATTAAGATTATGGAAATAACTATCATGATGAAGGATATATGTATCAAGATGAAATAAATGAGCATCATGATGAAAGAAATGAGCATCATGATGGTGGAAATAAACATCGTGAATATAGAAATAAGCATCATGAAGAAGGAAATGAACGTCACGATTAAGGATATGACCACAATGATGTAGGAAATGATCATAATGATGAAGGAATAGGCTTCATGATGTAGGAAAAAAGCATCGTGATGAAGGAAATATGAATCATGATGAAAGAAATAATCACAAAGATGTAGGAAATATGCATCGTGATGAAGGAAATTAGCATCATGATGTAGGAAATGATCATCATGATGAAGGAAATACGCATCATGATGATGGAAAATATAATCCTAATGATGGTAATGAACAACATGATGAAGGAAATATGCATCGTGAAAAGGAATTGAGTATCATGATTAAGGAAACGATTAATAAGATGAATGAAGTGATCATCATGATTAAAGAAATATGCGTCATGATGTAGGAAATGAGCATCATGAAGATGGAAATATACATCATGATCAATGAAATGAACAGAACATCATGATGAATTAAACGAACATTGTGGTGTAGGAAATAAGCATTATGATGAAGGAAATAAGGATCTTTATGATGGAAATGATTATCATGTTGCAGGAAATATGATTCATAATAAAGGAAATAAACATAATTCTATAGGAAATAGGCATCATGATGAAGGAAAGATGCATAATGATGAAGGAAATGAACATCATGATGATAGTATATCACGATGATGGTTATGAGCATAATGATGAAGGAAAAGAGAATAATGATGAAGAAAGTATGCATCACGATGAATGAAATGAGCATCATGATGAAGGAAATGAGCATCATGATAAAGGAAATATACATCATGATCAATGAAATGAGCATAATGATGAATTAACTGAGCATCATGATGTATGAAATCAGCACCACGATGAAGGAAATATGCATCATTATGATGGAAATGATTATCATGATGAAGGAAATAAGCATCATGATGGTGGAAATGAGCATCATGATGGTGGAAATAAACATCATGAATATAGAAATAAGCACCATGAAGAAAGAAATGAATGTCAAGATTAAGGATATGACCACAATGATGTAGGAAATGATCATAATGATGAAGGAACAGGCTTCATAATGTAGGAAATAAACATCGTGATGAAGGGAATATGAATCATGATGAAAGAAATGATCATAAAGATGTAGGAAATATGCATCACGATGGAAATTAGCATCATGATGTAGGAAATGAGCATCATGATGAAGGAAATACGCATCATAATGATGGAAATAAGAATCCTGATGAAGGAAATATGCATCATGATAAAGGAATTGAGTGTCATGATTAAAGAAACGATTAATAAGATGAATGAAGTGAGCATCGTGATTAAAGAAATATGCGTTTTGATGTAGGAAATGAGCATCATGATGACGGAAATATACATCATGATCAATGAAATGAGCAATATAATGAATTAAATGAACATCATGATGTAGGAAATAAGCATCATTATGATGGAAATGTTTATCATGTTGCTGGAAATATGCTTCATAGTGAAGGAAATAAACATATTGATGTAGGAAATTGGCATCATGATGAAGGAAACATTCATCATGATGAAGGAAATGAACATCATGATGATAGTATATCATGATGGTGGTTATGAGCATCATGATGAAAGAAAAGAGTATAATGATGAAGAAATTATGCATCATGATGAATGAAATGAGTACCATGACGAAGGAAATGAGCATCATGATGAAGGAAATTTACATCATGATCAATGAAATGAGCACCATAATGAATTAAATTAACATCATGATGTAGGAAATGAACATCAAGATGAAGGAAATATGAGTCATGATGAAGGAAATAATCATCATTATGATGGAAATGATTATCATGTTGAAAGGAAAAAAATGGATCATAATGAAAGAAATGAGCATAACGATGTAGGAAATAGACATCATGATTTAGGAAACATTCATCATGATGAAGGAAATGAACATCATGATGATAGTATATCATGATGATGGTTATGAGCATCATGATGAAGGAAAATAATAATGATGAAGAAAGTATGCATAATAACGAAGGAAATGAGTATAATGATGAAGGAAATGAGTTCCGTGATGAAGGTAATGAGCGTCATTATGAAGGAAATATGCATCATGATGTAGGAAAGTGCACCATTTTGAAAGAAATATGCATCATGATGAAGGATATGAGCATCATGATGAAGGATAAATGCATCATGATGAAATAAATGAGCATCATGTTGAAAGAAATGAGCATCATGATGGTGGAAATGAGAATCATGAAGGTGGAAATAAACATCATGAATACGGAAATAAGCATCAAGAAGAAGGAAATGATCGTAACGATGAAGGATATGACCACAATGATGTAGGACATGATAATAATGATGAAGGAATAGACTTCATGATGTAGGAAATAAGCATCGTGATGAAGGAAATATGAATCATGATGAAAGAAATGATCATAAATATGTAGGAAATATATATCATGATGAATGAAATTAGCATCATGATGTAGGAAATACGTATCATGATGATGGAAATAAGAATCCTGATGTTGGAAATGAGCATCATGATGAAGTACATATGCATCATGATAAAGGAATTGAGTATCATGATTAACGAAAAGATTAATAAGATGAATGAAGTGAGCATCGTGATTAAAGAAATATGCGTCATGATATAGGAAATGAGCATCATGATGATGGAAATATACACCATGATCAATGAAATGAGCATCATGATGAATTAGATAAACATCTTGATGTAGGAAATAAGCATCATTATGATGGAAATGTTTATCATGTTGCTGGAAATATACTTCATAATGAAGGAAATAAACATAATGATGTAGGAAATAGGCATCATGATGAAGTAAACATGCATCATGATGAAGGAAATGAACATCATGATGATAGTATATCATGATGATGGTTAAGAGCATCATGATGAAGGAAAAGAGTATAACGATAAAGAAAGTATGCATCATGTTGAATGAAATGAGTACCATGACAAAGGAAATGAGCATCATGATGAAGGAAATATACATCACGATCAATGAAATGAGCACCATAATGAATTAAATGAACATCATGATGTAGGAAATCAGCATCAAGATGAAGGAAATATGCATCATGGTGAAAGAAATAAGCATTATTATGATGGAAATGATTATCATGTTGAAGGAAAAAACTGCATCATAATGAAAGAAATGAGCATGCGATGTAGAAAATAGGCATCATGATGTAGGAAACATGCATCTTGATGAAGGAAATGAGCATCATGATGATAGATTTATGTATTGTGATGATTGAAATGAGCATCATAATGAAGGAAAAAAGAATAATGATGAAGAAAGTATACATAATAATGAAGGAAATGAGTATCATGATGAAGGAAATGAGTACCATGGCGAAGGTAATGAGCATCATTGTGAAGGAAAAATGTTTCATGATGCAGGAAAAAGCATCATTTTGATAGAAATATGCATCATGATGAAGGAAATGCGTGTCATGATGAAGGATATATGCATCATGATGAAATAAATGAGCATCATGACGAAGGAAATGAGCATCATGATGGTGGAAATAAACATAATGAATATAGAAATAAGCATCATGAAGAAAGAAATGAATGTCACGATTAAGGATATGACCACAATGATGTAGGAAATGATCATTATGATGAAGGAATAGGCTTCATGATGTAGGAAATAAGCATCGTGATGAAGGAAATATGCGTCATGATGAAGGAAATTAGCATTATGATGTAGGAAATGAGCATCATGATGAAGGAAATACGCATCATGTTGATGGAAATAAGAATCATGATGAAGGAAATATGCATCATGATAAAGGAATTGAGTATCAAGATTAAGGAAACGATTAATAAGATGAATAAGTGAGCATCGTGATTAAAGAAATATGCATTTTGATGTAGGAAATGAGCATCATGATGACGGAAATATACATTATGATCAATGAAATGAGCATCATGATGAAATAAATAAATATCATGATGTAGGAAATAAGCATCATTATGATGGAAATGTTTATCATGTTGCAGGAAATATGCTTCATAGTGAAGGAAATAAACATAATGATGTAGGAAATAGGCATCATGATGAAGGAAACATGCATCATGATGAAGCAAATGAACATCATGATGATAGTATATCATGATGATGGTTATGAGCATCATGATGAAGGAAAAGAGTATAATGATGAAGAAAGTATGCATTATGATGAATGAAATGAGTACCATGACGAAGGAAATGAGCACCATGATGAAGGAAATTTACATCATGATCAGTGAAATGAGCACCATAATGAATTAAATGAACATCATGATGTAGGAAATGAATATCAAGATGAAGGAAATATGCGTCATGAAGAAGGAAATAATCATCATTATGATGGAAATGATTATCATGTTGAAAGGAACAAAATGCATCATAATGAACGAAATGAGCATAACGATGTAGGAAATAAGCATCATGATGTAGGAAACATGCATCATAATGAAGGAAATGAACATCATGATGATACTATATCATGATGATGGTTATGAGCATCATGATGAAGGAAAAGAGAATAATGATGAAGAAAGTATGCATAATAATGAAGGAAATGAGTACCATGACGAAGGTAATGAGCATCATTATGAAGGAAATATGCATCATGATGTAGGTAAGTGCATCATTTTGAAAGAAATATGCATCATGATGAAGGAAATGAGCATCATGATGAAGGATATATGCATCATGATGAAATAAATGAGCATCATGAGGAAAGAAATCAGCATCATGATGGTGAAAATGAGCATCATGAAGGTGGAAATAAAAATCATGAATATGGAAATAAGCATCAAGAAGAAGCAAATGATCGTAACAATGAAGGATATGACCACAATGATGTAGGATATGATAATAATGATGAAGGAATAGGTTTCATGATGTAGGAAATAAACTTCGTGATGAAGGAAATATGAATCATGATGAAAGAAATGTTCATAAAGATGTAGGAAATATGCATCATGATGTAGGAAATGAGTATCATGATGAAGGAAATACGCATCATGATGATGGAAATAAGAATCCTGATGATGGTAATGAGCATCATGATGAAGGAAATATGCATCATGATAAAGGAATTGAGTATCATGATTTAGGAAATGATTAATAATATGAATGAAGTGATCATCGTGATTAAAGAAATATGCGTCATGATGTAGGAAATGAGCATCATGATGATGAAAATATACATCATGATCAATGAAATGAGCATCATGATGAATTAAATGAACATCATGATGTAGGAAATATGAATCATGATGAAGGAAACATACATCACGATCAATGAAATGAGCACCATAATGAATTAAATGAACATCATGATGTAGGAAATTAGCATCAAGATGAAGGAAATATGTATCATGATGAAGGAAATAAGCATCATTATGATGGAAATGATTATCATGTTGAAAGGAAAATAATGCATCATAATGAAAGAAATGAGCATACGATGTAGAAAATAGGCATCATGATGTAGGAAACATGCATCTTGATGAAGGAAATGAGCATCATGATGATAGATTTATGTATCGTGATGATTGAAATGAGCATCATGATGAAGGAAAAGAGAATAATTATGAAGAAAGTATATATAATAATGAAGGAAATGAGTATCATGATGAAGGAAATGAGTACCATGGCGAATTTAATGAGCATCATTATGAAGGAAAAATGCATCATGATGCAAGAAAGATCATAATTTTGGAAGAAATATGCATCATGATGAAGGAAATGAGCATCATGATGAAGGATATATGCATCATGATGAAGGAAATGAGCATCATGATGATAGATTTATGTATCGTGATGATTGAAATGAGCATCATGATGAAGGAAAATAGAATAATGATGAAGAAAGTATGTATAATAATGAAGGAAATGTGCATCATGATGGTCGAAATAAACATCATGAATATAAAAATAAGCATCATGAAGAAAGAAATGAACTTCACGATTAAGGATATGACTACAATGATGTAGGAAATGATCATTATGATGAAGGAATAGGCTTCATGATGTAGGAAATAAGCATCGTGATGAAGGTAATATGAATCATGATGAAAGAAATGATCATAAAGATGTAGGAAATATGCATCATGATGAAGGAAACATGTATCTTGATGAAGGAAATGAGCATCATGTTGATAGATTTATGTATCATGATGATTGAAATGAGCATCATGATGAAGGAAAAGAGAATAATGATGAAGAAAGTATGCATAATAATGAAGGAAATGAGCATCATGATGAAGGAAATGAGCATTATGACGGTGGAAATAAACATAATGAATATAGAAATAAGAATTATGAAGAAAGAAATGAACGTCACGATTAAGGATATGACCACAATGATGTAGGAAATGAGCATCATGATGTCGGAAATGAGCATCATGATGAAGGAAATACACATCATAATGATGGAAATAAGAATCCTGATGAAGGAAATATGCATCATGATAAAGGATTTGAGTGTCATGATTAAGGAAACAATTAATAAGATGAATGAAGTGAGCATCGTGATAAAAGAAATATGCTTTTTGATGTAGGAAATGAGCATCATGATGACGGAAATATACATTATGATCAATGAAATGAGCATCATGATGAAATAAATGAATATCATGATGTAGGAAATAAGCCTCATTATGATGGAAATGTTTATCATGTTGCAGGAAATATGCTTCATAGTGAAGGAAATAAACATAATGATGTTGGAAATAGGCATCATGATGAAGGAAACATGCATCATGATGAAGGAAATGAACATCATGATGATAGTATATCATGATGATGGTTATGAGCATCATGATGAAGCAAAAGAGTATAATGATGAAGAAAGTATGCATTATGATGAATGAAATGAGTACCATGACGAAGGAAATGAGCATCATGATGAAGGAAATTTACATCATGATCAATGAAATGAGCACCATAATGAATTAAATGAACATCATGATGTAGGAAATGAATATCAAGATGAAGGAAATATGCGTCATGAAGAAGGAAATAATCATCATTATGAGGGAAATGATTATCATGTTGAAAGGAAAAAAATGCATCATAATGAAAGAAATGAGCATACGATGTAGAAAATAGGCATCATGATGTCGGAAACATGCATCTTGATGAAGGAAATGAGCATCATGATGATAGATTTATGTATCGTGATGATTGAAATGAGCATCATGATGAAGGAAAAGAGAATAATGATGAAGAAAGTATGTATAATAATGAAGGAAATGAGTATCATGATGAAGGAAATGAGTACCATGGCGAATGTAATGAGCATCATTATGAAGGAAAAATGCATCATGATGCAGGAAAGAGCTTCATTTTGGAAGAAATATGCATCATGATGAAGGAAATGAGCGTCATGATGAAGGATATATGCAACATGATGAATGAAATGAGCATCATGATGATAGATTTATGTATCGTGATGATTGAAATGAGCATCATGATGAAGGAAAATAGAATAATGATAAAGGAAGTATGCATAATAATGAAGGAAATGAGCATCATGTTGGTGGAAAAAAACATCATGAATATAGAAATAAGCATCATGAAGAAAGAAATGAACGTCACGATTAAGGATATGACCACAATGATGTAGGAAATGATCATTATGATGAAGGAATAGGCTTCATGATGTAGGAAATAAGCATCGTGATGAAGGAAATATGAATCATGATGAAAGAAATGATCATAAAGATGTAGGAAATATGCATCATGATGAAGGAAATTAGCATCATGATGTAGGAAATGAGCATCATGATGAAGGAAATACGCATCATGATGATGGAAATAAGAATCCTGATGAAGGAAATATGCATCATGATAAAGGAATTGAGTGTCATGATTAAGGAAACGATTAATAAGATGAATGAAGTGAGCATCGTGATTAAAGAAATATGCTTTTTGATGTAGGAAATGAGCATCATGATGACGGAAATATACATCATGATCAATGAAATGAGCATCATGATGAAATAAATGAATATCATGATGTAGGAAATAAGCATCATTATGATGGAAATGTTTATCATGTTGCAGGAAATATGCTTCATAGTGAAGGAAATAAACATAATGATGCAGGAAATAGGCATCATGATGAAGGAAACATGCATCATGATGAATAAAATGAACATCATGATGATAGTATATCATGATGATGGTTATGAGCATCATGATGAAGGAAAAGAGTATAATGATGAAGAACGTATGCATTATGATGAATGAAATGAGTACCATGACGAAGGAAATGAGCATCATGTTGAAGGAAATTTAAATCATGAATAATGAAATGAGCACCATAATGAATTAAATGAACATCATGATGTAGGAAATGAACATCAAGATGAAGGAAATATGCGTCATGAAGAAGGAAATAATCATCATTATGATGAAAATGATTATCATGTTGAAAGGAAAAAATGCATCATAATGAAAGAAATGAGTATAACGATGTAAGAAATAAGCATCATGATGTAAGAAACATGCATCATAAAGAGGGAAATGAACATCATGATGATAGTATATCATGATGATGGTTATGAGCATCATGATGAAGAAAAAGAGAATAATGATGAAGAAAGTATGCATATTAATGAAGGAAAATGAGTATCATGATGAAGGAAATGAGTACCATGACGAAGGTAATGAGCATCATTATAAAGGAAATATGCATCATGATGTAGCTAAGTGCATCATTTTGAAAGAAATATGCATCATGATGAAGGAAATGAGCATCATGATGAAGGATATATGTATCACGATGAAATAAATGAGCATCATGAGGAAAGAAATGAGAATCATGATGGTGAAAATGAGCATCATGAAGGTGGAAATAAACATCATGAATATTGAAATAAGCATCAAGAAGAAGGAAATGATCGTAACGATGAAGGATATGACCACAATGATGTAGGATATGATAATAATGATGAAGGAATAGGTTTCGTGATGTAGGAAATAAGGATCGTGATGAAGGAAATATGAATCATGATGAAAGAAATGTTCATGAAGATGTAGGAAATATACATCACGATGAATGAAATTAGCATCATGATGTAGGAAATGAGCATCATGATGAAGGAAATACGCATCATGATGATGGAAATAAGAATCCTGATGATGGTAATCAGCATCATGATGAAGGAAATATGCATCATGATAAAGGAATTGAGTATCATGATTAAGGAAATGATTAATAACATGAATGAAGTGAGCATCGTGATTAAAGAAATATACATCATGATGTAGGAAATGAGCATTATGATGATGGAAATATACATCATGATCAATGATATGAGCATCATGATGAAATTAAATGAACATCATGATGTAGGAAATATGAATCTTGATGAAGGAAACATCATCACGATCAATGAAATGAGCACCATTTTGAATTAAATGAACATCATGATGTAGGAAATTAGCATCAAGATGAAGGAAATATGCATCATGATGAAGGAAATAAGCATCATTATGATGGAAATGATTTTCATGTTGAAGGAAAAAACTGCATCATAATGAAAGAAATGAGCATACGATGTAGAAAATAGGCATCATGATGTAGGAAACATGCATCTAGATGAAGGAAATGACCACCATGATGAAGGAAAAGAGAATAATGATGAAGAAAGTATGTATAATAATGAAGGAAATGAGTATCATGATGAAGGAAATGAGTACCATGGCGAATAATGATCATCATTTTGAAGGAAAAATGCATCATGATGCAGGAAAGAGCATCATTTTGGAAGAAATTTGCATCATGATGAAGGAAATGAGCGTCATGATGAAGGATATATGCATCATGAAGAAGGAAATGAGCATCATGATGATAGATTTATGTATCGTGATGATTGAAATGAGCATCATGATGAAGGAAAATAGAATAATGATGAAGAAAGCATGCATAATAATGAAGGAAATGAGCATCATGATGGTGGAAATAAACATCATGAATATAGAAATAAGCATCATGAAAAAATAAATGAACGTCACGATTAAGGATATGACCACAATGATGTAGGAAATGATCATTATGATGAAGGAATAGGCTTCATGATGTAGGAAATATGCATCGTGATGAAGGTAATACGAATCAAGATGAAAGAAGTGATCATAAAGATGTAGGAAATATGCATCATGACGAAGGAAACATGCATCTTGATGAAGGAAATGAGCATCATGATGATAGATTTATGTATCGTGATAATTGAAATGAGCATCATGATGAAGGAAAAGAGAATAATGATGAAGAAAGTATGCATAATAATGAAGGAAATGAGCATCATGATGAAGGAAATACGCATCATGATGATGGAAATAAGAATCGTGATGAAGGAAATATGAATCATGATGAAAGAAATGATCATAAAGATATAGGAAATATGCATCATGATGAAGGAAATTAGCATCATGATGTAGGAAATGAGCATCATGATGAAGGAAATACGCATCATAATGATGGAAATAAGAATCCCGATGAAGGAAATATGCATCATGATAAAGAATTGAGTGTCATGATTAAGGAAACGATTAATAAGATGAATGAAGTGAGCATCGTGATTAAAGAAATATGTGTTTTGATGTAGGAAATGAGCATCATAATGACGGAAATATACATCATGATCAATGAAATGGGCGCCATAATGAATTAAATGAACATCAGGAAATAAGCATCATTATGATGGAAATGTTTATCATGTTGCTGGAAATATGCTTCATAGTGAAGGAAATAAACATATTGATGTAGGAAATTGGCATCATGATGAAGGAAACCTTCGTCATGATGAAGGAAATGAACATCATGATGATAGTATATCATGATGGTGGTTATGAGCATCATGATGAAAGAAAAGAGTATGATGATGAAGAAAGTATGCATCATGATGAATGAAATGAGTACCATGACGAAGGAAATGAGCATCATGATGAAGGAAATTTACATCATGATCAATGAAATGAGCACCATAATGAATTAAATGAACATCATGATGTAGGAAATGAACATCAAGATGAAGGAAATATGCGTCATGATGTAGGAAATAATCATCATTATGATGGAAATGATTATCATGTTGAAAGGAAAAAAATGCATCATAATGAAAAAATGAGCATAACGATGTAGGAAATAGACATCATGATTTAGGAAACATTCGTCATGATGAAGGAAATGAACATCATGATGATAGTATATCATGATGATGGTTATGAGCATCATGATGAAGGAAAAGAGAATAATGATGAAGAAAGTATGCATAATAACGAAGGAAATGAGTATTATGATGAAGGAAATGAGTTCCATGACGAAGGTAATGAGCATCATTATGAAGGAAATATGCATCATGATGTAGGAAAGTGTATGATTTTGAAAGAAATATGCATCATGATGAAGGATATATGCATCATGATGAAATAAATGAGCATCATGTTGAAAGAAATGAGCATCATGATGGTGGAAATGAGAATCATGAAGGTGGAAATAAACATCATGAATATAAAAAATAAGCATCAAGAAGAAGAAAATGATCGTAACGATGAAGGATATGACCACAATGATGTAGGACATGATAATAATGATGAAGGAATAGGCTTCGTGATGTAGGAAATAAGCATCGTGATGAAGGAAATATGAATCATGATGAAAGAAATGATCATAAAAATGTAGGAAATATGCATCATGATGAATGAAATTAGCATCATGATGTAGGAAATGAGCATCATGATGAAGGAAATACGCATCATGAAGATGGAAATAAGAATCCTGATGATGGTAATGAGCATCATGATGAAGGAAATATGCATCATGATAAAGGAATTGAGTATCATGATTTTGGAAATGATTAATAACATGAATGAAGTGAGCATCGTGATTAAAGAAATATGCATCATGAGGTAGCTAAGTGCATCATTTTGAAAGAAATATGCATCATAATGAAAGAAATGAGCATCATGATGAAGGATATATGCATCACGATGAAATAAATGAGCATCATGAGGAAAGAAATGAGCATCATGATGGTGAAAATGAGCATCATGAAGGTAGAAATAAACATCATGAATATTGAAATAAGCATCAAGAAGAAGGAAATGATCGTAACGATGAAGGATATGACCACAATGATGTAGGATATGATAATAATGATGAAGGAATAGGTTTCATGATGTAGGAAATAAGGATCGTGATGAAGGAAATATGAATCATGATGAAAGAAATGTTCATAAAGATGTAGGAAATATACATCACGATGAATGAAATTAGCATCATGATGTAGGAAATGAGCATCATGATGAAGGAAATACGCATCATGATGATGGAAATAAGAATCCTGATGATGGTAATCAGCATCATGATGAAGGAAATATGCATCATGATAAAGGAATTGAGTATCATGATTAAGGAAATGATTAATAACATGAATGAAGTGAGCATCGTGATTAAAGAAATATGCGTCATGATGTAGGAAATGAGCATCATGATGATGTAAATATACATCATGATCAATGATATGAGCATCATGATGAAATTAAATGAACATCATGATGTAGGAAATATGAATCTTGATGAAGGAACATACATCACGATCAATGAAATGAGCACCATTTTGAATTAAATGAACATCATGATGTAGGAAATTAGCATCAAGATGAAGGAAATATGCATCATGATGAAGGAAATAAGCATCATTACGATGGAAATGATTATCATGTTGAAGGAAAAAATTGCATCATAATGAAAGAAATTAGCATACGATGTAGAAAATAGGCATCATGATGTAGGAAACATGCATCTTGATGAAGGAAATGAGCATCATGATGATAGATTTATGTATCGTGATGATTGAAATGAGCATCATGATGAAGGAAAAGAGAATAATGATGAAGAAAGTATGTATAATAATGAAGGAAATGAGTATCATGATGAAGGAAATGAGTACCATGGCCAATGTAATGAGCATCATTATGAAGGAAAAATGCATCATGATGCAGGAAAGAGCATCATTTTGGAAGAAATATGCATCATGATGAAGGAAATGAGCGTCGTGATGAAGGATATATGCATCATGATGAACGAAATGAGCATCATGATGATAGATTTATGTATCGTGATGATTGAAATGAGCATCATGATGAAGGAAAATAGAATATTGATGAAGAAAGTATGCACAATAATGAAGGAAATGAGCATCATGATGATGGAAATAAACATCATGAATATAGAAATAAGCATCATGAAGAAAGAAATGAACGTCACGATTAAGGATATGACCACAATGATGTAGGAAATGATCATTATGATGAAGGAATAGGCTTCATGATATAGGAAATAAGCATCGTGATGAAGGTAATATGAATCATGATGAAAGAAATGATCATAAAGATGTAGGAAATATGCATCATGATGAAGGAAATGAGCATCATGATGATAGATTTATGTATCGTGATGATTGAAATGAGCATCATGATGAAGGAAAAGAGAATAATGATGAAGAAAGTATGCATAATAATGAAGGAAATGAGCATCATGATGAAGGAAATGAGCATTATGATGGTGGAAATAAACATTATGAATATAGAAATAAGCATCATGAAGAAAGAAATGAACGTCACGATTAAGGATATGAACACAATGATGTAGGAAATGATCATTATAATGAAGGAATAGGCTTCATGATGTAGGAAATAAGCATCGTGATGAAGGAAATATCAATCATGATGAAAGAAATGATCATAAAGATGTAGAAAATATGCATCATGATGAAGGAAATTAGCATAATGATGTAGGAAATGAGCATCATGATGAAGGAAATACGCATCATAATGATGGAAATAAGAATCCTGATGAAGGAAATATGCATCATGATAAAGGAATTGAGTGTCATGATTAAGGAAACGATTAATAAGATGAATGAAGTGAGCATCGTGATTAAAGAAATATGCTTTTTGATGTAGGAAATGAGCATCATGATGACGGAAATATACATCATGATCAATGAAATGAGCATCATGATGAAATAAATGAATATCATGATGTAGGAAATAAGCATCATTATGATGGAAATGTTTATCATGTTGCAGGAAATATGCTTCATAGTGAAGGAAATAAATATAATAATGCAGGAAATAGGCATCATGATGAAGGAAACATGCATCATGATGAAGAAAATGAACATCATGATGATAGTATATCATGATGATGGTTATGAGCATCATGATGAAGGAAAAGAGTATAATGATGAAGAAAGTATGCATTATGATGAATGAAATGAGTACCATGACGAAAGAAATGAGCATCATGATGAAGGAAATTTAAATCATGAATAATGAAATGAGCACCATAATCAATTAAATGAACATCATGATGTAGGAAACGAACATCAAGATGAAGGAAATATGCGTCATGATGAAGGAAATAATCATCATTATGATGAAAATGATTATCATGTTGAAAGGAAAAAAATGCATCATAATGAAAGAAATGAGTATAACGATGTAAGAAATAAGCATCATGATGTAAGAAACATGCATCATAATGAGGGAAATGAACATCATGATGATAGTATATCATGATGATGGTTATGAGCATCATGATGAAGGAAAAGAGAATAATGATGAAGAAAGTATGCATATTAATGAAGGAAATGAGTATCATGATGAAGGAAATGAGTACCATGACGAAGGTAATGAGCATCATTATAAAGGAAATATGCATCATGATGTAGCTAAGTGCATCATTTTGAAAGAAATATGCATCATTATGAAGGAAATGAGCATCATGATGAAGGATATATGCATCACGATGAAATAAATGAGCATCATGAGGAAAGAAATGAGCATCATGATGGTGAAAATGAGCATCATGAAGGTGGAAATAAACATCATGAATATTGAAATAAGCATCAAGAAGAAGGAAATGATCGTAAAGATGAAGGATATGACCACAATGATGTAAGATATGATAATAATGATGAAGGAATAGGTTTCATGATGTAGGAAATAAGGATCGTGATGAAGGAAATATGAATCATGATGAAAGAAATGTTCATAAAGATGTAGGAAATATATATCACGATGAATGAAATTAGCATCATGATGTAGGAAATGAGCATCATGATGAAGGAAATACGCATCATGATGATGGAAATAAGAATCCTGATGATGGTAATGAGCATCATGATGAAGGAAATATGCATCTTGATAAAGGAATTGAGTATCATGATTAAGGAAATGATTAATAACATGAATGAAGTGAGCAACGTGATTAAAGAAATATGCGTCATGATATAGGAAATGAGCATCATGATGATGAAAATATACATCATGATCAATGATATAAGCATCATGATGAATTAAATGAACATCATGATGTAGGAAATATGAATCTTGATGAAGGAAACATACATCACGATCAATGAAATGAGCACCATAATGAATTAAATGAACATCATGATGTAGGAAATTAGAATCAAGATGAAGGAAATATGCATCATGATGAAGGAATTAAGCATCATTATGATGGAAATGAGCATACGATGTAGAAAATAGGCATCATGATGTAGGAAACATGCATCTTGATGAAGGAAATGAGCATCATGATGATAGATTTATGTATCATGATGATTGAAATGAGCATCATGATGAAGGAAAAGAGAATAATGATGAAGAAAGTATGTATAATAATGAAGGATATGAGTATCATGATGAAGGAAATGAGTACCATGGCGAATAATGAGCATCATTTTGAAGGAAAAATGCATCATGATGCAGGAAAGAGCATCATTTTGGAAGAAATATGCATCATGATGAAGGAAATGAGCGTCATGATGAAGGATATATGCATCATGATGAAGTAAATGAGCATCATGATGATAGATTTATGTATCGTGATGATTGAAATGAGCATCATGATGAAGGAAAATAGAATAATGATGATGAAAGTATGCATAATAATGAAGGAAATGAGCATCATGATGGTGGAAATAAACATCATGAATATAGAAATAAGCATCATGAAAAAAGAAATGAACGTCACGATTAAGGATATGACCACAATGATGTAGGAAATGATCATTATGATGAAGGAATAGGCTTCATGATGTAGGAAATAAGCATCGTGATGAAGGTAATATGAATCATGATGAAAGAAGTGATCATAAAGATGTAGGAAATATGCATCATGACGAAGGAAACATGCATCTTGATGAAGGAAATGAGCATCATGATGATAGATTTATGTATCGTGATAATTGAAATGAGCGTCATGATGAAGGAAAAGAGAATAATGATGAAGAAAGTATGCATAATAATGAAGGAAATGAGCATCATGATGAAGGAAATACGCATCATGATGATGGAAATAAGAATCGTGATGAAGGAAATATGAATCATGATGAAAGAAAAGATCATAAAGATATAGGAAATATGCATCATGATGAAGGAAATTAGCATCATGATGTAGGAAATGAGCATCATGATGAAGGAAATACGCATCATAATGATGGAAATAAGAATCCCGATGAAGGAAATATGCATCATGATAAAGAATTGAGTGTCATGATTAAGGAAACTATTAATAAGATGAATGAAGTAAGCATCGTGATTAAAGAAATATGTGTTTTGATGTAGGAAATGAGCATCATGATGACGGAAATATACATCATGATCAATGAAATGGGCACCATAATGAATTAAATGAACATCAGGAAATAAGCATTATTATGATGGAAATGTTTATCATGTTGCTGGAAATATGCTTCATAGTGAAGGAAATAAACGTATTGATGTAGGAAATTGGCATCATGATGAAGGAAACCTTCATCATGATGAAGGAAATGAACATCATGATGATAGTATATCATGATGGTGGTTATGAGCATCATGATGAAAGAAAAGAGTATAATGATGAAGAAAGTATGCATCATGATGAATGAAATGAGTACCATGACGAAGGAAATGAGCATCATGATGAAGGAAATTTACATCATGATCAATGAAATGAGCACCATAATGAATTAAATGAACATCATGATGTAGGAAATGAACATCAAGATGAAGAAAATATGCGTCATGATGAAGGAAATAATCATCATTATGATGGAAATGATTATCATGTTGAAAGGAAAAAAATGCATCATAATGAAAGAAATGAGCATAATGATGTAGGAAATAGACATCATGATTTAGGAAACATTCGTCATGATGAAGGAAATGAACATCATGATGATAGTATATCATGATGATGGTTATGAGCATCATGATGAAGGAAAAGAGAATAATGATGAAGAAAGTATGCATAATAACGAAGGAAATGAGTATTATGATAAAGGAAATGAGTTCCATGACGAAGGTAATGAGCATCATTATGAAGGAAATATGCATCATGATGTAGGAAAGTGTATGATTTTGAAAGAAATATGCATCATGATGAAGGATATATGCATCATGATGAAATAAATGAGCATCATGTTGAAAGAAATGAGCATCATGATGGTGGAAATGAGAATCATGAAGGTGGAAATAAACATCATGAATATGGAAATAAGCATCAAGAAGAAGGAAATGATCGTAACGATGAAGGATATGACCACAATGATGTAGGACATGATAATAATGATGAAGGAATAGGCTTCGTGATGTAGGAAATAAGCATCGTGATGAAGGAAATATGAATCATGATGAAAGAAATGATCATAAAGATGTAGGAAATATGCATCATGATGAATGAAATTAGCATCATGATGTAGGAAATGAGCATCATGATGAAGGAAATACGCATCATGATGATGGAAATAAGAATCCTGATGATGGTAATGAGCATCATGATGAAGGAAATATGCATCATGATAAAGGAATTGAGTATCATGATTTTGGAAATGATTAATAACATGAATGAAGTGAGCATCGTGATTAAAGAAATATGCATCATGATGTAGGAAATGAGCATCATGATATGAAAATATACATCATGATCAATGAAATGAGTATCATGATGAATTAAATGAACATCATGTTGTAGGAAATATGAATCATGATGAAGGAAACATTCATCACGATCAATGAAATGAGCACCATAATGAATTAAATGAACATCATGATGTAGGAAATTAGCATCAAGATGAAGGAAATATGCATCATGATGAAGGAAATAAGCATCATTATGATGGAAATGATTATCATGTTGAAGGAAAAAACTGCGTCATAATGAAAGAAATGAGCATACGATGTAGAAAATAGGCATCATGATGTAGAAAACATGCATCTTGATGAAGGAAATGAGAATCATGATGATAGATTTATGTATCTTGATGATTGAAATGAGCATCATGATGAAGGAATAGAGAATAATGATGAAGAAAGTATGTATAATAATGAAGGAAATGAGTATCATGATGAAGGAAATGAGTACCATGGTGAATAATGAGCATCATTTTGAAGGAAAAATGCATCATGATGCAGGAAAGAGCATCATTTTGGAAGAAATATGCATCATGATGAAGGAAATGAGCGTCATGATGAAGGATATATGCATCATGATGAAGGAAAAGAGCATCATGATGATAGATTTATGTATCGTGATGATTGAAATGAGCATCATGATGAAGGAAATTAGAATAATGATGAAGAAAGTATGCATAATAATGAAGGAAATGAGCATCATGATGGTGGAAATAAACATCATGAATATAGAAATAAGCATCATGAAGAAAGAAATGAACGTCATGATTAAGGATATGACCACAATGATGTAGGAAATGATCATTATGATGAATGAATAGGCTTCATGATGTAGGAAATAAGCATCGTGATGAAGGTAATATGAATCATGATGAAAGAAATGATCATAAAGATGTAGAAAATATGCATCATGATGAAGGAAATCAGCATCATGATGATAGATTTATGTATCGTGATGATTAAAATGAGCATCATGATGAAGGAAAAGAGAATAATGATGAAGAAAGTATGCATAATAATGAAGGAAATGAGCATCATGATGAAGGAAATGAGCATTATGATGGTGGAAATAAACATCATGAATATAGAAATAAGCATCATGAAGAAAGAAATGAACGTCACAATTAAGGATATGACCACAATGATGTAGGAAATGATCATTATAATGAAGGAATAGGCTTCATGATGTAGGAAATAAGCATCGTGATGAAGGAAATATGAATCATGATGAAAGAAATGATCATAAAGATGTAGGAAATATGCATCATGATGAAGGAAATTAGCATCATGATGTAGGAAATGAGCATCATGATGAAGGAAATACGCATCATAATGATGGAAATAAGAATCCTGATGAAGGAAATATGCATCATGATAAAGGAATTGAGTGTCATGATTAAGGAAACGATTAATAAGATGAATGAAGTGAGCATCGTGATTAAAGAAATATGCTTTTTGATGTAGGAAATGAGCATCATGATGATGGAAATATACATCATGATCAATGAAATGAGCATCATGATGAAATAAATGAATATCATGATGTAGGAAATATGCATCATTATGATGGAAATGTTTATCATGTTGCAGGAAATATGCTTCATAGTGAAGGAAATAAACATAATGATGCAGGAAATAGGCATCATGATGAAGGAACCATGCATCATGAAGAAGAAAATGAACATCATGATGATAGTATTGTTGGATTGTATACTAAAAGTCTAACTTTAGTATGAACAATGTCATAACAATATTTGAAATGAGAATCATTGATCAAATGATTGCGTCTTATAATTTATTTTATATGCATGACGCAATAGTCCATTTACTTTATACTGTAGATAATATGTTGTGCGACAACACGCAGAAGATCATATTATCGGTTTCCTTATAAAGTATAAACAGATGCTCACAACTGAGATAGACGGGGACTCTCTATCGGTATGGTTGTAGTGTGATTTGGTATTAGCTTGTCTTGGCTATAGAATCACATTAGTGCACTTGTGTGTATTGAGCAGGACCGCCTGAGATCGTTCTTCTTATACTGACTATATAGTAGAACTTGATCTCTGTTATTATGGAAGTTCGTACTCTTAATCCCTATACAATAACCTCGACACGTAGGGCAGTATGTATTTCTTTGATTCATCAATGGGTGAGATTTATAAGTATTAAATCAACAAACTCAGTGAGTTGGAAAATAGTGTTGTATCTATGGTGTGCTGTTGATTGTAGAAGGAATCCATGTCCGACATAGGTTGATGATGTCCCCTTGAGGAGCTCATAAGGTTTATCATGTAAATCTTGCAAGTGGATTAATTTCCGGCATGATAATAAGTTTGAGTGGTACTACTCTCGGATGAGATATTAATTAATTTGAGTTGTCAGTAACTTAATTAATTAATGGGCATTGTATATCTTAAACATGGGGAGACTGTCGGGCTTATAATAAGAAGGAGCCCAGAACATAATTTTGGGATTGGACGGGTAGTGCAGTAATAATATTTTAGTGGACTATATTATTATTATTGGATTTAATTAAAAGATTTGGGCTAAACTTGGTTAATTAAATTCAATTGAGGCCCAGCCCAATTTCTCCTCCTGGTCCCTGCTGTAGCCCTACTATATAAGTCATCTCAGCTCCTGTTAACCCTAAGTCAGTGCCTCATTTGACAGTTAGAAAGAACAGGAGCAGATTGAGAGAATCCTGTGGATTGTTGCCCACACAACAGCAGGATTCGACTTGGGACATACAGCAGAAGATTGAGAGGTGGTTCTCTGCAACGGTTCATCCTCTACATCAACCCAGAAGTACGGTAAACGATTTAATTGCTTCCGCTGATTTTGTTTACCTGTTTTACTAACGATCACGTTGATCCGCACGATCCAATTGCCAACAATTGGTATCAGAGCAGTGGTTTCTTGGTGAAACGTGAGTTGTTTGATAAGGCCTTTTGTGATTACATGATTTTATCTTGTTATTATCGCATAAAGATGGTAGGGTTTATCTTTTTGTCCTTAAATTGTTATCGTTATTGATGGAACAATGAGAGAAAGATAAAATTGATGTTCTATCACGCGTTGATCACACAATCACTCCACTGCACGACGAGTGGCATTGGCGAAGGCTAGACCACTGCTGTGATCGCAATGGGCTGATGGAGTTTGCGATGGAGGCTGTCGCACGGTTGTGCAGTGATGGCTTAGACAAATTCAGCGCTGGCGAAAGGCAGCAGCAAGGCTCAATCTCGACAGTACAAATTGGCAAAATCGTGGCGGATCGGCGGCGCTGCGAAAGGTGAGCTAGGGCTGGGCGATTCGAGTCAGATCCAGGCGGATCGGGACAGAACGATGCAGATCCGGCTGCTGGCGCGCGGCTACCGGTGCAGACTGTGGATCGCTGGTGGCGTCGGCCGGATCCTGTGGGCGCGGCCGCCAGAGGCAGTGGGGGGCTGTCGTTGCTGGCGGCGCGCATTCGGTTGGGCCGTCGGGGGTCTTCGACGATCGATCCGCTCGAGGCTTACTGACGGTGCGTCTGCTCTGGCCTCCCGTCGCGCCTTGTTGGCGGCTGCCTGTGTTGTCCTTGAGCAGCCGGGTTGGCTGTTGGCGAGAGGCCGTTTGGCTGTGGGGGCGGCCACCGGGAGGAGAAGGTTGGTGTCGACTGGCGTGTGGTTTTGGTCGCCGGCGGCTGTAGATTGGTGGCGTGTGCGTTGCAGCATTCCATGGCTACTAGGCGACGGCTGGCAGCACGCGGTCGGTGGGCTGACGTCTCGGTCTCGTCGGTTGCTACTGGCACGGCTGCCGGCAGCAGCGGCGGCTGGTGGCGCCGGTGCAGCTGCGTGTGAGGGCGACTTGCAGGAGATTAGGGCAGCATTAGTTTTGGGCCTGTTTTATATTATGGGCCCAATTTTATTTTAATTTGGTTATGGGCTGTTGGGCCCATATTTAATTAAAATTTAATTGTATGTTGGACCTATTTTATGGATGATGGGCTCAAAATTTTTTTAATTACTGGACTCTTCTGCTGCTTGGGCCTGCTCTAAAGGCTGCTCATTTTTTAAATTTGGTTTTGGGCTGTTGGGCCCAAATTTAATTAAAATGGTTTTGGGCTGCTGGGCCATTTTATTGCCAATTTTAATTAAATGGACCATGGGCTGCTGGGCTAATTATTTAATTAATTGTGGGAATAATGTTGGGTCATATTTTGGATTGGGCTAATTCATGCAGAAATTGGCAGGGTAAATGGGTATAATTAATTAATTAATGGACTGCTCATTTTATGCTATTGATGCTTGGGTAGACTAGACCCATTTAATTGATCCAACATATTATACAATTAATTATGATATATAACTGAGTTAATTATTTTAACTTGACAATTAATTGTTATATATGTAAGGCATGTTCTATGTGATTTACTTATTTAAATTGCTGTTAATAGAAGCATGTCTTAGTTGTATATTTTATTATGGAATATTATATGCATGTTAAATACCCTCGGCATTAAATAACTAAGTGGGAGAGGGAATTGGTAATAAATTCCCGCGGCCTCCATTATTGGTTTGTTAGCAATGTGAATAGACTTGCGCTTCGGCATTAGAGCCTTCCTCCCCATCGGATGAGTTTATTCATGGATTGCTAGAACAGACTTCATTAAATAATTACGTTTGTAATGTGATGCATATGAACTTGCGCGTTGGCTTAGACCTTCCTCCCTATCGGATGAGTTTATATGCGGTTCACTGGTACAAACTTGTAATTGATGACTGTAGGAAGTTATCCGAGCGCGTGTGTACTTCTCCATCTGTAAGGCACACAAGCTTGGGCCGCGGACTTGGGGTCAAATAATGGTGTACACTTAGATGTAAATAATAAGTATCCTCCCCATTGGAGTCACTGCTTTTATTTGCATGGCTAAAGAGGAACCGACTATTAATTATTTTGTCTTAAAGTGAGGTTGACAAATGAAATTAATGGGTAAAACCTTCTCTTGTAAATGTTCGGGTTTGTAAACGTCCACACTATCGTGGCTTGCAGACTCACGGTGCTTGAGATGTCGGTGAATTTTATTTTTATATTGTTTTGAGGGAATCAATATAAAAGGATAAAATTCGAAGATTTGATCGGAATATTTATTTGTGATTCTCTGATTTTTGGCTGGTCTAATTTCACTAATTGTTAACTAAAGAAATTATATTTACTCGTCCAATATTAACTGATTAGAAAAGAATCTTAGTTTTGAACTTTACTGCTTAAGAAAATACATGTGTATTCTCACAAAGGACATCTCATGATGCCTATTAAAGTCTCTAGTGAAGAGATGAGAGGTTCATAGAAATATGATGGTCTCATGTAACTCTTCGGATACTAGAGTAAATTAAAAGGCATAAGATCATGGTTGAATTGATGAATGAATTGGAAGAGCTTGGAATGTAAATTGAAAGGGAAACCTAAATCAATTTATTCTTCACAATTTGCCGGGTTGTTTTGAGCAAGTTCTACCTGAAATACGAGAGGTTGTATATGGTGGGAAACTTCTAACAAAACATGTGGCAAAAGAAAGCCAATTTTCATCATGATGTGAAAAAGTTTAATATCTTATTTACTAATGGTTTAAACATGATTAGTGATGGCATCTACTGACACGAAGTATGTAGATACTGGAATTACTAAATGTTTATCACTGAGTAAGGATAAGATTGTTAATAACATGGGTAAAACTACAAAGGTAGTGGCTATTGCAGTGGGAGTTGTTTATTTATCTCATGATAAGAATAAACGATAGATTATGAGAAATTGTCTTTACGTACATTTCATAGAAAGAATTTAATTTCGGTTTCTATGCATTAACGGATGGATACTTCATTTCATTTAAATGACATGGTCATAGTAATGAGGAATGAGACTATAATCCGTTAAAGTACGTTGGTGGATAAAAAGTATACTCTTGAATCATGTACATCCCACAAATGCAATAAATAGTAATTAAATAATGCATCTTCTAATATAAGTAAGAGAAAGGAACCTTCGGAAATGAACTAAACATACATTTGGCGTCTATGATTAATTCATTTTACTTGAGTATGATTCAAAAGTTGATAGCCGATAGACCGTGAGGTTTATCTGAAGTGGAAACTATCGGACTTGCGAGTCTTGCTTGGAAGTAAAAATGATTAACTGCCTTTTCAAGGCTGTGGGGAGTAGAGCCAAAGATATATATGTTGGAATTAGTTCATTCTGATTCAAGCGAACCTAATATTATCCAGGCGAGAGATGGTTATGAATATTCGAAGATTATTCTGGAAACCAATATATTTATATGATGCACTGTATGTCTAAGTTCTTTGATTAATTCAAGAATTGTAAGGCTGGTACAGTGAAGCGTCATGGAAAATATATTAAGTCATTACGATTCAATCATGATGGCGAAAACCTCTTGGGATAGTTAGGAGATATTGATCAGAAGTTGAGATTAAATCTCAAATTGACTACACCGGGTATGCCCCAGCTGAATGGTGTGGTAGGTTGAAGGCATTAGGCTCTTATGGTTATGATTAGATAGATGATGAATTATTTGAAATAATTAAATTCATTTTATGGATATGCCCTAGATACAGTAATTCGTGAAACGTTTGTCTGTATATGGGATATCCTAGAAAAATTGAGGGTGATTTATTTAGTCCAAAAGATCGAAGGATAATTGTTAACTCAATAACTAGATTTTTGGAAAAGGACTATGTAATAAATCACAAACTCATGTATAAGTTGTTCTAAAGGAAGTGAGAGGAAAACACTAAGTATAAGTACCAACTGTACAAGAGGATATACCACAAGGTAAACTGCAACGCGTGTCACGTCTGATACACAATTACATGTAGTGCCTTGTCGTAGTGGGAGGGTTGTATTACAACCCATAAATATATGTTTTGGGAGAGTCGTGAGACTTGATCCCTAGTAAACATGGTATTGTCCCACGAATACGACGTAGCACTACAAGATTAAAATGCGGAATCTTAGTAAGTTGCAATGTATGTTGAAATAGAATCTACGGATTCTAAATTAAGTATGGAGCTTAAAGCATCACTAAAATGGTGTAAAAGCCATTGCAAGTGGTCAAGGGAAATAAAAGAGGATCATACGGAAAGGTGAAAATCTTGGAAGCAAAGCTTGTTGCGAAAAGATGTACTCAGAAAGAAATGGTTCGATTATGAGGAAACATGTTCGCTAGTAGCTATGCTTATGTTGATCTGGATTCTTTTATTTATTGCTGCTCATATTGAATTTTGAGGAACAGCAAATAGATGTCAAGACAGCTTTCCTGATTGGAAGTCTTGAGGAAAACATCTATGTGGAGCGACCAGAGTGATTCATTGCAAAGTACTAATAGCATTTTGATAGTAAGCTTAAAAGTGTCCAGCGATGGACTAAAGCAAGCTTTAAGATTGTGAATCATCTCTTTTGATTAGGTAATCCAGTGGCATGGATTTAAATCAATGAGCGGATGAGTCTTGTGTGTTGTAAAGAGTAACGGAAACGTGGTAGTGTTTTCTTGTACTATATGTAGATAGTATCTTGCTCATTGGAGACAATGAAAGAGTATTATCGGGCGTATGGGTACGGTTAATAAAGCGGTAGAGATGAAGGACTTAAGAAAGGCAAAATATATCCTTTTAATCACGGTAATACGGATCACAGAAAGGACATTATGCTTATCTCAAGTTTCATAAAATGATACAGTCCACACTCGTTTAGCATGTGAATTTATCTTAGTAAATGTGTCTTTGAGACACAAAAAGAAGATAAAGTAGATGAAAGCGGTTCCTTATGCTTCGGCGAATAAGGAAACTTAATCTAAAGAATGCTATGAACGAAGTTGGATATCTGTTTTGCTGAACGCATGAACAGAAGGTATCAACGTAACCCGAAACAAGAATGATGAACTGTGGTAAGACATTTATAAAGTGCCTGAGAAGGACTGGATATTATATGTGGACTTACTGGACAGATTCACTGCTTCTTGTGGATTACGTAGATTCAGATTTTTTAGTCAGATTGGACGGCAGTAAATTCACCTCAAAGGTTATGTGTTTAATCTTAGGAAGTAGTGTCATAATGTGGAGGAGTGTTATATAGAAATATATTTCAAACTCCGGACTCCATCATGGGAAGATGATAAATTGGAGCCTATGAGGCAGCCAAAGTATCTATATGACTCTAGAGACTTCATGATGGACTTTGAAGTGTTTCTAAGTTTGCCCAAGGTAATCACAATTTAAATTGATGATATTGGTGCAGTTGCAAACTTGAAGAAATCACAAGCCCATAAGGCAATTAAACACATGGAGCGCGAGTACCACCTATTACGAGAAATCGTATGATGAGGAGAAGGTTGTTGTCGCCTAGATTGCATCGGATGATGACCTAGTAAACCATTTACAAGGACCTTAAGGCGAGAGCTTTTAATGGTCGTAAGTGGGAGTAGGAATCAGATGTATGGCAGAAGACATGACAGCATAGTCTTTTAGTATAAGTGGGAGAATATTGGATTGTATACTAAAAGTCTAGCTTTAGTATGAACAATGTCATAACAATATTTGAAATGAGAATCATTGATCAAATGATTGCGTCTTATAATTTATTTTATATGCATGACGCAATAGTCCATTTACTTTATACTGTAGATAATATGTTGTGCGACAACACGCAGAAGATCATATTATCGGTTTCCTTATAAAGTATAAACAGATGCTCACAACTGAGATAGACGGGGACTCTCTATTGGTATGGTTGTAGTGTGATTTGGTATTAGCTTGTCTTGGCTATAGAATCACATTAGTGCACTTGTGTGTATTGAGCAGGACCGCCTGAGATTGTTCTTCTTATACTGACTATATAGTAGAACTTGATCTCTGTTATTATGGAAGTTCGTACTCTTAATCCCTATACAATAACCTCGACACGTAGGGCAGTATGTATTTCTTTGATTCATCAATGGGTGAGATTTATAAGTATTAAATCAACAAACTCGGTGAGTTGGGAAATAGTGCTGTATCTATGGTGTGCTGTTGATTGTAGAAGGAATCCATGTCCGACATAGGTTGATGATGTCCCCTTGAGGAGCTCATAAGGTTTATCATGTAAATCTTGCAAGTGGATTAATTTCCAGCATGATAATAAGGTTGAGTGGTACTACTCTCGGATGAGATATTAATTAATTTGAGTTGTCAGTAACTTAATTAATTAATGGGCATTGTATATCTTAAACATGGGGAGACTGTCGGGCTTATAATAAGAAGGAGCCCAGAACATAATTTTGGGATTGGACGGGTAGTGCAGTAATAATATTTTAGTGGACTATATTATTATTATTGGATTTAATTAAAAGCTTTGGGCTAAGCTTGGTTAATTAAATTCAATTGAGGCCCATCCCAATTTCTCCTCCTGGTCCCTGCTGTAGCCCAACTATATAAGTCATCTCAGCTCCTGTTAACCCTAAGTCAGTGCCTCATTTGACAGTTAGAAAGAACAGGAGCAGATTGAGAGAATCCTGCGGATTGTTGCCCACACAACAACAGGATTCGACTTGGGACATACAACAGAAGATTGAGAGGTGGTTCTCTGCAACGGTTCATCCTCTACATCAACCCAGAAGTACGGTAAACGATTTAATTGCTTCCGCTGATTTTGTTTACCTGTTTTACTAACGATCACGTTGATCCGCACGATCCAATTGCCAACAAGTATATCATGATGATGGTTATGAGCATCATGATGAAGGAAAAGAGTATAATGATGAAGAAAGTATGCATTATGATGAATGAAATGAGTACCATGACGAAGGAAATGAGCATCATGATGAAGGAAATTTAAATCATGAATAATGAAATGAGCACCATAATGAATTAAATGAACATCATGATGTAGGAAATGAACATCAAGATGAAGGAAATATGCGTCATGAAGAAGGAAATAATCATCACTATGATGAAAATGATTATCATGTTGAAAGGAAAAAAATGCATCATAATGAAAGAAATGAGTATAACGATGTAAGAAATAAGCATCATGATGTAAGAAACATGCATCATAATGAGGGAAATGAACATCATGATGATAGTATATCATGATGATGGTTATGAGCATCATGATGAAGGAAAAGAGAATAATGATGAAGAAAGTATACATATTAATGAAGGAAATGAGTATCATGATGAAGGAAATGAGTACCATGACGAAGGTAATGAGCATCATTATAAAGGAAATATGCATCATGATGTAGCTAAGTGCATCATTTTGAAAGAAATATGCATCATGATGAAGGATATATGCATCACGATGAAATAAATGAGCATCATGAGGAAAGAAATGAGCATCATGATGGTGAAAATGAGCATCATGAAGGTGGAAATAAACATCATGAATATTGAAATAAACATCAAGAAGAAGGAAATGATCGTAACGATGAAGGATATGACCACAATGATGTAGGATATGATAATAATGATGAAGGAATAGGTTTTATGATGTAGGAAATAAGGATCGTGATGAAGGAAATATGAATCATGATGAAAGAAATGTTCATAAAGATGTAGGAAATATACATCACGATGAATGAAATTAGAATCATGATGTAGGAAATGAGCATCATGATGAAGGAAATACGCATCATGATGATGGAAATAAGAATCCTGATGATGGTAATGAGCATCATGATGAAGGAAATATGCATCTTGATAAAGGAATTGAGTATCATGATTAAGGAAATGATTAATAACATGAATGAAGTGAGCATCGTGATTAAAGAAATATGCGTCATGATATAGGAAATGAGCATCATGATGATGAAAATATACATCATGATCAATGATATGAGCATCATGATGAATTAAATGAACATCATGATGTAGGAAATATGAATCTTGATGAAGGAAACATACATCACGATCAATGAAATGAGCACCATAATGAATTAAATGAACATCATGATGTAGGAAATTAGAATCAAGATGAAGGAAATATGCATCATGATGAAGGAAATAAGCATCATTATGATGGAAATGATTATCATGTTGAAGGAAAAAACTGCATCATAATGAAAGAAATGAGCATACGATGTAGAAAATAGGCATCATGATGTAGGAAACATGCATCTTGATGAAGGAAATGAGCATCATGATGATAGATTTATGTATCGTGATGATTGAAATGAGCATCATGATGAAGGAAAAGAGAATAATGATGAAGAAAGTTTGTATAATAATGAAGGAAATGAGTATCATGATGAAGGAAATGAGTACCATGGCGAATAATGAGCATCATTTTGAAGGAAAAATGCATCATGATTCAGGAAAGAGCATCATTTTGGAAGAAATATGCATCATGATGAAGGAAATGAGCGTCATGATGAAGGATATATGCATCATGATGAAGGAAATGAGCATCATGATGATAGATTTATGTATCGTGATGATTGAAATGAGCATGATGATGAAGGAAAATAGAATAATGATGAAGAAAGTATGCATAATAATGAAGGAAATGAGCATCATGATGGTGGAAATAAACATCATGAATATAGAAATAAGCATCATGAAAAAAGAAATGAACGTCACGATTAAGGATATGACCACAATGATGTAGGAAATGATCATTATGATGAAGGAATAGGCTTCATGATGTAGGAAATAAGCATCGTGATGAAGGTAATATGAATCATGATGAAAGAAGTGATCATAAAGATGTAGGAAATATGCATCATGACGAAGGAAACATGCATCTTGATGAAGGAAATGAGCATCATGATGATAGATTTATGTATCGTGATAATTGAAATGAGCATCATGATGAAGGAAAAGAGAATAATGATGAAGAAAGTATGCATAATAATGAAGGAAATGAGTATCATGATGAAGGAAATACGCATCATGATGATGGAAATAAGAATCGTGATGAAGGAAATATGAATCATGATGAAAGAAATGATCATAAAGATATAGGAAATATGCATCATGATGAAGGAAATTAGCATCATGATGTAGGAAATGAGCATCATGATGAAGGAAATACGCATCATAATGATGGAAATAAGAATCCCGATGAAGGAAATATGCATCATGATAAAGAATTGAGTGTCATGATTAAGGAAACGATTAATAAGATGAATGAAGTGAGCATCGTGATTAAAGAAATATGTGTTTTGATGTAGGAAATGAGCATCATGATGATGGAAATATACATCATGATCAATGAAATGGGAGCCATAATGAATTAAATGAACATCATGATGTAGGAAATAAGCATCATTATGATGGAAATGTTTATCATGTTGCTGGAAATATGCTTCATAGTGAAGGAAATAAACATATTGATGTAGGAAATTGGCATCATGATTTAGGAAACCTTCATCATGATGAAGGAAATGAACATCATTATAATATCTTAGCCTAACTAGATTATTTTTTTTAGAAAGCCCAAAACCTATTTATTTATTTTTGGCCCAAGTTGACCTAGATTTGTTTTTAAAGCCCAAAACCTATTTATTTATTTTTGGCCCAAGTTGACCTAGATTTGTTTTTAGAGCCCAAAACCTATTTATTTATTTATTTGGCCCAAGTCCAGCCCACTTAAATGGCATAACATGGAAATAAGCCCAGCCCATTCTAATAGCCTCAACACATATAAAAAAAAGAAAAGAAAGAAAGAAGAGTACGGGAGAAGAAAAGTGAGAAGAACAAAAGAGGGGAAAGAAGAGAGTGAAGAGGAGAAACCCTTGTTGATCAAATTCTCCCTTACAACCCTCATCCTAGGTGGTTTCTAAGTTGTTTTGAGGTAAGTAATAGGTTAATTAAGCTTCCTTTCTCCAAGATTTTGTGATTTTGTTGGGTTTTCTTCCTTATATGAGGAAATTCGTAGCTACTGTTCGAACTACTTTCGACATAGCTATTGATCTCTGAAATTTGTAAACTCAATTTCTATACGTAGCTGAACTCGTTAGCTTTCCGTAGCCACCTGAAACGCCTCCATCCGATTTTTCTACAATTAGTTATGATTTTTCTCGTAAACTGCTGCTAGGTAATTCGCAGCTGCTGTTCGAACTGATTTTGACATAGCTACTGACCTCAGAAGTTTACAAACTCAATTTCTGTATGTAGCTGAACGTGTTAGCTTTCTGTAGCTACTTGAAACACCATGATTCGATTTTTCTACAATTAGTTATGATTTTTCTTGTAAACTGCCGCTAGCTGGAAATTTCAGAATAGTTATGTCGAATTCAAATTTACTTCCTATCGTTTTGTTTAAGAAATGATCTGAAATGGGTTATGTGAGATTGGGAGATGATGTTGAGGAGATACGGGCTGTTCTTATTTAATATCGACTCGCTCAAGCTCGATTAAGATTTATTTTGACAATGAAAGACGATGTTACCGCTAATAGTTAGTTATATTTGATTTGTCTTTAATTGCTCATCTCCTTTCTAGGTAAAGAACCGTCGATGAAGGGCAAAGGACCTACTTCAGACTCCGGAGAGAGTTAATCACTTCCTTGTGAGTTGATAATTCGGGAACGCCTTCTCTTGTGGGAAGTGTGGACCCTCGTTAAATTTGCATTCATTTTATTTTTAGTTAATTGATAACAAAATTATTTTGGTAGTGTGTTATGTGGTAAAGAGTCTGATTGGCTCGATTGTTCTAGTTAGAGCCTGATTGGCCTAAGATGGTCCATTGATTATCTTATATTATTTCATATGGGTATTGTTGATTTTTAACTTATGTTGAAGAGCCTTGCCGGCTCGATATTTGATAGTCTTTATTGCGAATTATTTGCAGATTGATTTCTGGTTATTCATGTGTGCCATTTAGACTCTAACTTGAGTCGTTATTCATCTTATGATGCATATGCATATGTATACCTGGTACCAAGGTTAAGTAGCCCGAATTGGTCACGGTTCGGGTGAGTTGGAGCGACATTGATTAAGTAGCCCGAATTGTCGCGGTTCGGGTGAGTTAGAGTGACAATCAAGTTGCCCATGGCTTGGCAAACCCGAGTGAGTTAGATCTAACGGGGCACCTGTCCATTTGCCAAATACTCATACTTTGGAAGGTGATCGTTAGATGAATCAGTCTATTGTAGGCTCAGCCAACGTCACCGGTGTGGACATGCATGTCATATATGTTTATATATTTTCATTTCAAGTATTCACATCGATATTGAATTGTGAACTTTAGCATTTGGCATGTTGAGAAAGAACATTAATGTGCATTTTATCTAGAGTAACGGTGACGGGCTCGGACTGACTCTCGACGGAGAGATCAGTTTGAGGAGGATATTGGCTACCCACGCGTCTTTTATGTGATAACATCTTGTTTGAACTAATTGTGTATTTGTAAATGCATTCATAGGTTGTATTTTTGTTAAGTTGTATATTAAGTAAACATAATAATTGATGTGGAACGAAATATTGGATTTTATGTTATGAACCGCGAGTGAGAGTGCATGCTTCGTATAAGGGTTGGGGTGACCGGCTTATCACCTCACTGAGCTAGTGGTTTTGCTCACCCCCATCATTTCCTTCCTTTTCAGGCTGTTGATATCATTTTGGTTGGAGGTTTGCCTGTCGTTTGCTCATCATTCGATCGGGTTTTGGGTACTTTCTCTTTTATGTTAATTGACGGATCCATTGGCGAGTTTGTTCATTTTATATTTTGTGACCCCCCTTGATGTTCTTTTTGTACTTTCGCGATGTTATATCGCTCATGTATATTTTCTTCAAACTAAGTTACATCGTGGTATTTTGTACCTTTGTAAATCCTTGTTGATACTTTATGTAATGATGTCCTCGGGTTGTACCCGTAGTTATCAGTTGTTCAATTCTACAGGTACTTGATAGCAAGCCTTACGTTTTCTATAAACTTTGTGGAGTGGAGTGCACCCATTTCGCGAAATTTATGGTTAACGTGGCGGTTGTCGTGTTCTGCCTGCGGGTTGGGGCGTGACAACTTTCTTGGTATCAGAGCCTGGTTATATGATTCTCATTCTTTTTGAGTCGAGCTAATGGATCCAATTTTATTTCTATGTCATCCTAAGGTATCGTATTACCTTAATGTTGACCTTGCATTTTCTTTCCCTTCTTTCTTTCAGTCATTATGGCACCTCCAGTTCGTCGTCGAGGTCGAGGTCGAGGACACGTTCCTCGTGATCCTCCGAGTCCTCTACTCTCTTCTGTTCCTCGTGGACCTCGAGGACATGTTTCTTCTGATCATGCCGTTCATCCGACATTTACGGACCCTATCAATTCTGATCATAGGGTGCCGGTTACCCAGGTAGAGCAACCACGGGCCCAGTTGCGTGTTGAGCACATGATGACCCCAGAGCAGTACCAGTTGTATTATGATCACATTCGAGTACATGGTGTTCCACCACCTACGACGGCTCCTACCACTACAACTGTCACTGAGGATGTTCTTCGCGCTAATGAACCAATTCAACCTACATCTCATGTACCAATTTCTACTCCAGAAATGGCTTTAGTAGGTACTACTTCTCGAGGTGCACTTTTTATACCTGATTTGGTGAAAGCAGTTGAAAACATGGGGACTTCAAAATTTGACGGTACAAGAGATGCTTCTAAAGCGGGGGCATGGTTAAAGGAGATTACAGAGACCTTTGACACTTTGATGATTGAAGAATGTTATCGTGTGGTCATTGCGACCAAGCTGTTAGGCCCAGACGCACGACGATGGTGGCAGAATCTAAAAGAGACATCTTCGGTTACTATTACGTGGGCTATCTTTGTGGAACGATTCAAAGATCGATACTTCTCTCAGTACATCAAGGATCAGAAGAGAAAGGAGTTCTTCAACCTCTTTCAAGGCACTATGTCGGTTGTGGAGTATGAAAGCAAATTTCTAGAATTGCGAGAAATCGCTCCTGAGTCATATACGATGAGAGACTTATGCAAGAGATTTGAAGATGGTCTTAATCTAAATATTCGAGATCGCATCAAGTCCGGAGACAAGTATGAGAGTCTTGACGAGCTCGTAGAAGAAGCCCTGAGGGTAGAAAGTTTAGTTCAGGCGAGACATAAGCTTGCAGAACGATCTCAAAAAAAAAGGCAAGGGAGCGCATTTCCAGGAAATGCATCGAAGGTGTATAGGGGTGTGGGATCTTCGCGTGGCGCACCAAGTTCAGTGTCTATTAGTTTTCCTCAACCTCGGGAGCAGCTTAGTAGAGGCGGGAGCAATGTCTCGGGATCGGTTGGTGAAAATCGCAAGTGCCAGAATTGCTTAAAGTATCATGACGGCCCTTGTAAGGCTCCTCAAGTATGTTTTCAGTGTCGACAGCCGGGCCATATGCGAAGTTCTTGTCCTCAACTTATGGGAGCGAGTAGTCAGAGTTCTGGTCAGCCTCGTGGTAGACTAACATATTCTACACCCAGAGATACTCGATCTGCAGCTACCAGAGTGCCTGAAGCCTCAAGCGGCCCTAGTACTCGATCACCTATGCAAGGAAGGAATCAAACTAGAGTATTTCATATTTCCCAGGAAGAGGCTCGCTCAGATCCGAAGGTTGTGACAGGTAATTTATAATCCGAATATTTTCACATGCTAGATCTAACTCCGCCTTGTTATGCCACTTGATTACAAATAAAACATTCGTAAGAAATTTTATCTTTCCGAATTTTTAAATCACAATCTCACCTAATATTGCTTCTTTAGGCCATGTGTTTGTGGGAGACCATCAGGTCTACACTTTATTTGACCCAGGTTCTGATAGGTCTTATATCCGGGATGATCTTGCTGCGATCTTAGATTATCCTATCTCTCATTTGTCACCTGGAATCATAGTTCATACCCCTCTTGGAGAGCGTCTAATTCGTGATTCGGTATTCCTTGGTTGTCCATTGAAGATCAAAGATGTCATTCTAGAGGCTGAATTGATACCATTGCCTTTGATTGATCTCGATGTTATTCTTGGCATGGATTGGCTTTCTTCGCATTATGCAATTCTCGACTGCCACGAGAAACTTGTTATTTTTCGTAGACCAGGATTCTCAGAACTTGTTTTTGAAGGTGAACTTCAAACGAGATCCCTCTCTTTTATTTCAATGTTGACTGTGCATAAATTAATATGTAAGGGTTGTGAGGCATTCTTGGCATTTGTTGTCGATACTTCTCTTTCTGAGACTAAACTAGATGACATCCCGATCGTGAATGAATTTCCTGATGTCTTTCCCGAAGACTTACCAGGACAGCCTCCGAATCGAGAGATTGATTTTTCCATTGATGTACTTCCTGGAATCACACCTATATCGATTACTCCATATCGAATGTCGCCAGCTGAGCTTAAGGAACTCCAGAAACAACTTGGAGAATTATTGGAGAAGGGATTCATACGACCTAGCACATCTCCTTGGGGTGCTCCAGTTCTTTTTGTCAAGAAGAAAGATGGATCATTTCGCCTATGTGTCGACTACCGTCAATTGAACAAGGTGACAATCAAGAACAAATATCCTCTTCCGAGAATCGATGATCTATTTGATCAATTGCAAGGAGCAACTGTGTTCACAAAAATTGATTTGCGGTCTGGTTATCACCAACTCAAGATTAGGGAATCTGATATCCCTAAGTCTGCTTTTCGAACCAGATACGGTCATTTTGAATTCTGTGTTATGCCTTTTGGACTCACAAATGCTCCTGCAGCTTTTATGGATCTTATGAATCGGGTCTTTCGGCCGTATTTAGATATGTTTGTCATCATTTTCATTGATGACATTCTTATTTATTCTAAATCAGATGACGAGCATTCTCATCATCTAAGAATTGCTCTGAACATTCTTAGAGAAAATCAGCTTTATGCTAAATTTTCGAAGTGTGAATTTTGGCTTCGTGAGGTAAGCTTTTTGGGTCATCACATTTCTAAAGAAGGAATCTACGTCGATCCAGTGAAGATTCAAGCTATACTAGATTGGGAGCATCCAAAGAACGTGACATAGATTCGTAGTTTTCTGGGATTAGCTGGATATTATCGACGGTTTGTCAAAGACTTTTTGTTGTTGGCTTCATCTTTGACTAAATTGACTCGGAAGGGGTAAAATTTGAATGGAGTGAAGAATGCGAGGAAGCATTTCAAGAATTGAAAAGACGACTTGTTTCAGCTCCTATTCTTGCTTTGCCAGACCCAGCGATTGGAGAATTTACCATTTATAGCGACGCCTCGAGACAAGGATTAGGATGTGTTCTCATGCAAGAAGGAAAGGTTATTGCCTACGCTTCAAGGCAATTGAAGAAGAACGAAGAAAATTATCCTACACACGATTTAGAGTTGGCTGCAATCGTCTTTGCATTGAAGATCTGGAGACATTATCTGTATGGTGCCACTTGTCGGGTTTTCACTGATCACAAGAGCTTAAAGTATATCACCACACAAAAGGAGCTCAACCTCAGGCAAAGGCGATGGATGGAGTTGATTAGTGACTATGACTTAGTCATCGATTATCATCCTGGCAAGGCGAACGTTGTTGCAGATGCTCTAAGTAGAAAGTCTTCTACCTCACTTGCTTCGATTCAATCTTTTTATCTTCCTATGTTGGAGCAATTTAAATCTTTACACATTTCGCTCGATTGTGAAAAGTCTAATGATTCCGCTTTAGTCGCCAAATTCGAGGTTAGACCTACCTTGTTCGAGCAAATTCGAGAAAGACAATCACACGATGTTCATTTACAACAGAAGATGGCGAAGCTAAATCAAGGAAAAGAAACAGAATTTCAAATTCGGGATGACGGACTCCTTACTTTTAAAAATCGTGTTTGTGTTCCATCAGAACTTGATGTTCGTAGAGCTATTCTTGAGGAAGCCCATTCTTCAGCCTATTCTATGCATCCTGGTAGTACCAAAATGTACAGAACACTTCGGGAGCATTATTGGTGGCCAGGTATGAAACGGGACATTGCTGAATTTGTATCAAAGTGCTTATCATGCCAACAGATTAAAGCGGAACACCAAAAACCAGCCGGCATGCTTCAACCACTACCTATTCCTGAGTGGAAATGGGAGAACATCACGATGGATTTTGTTTCCGGGTTACCTCGAACCCAAAAGGGTCATGACTCAATCTGGGTCATTGTCGATCGTCTGACGAAATCGGCACATTTCCTTCCATTGCATACAACGAATCTTTAGAGAAACTTGCCAAGTTATATGTCGATGAGATCGTGAGATTGCACGGAGTACCAGTGTCAATCATATCTGATCGTGATCCAAGATTCACTTCCCGTTTTTGGCCTAGTCTGCAGAAAGCGCTAGGTACAAAATTACTATTCAGTACCTCGTTTCATCCACAGACTGATGGACAGTCAGAGAGAACTATACAGACACTAGAAGACATGTTACGTGCAATGGTGTTGAATTTAGGAGGTAGCTGGGATAAGTACGTGACTTTGGTGGAGTTCGCTTATAACAACAGTTATCATTCAAGCATTGGAATGCCCCCGTACGAAGCTCTATATGGCCGAAAGTGTCGAACACCGCTCTTTTGGGATGAGGTTGGCGAGAGACAAATCGAACAAGTAGAGCTTATCGAAGATGCGAAGGAAAAAATACAACTTATTCGAGACAGACTTAAGGCAGCGCAAGATCGACAAAAAAGCTACGCAGATAATAGGAGGCGCGATTTGGAGTTTAATGAAGGAGATAAAGTTTTTCTAAAAGTTTCTCCGTGGAAGGGCGTGTTACGATTTCGCCGTCGAGGAAAGTTAAGTCCAAGGTATATTGGCCCGTTTACGATCGTGCAAAGGATTGGTCGTGTCGCGTATCGACTTGAGCTACCATCCGAATTGTCAAAGATTCACGATGTTTTCCATGTCTCTATGCTTAGAAAATATGAACCCGATCCTTCGCACGTGCTCGAATATCCCCCAGTTGTATTAAAGGAGAATCTATCGTACGAAGTACAACCTGTTCAAATTGTAGATCGCCGAGAGAAAATGCTTCGTAATAAATCCATTCCTATGGTGAGAGTTCTATGGAGAAGTGATCGAATTGAAGAAGAAACGTGGGAACCAGAGTTAGTCATGCGTCAACAACATCCACATCTCTTTTCATCTCTAGGTACGTTTACGTTGAAGGAAATGAACATCATTATAATATCTTAGCCTAACTAGATTATTTTTTTTAGAAAGCCCAAAACCTATTTATTTATTTTTGGCCCAAGTTGACCTAGATTTGTTTTTAAAGCCCAAAACCTATTTATTTATTTTTGGCCCAAGTTGACCTAGATTTGTTTTTAGAGCCCAAAACCTATTTATTTATTTATTTGGCCCAAGTCCAGCCCACTTAAATGGCATAACATGGAAATAAGCCCAGCCCATTCTAATAGCCTCAACACATATAAAAAAAAGAAAAGAAAGAAAGAAGAGTACGGGAGAAGAAAAGTGAGAAGAACAAAAGAGGGGAAAGAAGAGAGTGAAGAGGAGAAACCCTTGTTGATCAAATTCTCCCTTACAACCCTCATCCTAGGTGGTTTCTAAGTTGTTTTGAGGTAAGTAATAGGTTAATTAAGCTTCCTTTCTCCAAGATTTTGTGATTTTGTTGGGTTTTCTTCCTTATATGAGGAAATTCGTAGCTACTGTTCGAACTACTTTCGACATAGCTATTGATCTCTGAAATTTGTAAACTCAATTTCTATACGTAGCTGAACTCGTTAGCTTTCCGTAGCCACCTGAAACGCCTCCATCCGATTTTTCTACAATTAGTTATGATTTTTCTCGTAAACTGCTGCTAGGTAATTCGCAGCTGCTGTTCGAACTGATTTTGACATAGCTACTGACCTCAGAAGTTTACAAACTCAATTTCTGTATGTAGCTGAACGTGTTAGCTTTCTGTAGCCACTTGAAACACCATGATTCGATTTTTCTACAATTAGTTATGATTTTTCTTGTAAACTGCCGCTAGCTGGAAATTTCAGAATAGTTATGTCGAATTCAAATTTACTTCCTATCGTTTTGTTTAAGAAATGATCTGAAATGGGTTATGTGAGATTGGGAGATGATGTTGAGGAGATACGGGCTGTTCTTATTTAATATCGACTCGCTCAAGCTCGATTAAGATTTATTTTGACAATGAAAGACGATGTTACCGCTAATAGTTAGTTATATTTGATTTGTCTTTAATTGCTCATCTCCTTTCTAGGTAAAGAACCGTCGATGAAGGGCAAAGGACCTACTTCAGACTCCGGAGAGAGTTAATCACTTCCTTGTGAGTTGATAATTCGGGAACGCCTTCTCTTGTGGGAAGTGTGGACCCTCGTTAAATTCGCATTCATTTTATTTTTAGTTAATTGATAACAAAATTATTTTGGTAGTGTGTTATGTGGTAAAGAGTCTGATTGGCTCGATTGTTCTAGTTAGAGCCTGATTGGCCTAAGATGGTCCATTGATTATCTTATATTATTTCATATGGGTATTGTTGATTTTTAACTTATGTTGAAGAGCCTTGCCGGCTCGATATTTGATAGTCTTTATTGCGAATTATTTGCAGATTGATTTCTGGTTATTCATGTGTGCCATTTAGACTCTAACTTGAGTCGTTATTCATCTTATGATGCATATGCATATGTATACCTGGTACCAAGGTTAAGTAGCCCGAATTGGTCACGGTTCGGGTGAGTTGGAGCGACATTGATTAAGTAGCCCGAATTGTCGCGGTTCGGGTGAGTTAGAGTGACAATCAAGTTGCCCATGGCTTGGCAAACCCGGGTGAGTTAGATCTAACGGGGCACCTGTCCATTTGCCAAATACTCATACTTTGGAAGGTGATCGTTAGATGAATCAGTCTATTGTAGGCTCAGCCAACGTCACCGGTGTGGACATGCATGTCATATATGTTTATATATTTTCATTTCAAGTATTCACATCGATATTGAATTGTGAACTTTAGCATTTGGCATGTTGAGAAAGAACATTAATGTGCATTTTATCTAGAGTAACGGTGACGGGCTCGGACTGACTCTCGACGGAGAGATCAGTTTGAGGAGGATATTGGCTACCCACCCGTCTTTTATGTGATAACATCTTGTTTGAACTAATTGTGTATTTGTAAATGCATTCATAGGTTGTATTTTTGTTAAGTTGTATATTAAGTAAACATAATAATTGATGTGGAACGAAATATTGGATTTTATGTTATGAACCGCGAGTGGGAGTGCATGCTTCGTATAAGGGTTGGGGTGACCGGCTTATCACCTCACTGAGCTAGTGGTTTTGCTCACCCCCATCATTTCCTTCCTTTTCAGGCTGTTGATATCATTTTGGTTGGAGGTTTGCCTGTCGTTTGCTCATCATTCGATCGGGTTTTGGGTACTTTCTCTTTTATGTTAATTGACGGATCCATTGGCGAGTTTGTTCATTTTATATTTTGTGACCCCCCTTGATGTTCTTTTTGTACTTTCGCGATGTTATATCGCTCATGTATATTTTCTTCAAACTAAGTTACATCGTGGTATTTTGTACCTTTGTAAATCCTTGTTGATACTTTATGTAATGATGTCCTCGGGTTGTACCCGTAGTTATCAGTTGTTCAATTCTACAGGTACTTGATAGCAAGCCTTACGTTTTCTATAAACTTTGTGGAGTGGAGTGCACCCATTTCGCGAAATTTATGGTTAACGTGGCGGTTGTCGTGTTCTGCCTGCGGGTTGGGGCGTGACAATCATGATGATAGTATATCATGATGGTGGTTATGAGCATCATGATGAAAGAAAAGAGTATAATGATGAAGAAAGTATGCATCATGATGAATGAAATGAGTACCATGACGAAGGAAATGAGCATCATGATGAAGGAAATTTACATCATGATCAATGAAATGAGCACCATAATGAATTAAATGAACATCATGATGTAGGAAATGAACATCAAGATGAAGGAAATATGCGTCATGATGAAGGAAATAATCATCATTATGATGGAAATGATTATCATGTTGAAAGGAAAAAAAATGCATCATAATGAAAGAAATGAGCATAACGATGTAGGAAATAGACATCATGATTTAGGAAACATTCATCATGATGAAGGAAATGAACATCATGATGATAGTATATCATGATGATGGTTATGAGCATCATGATGAAGGAAAAGAGAATAATGATGAAGAAAGTATGCATAATAACGAAGGAAATGAGTATTATGATGAAGGAAATGAGTTCCATGACGAAGGTAATGAGCATCATTATGAAGGAAATATGCATCATGATGTAGGAAAGTGTATGATTTTGAAAGAAATATGCATCATGATGAAGGATATATGCATCATGATGAAATAAATGAGCATCATGTTGAAAGAAATGAGCATCATGATGGTGGAAATGAGAATCATGAAGGTGGAAATAAACATCATTAATATGGAAATAAGCATCAAGAAGAAGGAAATGATCGTAACAATGAAGGATATGACCACAATGATGTAGGACATGATAATAATGATGAAGGAATAGGCTTCGTGATGTAGGAAATAAGCATCGTGATGAAGGAAATATGAATCATGATGAAAGAAATGATCATAAAGATGTAGGAAATATGCATCACGATGAATGAAATTAGCATCATGATGTAGGAAATAAGCATCATGATGAAGGAAATACGCATCATGATGATGGAAATAAGAATCCTGATGATGGTAATGAGCATCATGATGAAGGAAACACGCATCATGATAAAGGAATTGAGTATCATGATTTTGGAAATGATTAATAACATGAATGAAGTGAGCATCGTGATTAATGAAATATGCATCATGATGTAGGAAATGAGCATCATGATGATGAAAATATACATCATGATCAATGAAATGAGTATCATGATGAATTAAATGTACATCATGTTGTAGGAAATATGAATCATGATGAAGGAAACATACATCACGATCAATGAAATGAGCACCATAATGAATTAAATGAACATCATGATGTAGAAAATTAGCATCAAGATGAAGGAAATATGCATCATGATGAAGGAAATAAGCATCATTATGATGGAAATGATTATCATGTTGAAGGAAAAAAATGCATCATAATGAAAGAAATGAGCATACGATGTAGAAAATAGGCATCATGATGTAGAAAACATGCATCTTGATGAAGGAAATGAGAATCATGATGATAGATTTATGTATCTTGATGATTGAAATGAGCATCATGATGAAGGAAAAGAGAATAATGATGAAGAAAGTATGTATAATAATGAAGGAAATGAGTATCATGATGAAGGAAATGAGTACCATGGCGAATAATGAGCATCATTTTGAAGGAAAAATGCATCATGATGCAGGAAAGAGCATCATTTTGGAAGAAATATGCATCATGATGAAGGAAATGAGCGTCATGATGAAGGATATATGCATCATGATGAAGGAAAAGAGCATCATGATGATAGATTTATGTATCGTGATGATTGAAATGAGCATCATTATGAAGGAAATTAGAATAATGATGAAGAAAGTATGCATAATAATGAAGGAAATGAGCATCATGATGGTGGAAATAAACATCATGAATATAGAAATAAGCATCATGAAGAAAAAAATGAACGTCACGATTAAGGATATGACCACAATGATGTAGGAAATGATCATTATGATGAAGGAATAGGCTTCATGATGTAGGAAATAAGCATCGTGATGAAGGTAATATGAATCATGATGAAAGAGATGATCATAAAGATGTAGGAAATATGAATCATGATGAAGGAAATGAGCATCATGATGATAGATTTATGTATCGTGATGATTGAAATGAGCATCATGATGAAGGAAAAGAGAATAATGATGAAGAAAGTATGCATAATAATGAAGGAAATGAGCATCATGATGAAGGAAATGAGCATTATGATGGTGGAAATAAACATCATGAATATAGAAATAAGCATCATGAAGAAAGAAATGAACGTCACGATTAAGGATATGACCACAATGATGTAGGAAATGATCATTATAATGAAGGAATAGGCTTCATGATGTAGGAAATAAGCATCGTGATGAAGGAAATATGAATCATGATGAAAGAAATGATCATAAAGATGTAGGAAATATGCATCCTGATGAAGTAAATTAGCATCATGATGTAGGAAATGAGCATCATGATGAAGGAAATACGCATCATAATGATGGAAATAAGAATCCCGATGAAGGAAATATGCATCATGATTAAGAATTGAGTGTCATGATTAAGGAAACGATTAATAAGATGAATGAAGTGAGCATCGTGATTAAAGAAATATGTGTTTTGATGTAGGAAATGAGCATCATGATGACGGAAATATACATCATGATCAATGAAATGGGCGCCATAATGAATTAAATGAACATCATGATGTAGGAAATAAGCATCATTATGATGGAAATGTTTATCATGTTGCTGGAAATATGCTTCATAGTGAAGGAAATAAACATATTGATGTAGGAAATTGGCATCATGATGAAGGAAACCTTCATCATGATGAAGGAAATGAACATCATGATGATAGTATATCAAGATGGTGGTTATGAGCATCATGATGAAAGAAAAGAGTATAATGATGAAGAAAGTATGCATCATGATGAATGAAATGAGTACCATGACGAAGGAAATGAGCATCATGATGAAGGAAATTTACATCATGATCAATGAAATGAGCATCATAATGAATTAAATGAACATCATGATGTAGGAAATGAACATCAAGATGAAGGAAATATGCGTCATGATGAAGGAAATAATCATCATTATGATGGAAATGATTATCATGTTGAAAGGAAAAAAATGCATCATAATAAAAGAAATGAGCATAACGATGTAGGAAATAGACATCATGATTTAGGAAACATTCGTCATGATGAAGGAAATGAACATCATGATGATAGTATATCATGATGATGGTTATGAGCATCATGATGAAGGAAAAGAGAATAATGATGAAGAAAGTATGCATAATAACGAAGGAAATGAGTATTATGATGAAGGAAATGAGTTCCATGACGAAGGTAATGAGCATCATTATAAAGGAAATATGCATCATGATGTAGGAAAGTGTATGATTTTGAAAGAAATATGCATCATGATGAAGAATATATGCATCATGATGAAATAAATGAGCATCATGTTGAAAGAAATGAGCATCATGATGTGGAAATGAGAATCATGAAGGTGGAAATAAACATCATGAATATGGAAATAAGCATCAAGAAGAAGGAAATGATCGTAACGATGAAGGATATGACCACAATGATGTAGGACATGATAATAATGATGAAGGAATAGGCTTCGTGATGTAGGAAATAAGCATCGTGATGAAGGAAATATGAATCATGATGAAAGAAATGATCATAAAGATGTAGGAAATATGCATCATGATGAATGAAATTAGCATCATGATGTAGGAAATGAGCATCATAATGAAGGAAATACACATCATGATGATGGAAATAAGAATCCTGATGATGGTAATGAGCATCATGATGAAGGAAATATGCATCATGATAAAGGAATTGAGTATCATGATTTTGGAAATGATTAATAACATGAATGAAGTGAGCATCGTGATTAAAGAAATATGCATCATGATGTAGGAAATGAGCATCATGATGATGAAAATATACATCATGATCAATGAAATGAGTATCATGATGAATTAAATGAACATCATGTTGTAGGAAATATGAATCATGATGAAGGAAACATACATCACGATCAATGAAATGAGCACCATAATGAATTAAATGAACATCATGATGTAGGAAATTAGCATCAAGATGAAGGAAATATGCATCATGATGAAGGAAATAAGCATCATTATGATGGAAATGATTATCATGTTGAAGGAAAAAACTGCATCATAATGAAAGAAATGAGCATACGATGTAGAAAATAGGCATCATGATGTAGAAAACATGCATCTTGATGAAGGAAATGAGAATCATGATGATAGATTTATGTATCTTGATGATTGAAATGAGCATCATGATGAAGGAAAAGAGAATAATGATGAAGAAAGTATGTATAATAATGAAGGAAATGAGTATCATGATGAAGGAAATGAGTACCATGGCGAATAATGAGCATAATTTTGAAGGAAAAATGCATCATGATGCAGGAAAGAGCATCATTTTGGAAGAAATATGCATCATGATGAAGGAAATGAGCGTCATGATGAAGGATATATGCATCATGATGAAGGAAAAGAGCATCATGATGATAGATTTATATATCGTGATGATTGAAATGAGCATCATGATGAAGGAAATTAGAATAATGATGAAGAAAGTATGCATAATAATGAAGGAAATGAGCATCATGATGGTGGAATCAAACATCATGAATATAGAAATAAGCATCATGAAGAAAGAAATGAACGTCACGATTAAGGATATGACCACAATGATGTAGGAAATGATCATTATGATGAAGGAATAGGCTTCATGATGTAGGAAATAAGCATCTTGATGAAGGTAATATGAATCATGATGAAAGAAATGATCATAAAGATGTAGGAAATATGCATCATGATGAAGGAAATGAGCATCATGATGATAGATTTATGTATCGTGATGATTGAAATGAGCATCATGATGAAGGAAATTAGCATCATGATGTAGGAAATGAGCATCATGATGAAGGAAATACGCATCATAATGATGGAAATAAGAATCCTGATGAAGGAAATATGCATCATGATAAAGGAATTGAGTGTCATGATTAAGGAAATGATTAATAAGATGAATGAAGTGAGCATCGTGATTAAAGAAATATGCTTTTTGATGTAGGAAATGAGCATCATGATGACGGAAATATACATCATGATCAATGAAATGAGCATCATGATGAAATAAATGAATTTCATGATGTAGGAAATAAGCATCATTATGATGGAAATGTTTATCATGTTGCAGGAAATATGCTTCATAGTGAAGGAAATAAATATAATGATGCAAGAAATAGGCATCATGAAGAAGGAAACATGCATCATGATGAAGAAAATGAACATCATGATGATAGTATATCATGATGATGGTTATGAGCATCATGATGAAGAAAAAGAGAATAATGATGAAGAAAGTATGCATATTAATGAAGGAAATGAGTATCATGATGAAGGAAATGAGTACCGTGACGAAGGTAATGAGCATCATTATAAAGGAAATATGCATCATGATGTAGCTAAGTGCATCATTTTGAAAGAAATATGCATCATGATGAAGGAAATGAGCATCATGATGAAGGATATATGCATCACGATGAAATAAATGAGCATCATGAGGAAAGAAATGAGCATCATGATGGTGAAAATGAGCATCATGAAGGTGGAAATAAACATCATGAATATTGAAATAAGCATCAAGAAGAAGGAAATGATCGTAACGATGAAGGATATGACCACAATGATGTAGGACATGATAATAATGATGAAGGAATAGGCTTCGTGATGTAGGAAATAAGCATTGTGATGAAGGAAATATGAATCATGATGAAAGAAATGATCATAAAGATGTGGGAAATATGCATCATGATGAATGAAATTAGCATCATGATGTAGGAAATGAGCATCATGATGCGAATCCTGATGATGGTAATGAGCATCATGATGAAGGAAATATGCATCATGATAAAGGAATTGAGTATCATGATTTTGGAAATGATTAATAACATGAATGAAGTGAGCATCGTGATTAAAGAAATATGCATCATGATGTAGGAAATGAGCATCATGATGATGAAAATATACATCATGATCAATGAAATGAGTATCATGATGAATTAAATGAACATCATGTTGTAGGAAATATGAATCATGATGAAGGAAACATACATCACGATCAATGAAATGAGCACCATAATGAATTAAATGAACATCATGATGTAGGAAATTAGCATCAAGATGAAGGAAATATGCATCATGATGAAGGAAATAAGCATCATTATGATGGAAATGATTATCATGTTGAAGGAAAAAACTGCATCATAATGAAAGAAATGAGCATACGATGTAGAAAATAGGCATCATGATGTAGAAAACATGCATCTTGATGAAGGAAATGAGAATCATGTTGATAGATTTATGTATCTTGATGATTGAAATGAGCATCATGATGAAGGAAAAGAGAATAATGATGAAGAAAGTATGTATAATAATGAAGGAAATGAGTATCATGATGAAGGAAATGAGTACCATGGCGAATAATGAGCATCATTTTGAAGGAAAAATGCATCATGATGCAGGAAAGAGCATCATTTTGGAAGAAATATGCATCATGATGAAGGAAATGAGCGTCATGATGAAGGATATATGCATCATGATGAAGGAAAAGAGCATCATGATGATAGATTTATGTATCGTGATGATTGAAATGAGCATCAAGATGAAGGAAATTAGAATATTGATGAAGAAAGTATGCATAATAATGAAGGAAATGAGCATCATGATGGTGGAAATAAACATCATGAATATAGAAATAAGCATCATAAAGAAAGAAATGAACGTCACGATTAAGGATATGACCACAATGATGTAGGAAATGATCATTATGATGAAGGAATAGGCTTCATGATGTAGGAAATAAGCATCGTGATGAAGGTAATATGAATCATAATGAAAGAAATGATCATAAAGATGTAGGAAATATGCATCATGATGAAGGAAATGAGCATCATGATGATAGATTTATGTATCGTGATGATTGAAATGAGCATCATGATGAAGGAAAAGAGAATAATGATGAAGAAAGTATGCATAATAATGAAGGAAATGAGCATCATGATGAAGGAAATGAGCAATATGATGGTGGAAATAAACATCATGAATATAGAAATAAGCATCATGAAGAAAGAAATGAACGTCACGATTAAGGATATGACCACAATGATGTAGGAAATGATCATTATAATGAAGGAATAGGCTTCATGATGTAGGAAATAAGCATCGTGATGAAGGAAATATGAATCATGATTAAAGAAATGATCATAAAGATGTAGGAAATATGCATCATGATGAAGGAAATTAGCATCATGATGTAGGAAATGAGCATCATGATGAAGGAAATACGCATCATAATGATGGAAATAAGAATCCTGATGAAGGAAATATGCATCATGATAAAGGAATTGAGTGTCATGATTAAGGAAATGATTAATAAGATGAATGAAGTGAGCATCGTGATTAAAGAAATATGCTTTTTGATGTAGGAAATGAGCATCATGATGACGGAAATATACATCATGATCAATGAAATGAGCATCATGATGAAATAAATGAATTTCATGATGTAGGAAATAAGCATCATTATGATGGAAATGTTTATCATGTTGCAGGAAATATGCTTCATAGTGAAGGAAATAAATATAATGATGCAAGAAATAGGCATCATGAAGAAGGAAACATGCATCATGATGAAGAAAATGAACATCATGATGATAGTATATCATGATGATGGTTATGAGCATCATGATGAAGGAAAAGAGTATAATGATGAAGAAAGTGAATGAAATGAGTACCATGACGAAGGAAATGAGCATCATGATGAAGGAAATTTAAATCATGAATAATGAAATGAGCACCATAATGAATTAAATGAACATCATGATGTAGGAAATGAACATCAAGATGAAGGAAATATGCGTCATGAAGAAGGAAATAATCATCATTATGATGAAAATGATTATCATGTTGAAAGGAAAAAAATGCATCATAATGAAAGAAATGAGTATAACGATGTAAGAAATAAGCATCATGATGTAAGAAACATGCATCATAATGAGGGAAATGAACATCATGATGATAGTATATCATGATGATGGTTATGAGCATCATGATGAAGGAAAAGAGAATAATGATGAAGAAAGTATGCTTATTAATGAAGGAAATGAGTATCATGATGAAGGAAATGAGTACCATGACGAAGGTAATGAGCATCATTATAAAGGAAATATGCATCATGATGTAGCTAAGTGCATCATTTTGAAAGAAATATGCATCATGATGAAGGAAATATGCATCATGATGAAGGATATATGCATCACGATGAAATAAATGAGCATCATGAGGAAAGAAATGAGCATCATGATGGTGAAAATGAGCATCATGAAGGTGGAAATAAACATCATGAATATTGAAATAAGCATCAAGAAGAAGGAAATGATCGTAACGATGAAGGATATGACCACAATGATGTAGGATATGATAATAATGATGAAGGAATAGGTTTCACGATGTAGGAAATAAGCATCGTGATGAAGGAAATATGAATCATGATGAAAGAAATGTTCATAAAGATGTAGGAAATATACATCACGATGAATGAAATTAGAATCATGATGTAGGAAATGAGCATCATGATGAAGGAAATACGCATCATGATGATGGAAATAAGAATCCTGATGATGGTAATGAGCATCATGATGAAGGAAATATGCATCTTGATAAAGGAATTGAGTATCATGATTAAGGAAATGATTAATAACATGAATGAAGTGAGCATCGTGATTAAAGAAATATGCGTCATGATATAGGAAATGAGCATCATGATGATGAAAATATACATCATGATCAATGATATGAGCATCATGATGAATTAAATGAACATCATGATGTAGGAAATATGAATCTTGATGAAGGAAACATACATCACGATCAATGAAATGAGCACCAAAATGAATTAAATGAACATCATGATGTAGGAAATTAGAATCAAGATGAAGGAAATATGCATCATGATGAAGGAAATAAGCATCATTATGATGGAAATGATAATCATGTTGAGGGAAAAAACTGCTTCATAATGAAAGAAATGAGCATACGATGTAGAAAATAGGCATCATGATGTAGGAAACATGCATCTTGATGAAGGAAATGAGCATCATGATGATAGATTTATGTATCGTGATGATTGAAATGAGCATCATGATGAAGGAAAAGAGAATAATGATGAAGAAAGTATGTATAATAATGAAGGAAATGAGTATCATGATGAAGGAAATGAGTACCATGGCGAATAATGAGCATCATTTTGAAGGAAAAATGCATCATGATGAAGGAAAGAGCATCATTTTGGAAGAAATATGCATCATGATGAAGGAAATGAGCATCATGATGAAGGATATATGCATCATGATGAAGGAAATGAGCATCATGATGATAGATTTATGTATCGTGATGATTGAAATGAGCATCATGATGAAGGAAAATAGAATAATGATGAAGAAAGTACGCATAATAATGAAGGAAATGAGCATCATGATGGTGGAAATAAACATCATGAATATAGAAATAAGCATCATGAAAAAAGAAATGAACGTCACGATTAAGGATATGACCACAATGATGTAGGAAATGTGTTGGACTGTATACTAAAAGTCTAGCTTTTTGTATGAACAATGTTATAACAATTAATTTGAAATGAGAATCATATGATCAAATGATTGCATCTTATAATTTATTTATATGTTCGATGCAATAGTCCACTTACTTTATACTGTAGATAATATGTTGTGCGACAACACGCGGAAGATCATATTATCGGTTTCCTTATAAAGTATAAACAGATGCTCACAATCGAGATAGACGGGGACTCTCTATCGGGATGGTTGTAGTGTGGTTTGGTATTAGCTTGTCTTGGCTATAGAATCACATTAGTGCACTTGTGTGTATTGAGCAGGACCGCTTGAGATCGTTCGATTTATACTGACTTATAGGAGAACTTGATCTCAGTTATTATGGATGTTCGTGCTCTTAATCCCTATACAATAACCTCGACACATAGGGCAGTATGTATTTCTTTGATTCATCAATGGGTGAGATTTACATGCAATTAAATCAATAAACTCGGTGAGTTGGGAAGTAGTGCTGTCTCTATGGTGTGCTGTTGATTGTAGAAGGAATCCGTGTCTGTCATAGGTTGATGATGTCCCCTTGAGGAGCTCATAAGGATTATCATGTAAACCCTGCAGGTGGAATTTATTCCGGCATGATAATGAGGTTGAGTGGTACTACTCTTGGATGAGATATTAATTAATTGAGTTGTCAGTAACTTAAATTAATTAATGGACATTGTATATCTTAAACATGGGGAGACTAACGGGCTCATAATAAGAAGGAGCCCAAAACGTAATTTTGGGATTGGTATGGTAGTGCAGTAATAATATTTTAGTGGAATATATTATTATTATTGGACTTAAGTATAAGCTTTGGGCTAAGCTTGGATACTTAAGCCCAATGGAGGCCCAACCCAATTTCTCCTCCTGGTCCCTGCTGTAGCCCATGTATATAAGTCACCTCAATTTATCTGGAACCCTAATCTAATTCATTATTCACGTGTGATGAGGGTTGAGAGCAGATTGAGTAGGTCTCGTAGATCGTCGCCCACACGACGTCGAGATCGGACTTGGGACATACAGCAGAAGACCGGAAGGTCGTTTGCTGCTGCAGTTCGTCATGTTCCAAAATTCATATAAAATCGTACAGTTCTTCGATTTTAATGTATTATATACTGATGGAAAGCCTTTGAAGAGAGGATCGTCTGAGCATAAAGATCACTCAATTCCGACATCAGAAGAGGAACTTATGGCTATTCTCGTGAGACTGCGCAGACTGCAAGCGAGAATTCAACCTCTACATCAACCCTTGGTGAAAGGTAATGCGTTTCATGTTTACTTGCTTCCGCTGCTTGTTAGAAATTCATGGAACCCTAACGGGTCACGTTAACCAAACGATCGAATGCCAACAATTGGTATCAGAGCTTCGGTTTCGTGGTGAAGCGTGACACGTTAGGCTAGGGTTTATGTGATTAATTTTTTGGAATTAGGATCACATGTGTAGGGTTTTGGTTTTATTGCGCAAACCATGAATATCCCTATGTAATATATACCCTATATAATATCTATTCGTCCATGGTTGTGTGTGAGAGGATTCGACGAAAACTGTTCGTCAATTTCACATGCAAGGAAGAAAGAGAGGGCAAAAATAGAATCACGCTTTTGAGAGAAAATCCAGCGTAGTGATATTGCAGAGGCAATAACCAGAGTTTCAACGGTCGGATTGATCTGTAATTTGGTCAGCACGTTCAGACCTTGTGGATGTACATTTTGAACGGTGGAGATCGAATTTGGAGCTTTTTCTTGCTGGGAGTACGCTGAAAACAGAAGAAGATATTTGGGCGATTCTGTTTTGCGCAGTCGAGGGAAAAGTGCCGTTTCTGACAAACTAATCGTTGGATCAAGCTTTAATTTGGTCAGCACGTTCAGACCTTGTGAATGTACATTCTGAATGGTGGAGATCGAATTTGGAGCCTTTTCTTGCCGGGAGTACGCTGAAAACAGAAGCAGATATTTGGGCGATTCTGTTTTGCGCAGTCGAGAGAAAAGAGCCGTTTCTCACAAAATCACCGTTGGATCGATCTGTAATTTGGACAGAATGTTCAGGACTTACAGTAGTAGATTCTGGACGGTGGAGATTGGATTCTGAGGTTCATTCAGTTTCGAACCCTGAACGACAGTTGGTGTAGTTTGATGTTGCGCGTTGGGCTGAACTTGGTTCCATGCAAGTAGGCCCTTGGACGAGCGACAGTCCGGGCGAGGGGCGCTCGTCAAGGCACTTGGGGCGCTCCCTGACATAATTGACGGTGGGATATGACGATGGACGTCTTGGGGCACAAGCAATCCTGCTTGTTGCGTAAGGCATCGATTCCATAGTAGGAGTGTCGGACAAGACATTAAAATTTAGAGGCGTTTTTATTCCTAATATATATAACTGTCATAATTGATTTAATTGTCTATTATTGTTATATATATATATATATATATATATATATATATATATATATATATATATATATATATATATATATATGGATGCCTGATCTCTATGATTTATTGTCTTATATAGAAGCATGCTAGATTGCGTATTATATTTGGTATATTATATGCATGTATTGCTAGAGTGTTGGATAAGACATCCAATTTTAAGAAAACTAATTCCTAATATATAACTGCCATAATAGATTGTATATTATTGTTATATATGGATGTCGAATTAATTCCTAATATATGACTGCTATAATTGATTTAATAATCTATTATTGTCATATATGAATGTCGAATTAATTCCTAATATATAACTGCTATAATTGATTGTCTATTATTGTTATATATGGATGTTGAATTGATTCCTAATATATAACTGACATAATTGATTTAATTATCTATTATTGTTATATATGGTTGCTCGTCAATATCGATGATTTTGATAATCTAGACGATATGACGATCGATATCGATAGTTTTGGAATTTTGATAATCTTGATGTTTTTCGAATATTTGATAATCTAGTCGATATCGATGATTTTGATAATCTGGACGACATCGACGGTCGATATCGATGGTTTCGAAAATTGGACAATCTGGAAATTTTAAAAATTTGATAGTCTGGAAGTCTTTGCTGATATTCGTGCCTGGTGGCGAACAATCGAATTCGCTGATATATAACTGTTAATGATTGATTTAATTATTGATTATTGTTATATATGTATGCATGACTCTCTGTGATTTACTGCCTTATGTGCCGTAATAGAAGCATGCTAGCGTTGCGTATTTTATTCTGAATATCATATGCATGTAAAAACCCTCGGTGTTAAATTACTAAGTGGGAGAGGGGATTGGTAAATATTCCCGCGGCCTCCATTATTGGTTTGTAAGTGATGTGAGTAAACTTGCGTGTTGGTAATAGGCCTTCCTCCCTAACGGATGAGTTTATTCACGGATCACTGGTACAGACTTCATTACATAATTATTGTTTGTAATGTGGTACATGAACTTGCGTGTTGGCAATAGGCCTTCCTCCCTAACGGATGAGTTTATGTGGGGCTCACTGGTACAAACTTATAATTGATGATTGTAGGAAGCTATCCGAGCGCGTGTGTACTTCTCCAACTGTAAGGCACACAAGCTCGCGCAGTGGACTTGGGATCAAATAATGGTGTACACTTAGGTGTAAATAATTAGTATCCTCCCCAACGGAGTCACTGCTATTATTTGCATGGCTAAAGAGGAACCGACTATTAATTATTTTGTCATAAAGTTAGGTTGACAAATGAAATTAATGGGTAAAACCTTCTCTTGTAAATGTTTGGGTTTGTAAACGTCCACACTAACGTGGCTTGCAGACTCACGGTGCTTGAGATGTCGGTGAATTTTATTTTTATATAGTTTTGAGGGAATCAATATAAAAGGATAAAATTCGAAGATTTGATCGGTATATTTATTTATGATTCTCTGTAATTTCAAATGGTTTTATCTCGCTTATTGTTGACTAAAAGAAATTATATTTACTGGTCCAAAATTAGATGATTAGAAAAGAATCTTGGTTTTGAATTTTACTGCTTAAGAAAATACATGTGTGTTCTCACAATGGACGTCTCATGATGCCTATTAAAGTCTCTAGTGAAGAGATGAGAGGTTCATAGAAATATGATGGTCTCATGTAACTCTTCGGATACTTGAGTAAGTTAAAAGGCAGAAGATCATGATTTAATTTGATGAATGAATTGGGAAAGCATGGAGTATAAATTGAAGGGAAACCTAGATCAATTTAATTCTTTGTGAATTGCCTAGATGTTTTTGTGTAAGTTCCACCTGAATTACAATAGGATGTATATGGTGGAAAACTTCTGGCAAAACATGTGGCAAAGGAAAGCCATTTTCATCATAATGTGAACAAGTTTTATATCTTATTCACTAGTTGTTTAAAACATGATTAGTGATGGCATTTACTGACACGAAGTGTGTAGATACTGGAATCACTAAATGTTTATTACTAAGTGAGGATAAGATTGTTATGACATGGGTAAAACTACAAGAGTAGTGGCTATTGCAGTGGGAGTTGTCTATTTATTAAATGATATGAGTAGACGTTTGATTTTATGAAATTGTCTTTACGTACATTTTCATAGAAAGAATTTGATTTCGGTTTCTATGCATTAATAGATGGATACTCCATTTCATTTAAATGATATGGTCATTATAATGAATGATAGAGTTGTAATCTGTTATGGTACGTTGGTGAACAATTTGTACACTCTTAAATCATGTTTATCCCCTGGATGCGACAAATAGTAATTAATAATGAGTCTTCTAATCTAGTAAGAGAAAGGTACCTTCGGAAATGAATTTCCCACCTTAATGGTGTGACGAATAGAAGGAATAGCACTCTTATGGTAGTGATTAGATAGATGATGAATTATTTGGAATTACTAAATTCATTTTATGGATATGCCCTAGGAACAGTAATTCGTAAGAATGTTTTTCTATTTGTGGGATATCCTAGAAAAATGAAGGATGATTTATTTAGTCCACAAGATCGAAGAGTGATTGTTAACATAAACACTAGATTTTTGGAAAAGGACTATGTAATAAATCAAATACCCATGTATAAGTTGTTCTAAAGGAAGTGAGAGGAAAACACAAAGTATAAGTACCAAGTGTACAAGAGGATATACCACAAGGTAAACTGCAACGCGTGTCACGTCTGATATACAATTGCATGTAGTGGGAGGGTTCTTCGACAACTTGTAAGATACATGTTTTGGGAGAGTCGTGAGGCTTGGTCCCTAGTAAACATGGAGTTAACCCACGAATACGACGAAGAACTACAAGATAGAAATGCAAAATCTTAACAAATTGCAATAAATGTTGAAATAGAATCAATAGATTCTAAATAAGATCTGGATGATTGTAGAACCACGGATGGTGTGAAAACTATTGGAAGTGGTCATACAAAATAAAAGAGGATCATACAGTAAGGTGAAAACCTTAGAAGTAAAGCTTGTTGGGAAAAGGTATACTCAGAAAGAAAGGGTTCGATTATGAGAAAACCTGTTCGCCAGTAGCTATGCTTATGTTGATCCGGACTCTTTTATTTGTTGCTACTCATATGAAATATGAGGGATAGCAAATAGATGTCGAGACAGCTTTCCTGATTGGAAGTCTTAAGGGAAACATCTATGTGAAGCAACCAGAATGATTCATTGCAAAGAGCTAAGAGCATTGTGATAGTGAGCTTAAAAGTGTCCATTAATGGACTAAAACAAGCTTCAAGATCATGAAACATCCGTTTTGATAAGGTAATCCAGTGACATGGATCTAATCAATGATCGGATGGGTCTTGTGTATTGAAAAGAGTGATGGAAACGTGATGGTATTTCTTGTACTATACGTAGATGATATATTGCTCATTGGAGACAATGAAAGAGTATTGTCGGGCGTATGTGTATGGATAATAAAGTGGTATGAAATGAAGGACTTAAGAAGAGCAAAAATATCCTTTTGATCACGGTAATACGGATCATAAGAAAGGATATTATGCTTGTCTCAAGCTTCATGAATTGATACGATCCTTACTTGTTTTAGCAAGTGACTTTATCTAAGAAAATATGTCTTGAGACACAAAAGGAAGATAAAGGTGATGAAAGCTGTTCCTTATGCTTCGGCGAATAAGGAAGCTTAATCTTAGGAATGCTATGCGCGAGAATGGATATCTATTTTGCTGAACGCATGAACAGTGGGTATCAACGTAACCCGGAACAAGAATGATGAACTGTGTTAAGACATATATGAAGTGCCTGAGAAGGACTGGAAATTATATGTAAGCTTACTGGGCAAATTCACTGCTTCTTGTGGATTACGTAGATTCGGATTTTTTAGTCAGATTGGACGGCAGTAAATCCACCTCAAGGTTATGTGTTTAATTTTAGGAAGTTGAGTCATAATGTGGAGGAGTGTTATATAGAAATATATTTCAGACTCCGACTTCATCATGGAAAGATGATAAATTGGAGCCTATGAGGCAGCCAAAGTATCTGTATGACTCTAGAAACTTCAAGATGGACTTCGAAGTGTTTCTAAGTTTGCCCAAGGATATCACAATTTATATTGATGATATTGGTGCAGTTGCAAACTTGAAGGAATCACGAGCCCATAAGGCAATTAAACACATGGAGTGCAAGTACCACCTGTTACGAGAAATCGTATGATGAGGGGAAGGTTGTTGTCGCCTAGATTGCATCGGATGATGACCTAGTAAATCCATTTACAAGGATATTAAGGCGAGAGCTTTTAATGGTCGTGTAGTGGGAGTGGGAATCAGATGTATGGCGAAAGACATGACAGCATAGTCTTTTAGTATAAGTGGGAGATTGTTGGATTGTATACTAAAAGTCTAGCTTTTTGTATGAACAATGTTATAACAATTAATTTGAAATGAGAATCATATGATCAAATGATTGCATCTTATAATTTATTTATATGTTCGATGCAATAGTCCACTTACTTTATACTGTAGATAATATGTTGTGCGACAACACGCGGAAGATCATATTATCGGTTTCCTTATAAAGTATAAACAGATGCTCACAATCGAGATAGACGGGGACTCTCTATCGGGATGGTTGTAGTGTGGTTTGGTATTAGCTTGTCTTGGCTATAGAATCACATTAGTGCACTTGTGTGTATTGAGCAGGACCGCTTGAGATCGTTCGATTTATACTGACTTATAGGAGAACTTGATCTCAGTTATTATGGATGTTCGTGCTCTTAATCCCTATACAATAACCTCGACACATAGGGCAGTATGTATTTCTTTGATTCATCAATGGGTGAGATTTACATGCAATTAAATCAATAAACTCGGTGAGTTGGGAAGTAGTGCTGTCTCTATGGTGTGCTGTTGATTGTAGAAGGAATCCGTGTCTGTCATAGGTTGATGATGTCCCCTTGAGGAGCTCATAAGGATTATCATGTAAACCCTGCAGGTGGAATTTATTCCGGCATGATAATGAGGTTGAGTGGTACTACTCTTGGATGAGATATTAATTAATTGAGTTGTCAGTAACTTAAATTAATTAATGGACATTGTATATCTTAAACATGGGGAGACTAACGGGCTCATAATAAGAAGGAGCCCAAAACGTAATTTTGGGATTGGTATGGTAGTGCAGTAATAATATTTTAGTGGAATATATTATTATTATTGGACTTAAGTATAAGCTTTGGGCTAAGCTTGGATACTTAAGCCCAATGGAGGCCCAACCCAATTTCTCCTCCTGGTCCCTGCTGTAGCCCATGTATATAAGTCACCTCAATTTATCTGGAACCCTAATCTAATTCATTATTCACGTGTGATGAGGGTTGAGAGCAGATTGAGTAGGTCTCGTAGATCGTCGCCCACACGACGTCGAGATCGGACTTGGGACATACAGCAGAAGACCGGAAGGTCGTTTGCTGCTGCAGTTCGTCATGTTCCAAAATTCATATAAAATCGTACAGTTCTTCGATTTTAATGTATTATATACTGATGGAAAGCCTTTGAAGAGAGGATCGTCTGAGCATAAAGATCACTCAATTCCGACATCAGAAGAGGAACTTATGGCTATTCTCGTGAGACTGCGCAGACTGCAAGCGAGAATTCAACCTCTACATCAACCCTTGGTGAAAGGTAATGCGTTTCATGTTTACTTGCTTCCGCTGCTTGTTAGAAATTCATGGAACCCTAACGGGTCACGTTAACCAAACGATCGAATGCCAACAAAATGATCATTATGATGAAGGAATAGGCTTCATGATGTAGGAAATAAGCATCATGATGAAGGTAATATGAATCATGATGAAAGAAGTGATCATAAAGATGTAGGAAATAAGCATCATGACGAAGGAAACATGCATCTTGATGAAGGAAATGAGCATCATGATGATAGATTTATGTATCGTGATAATTGAAATGAGCATCATGATGAAGGAAAAGAGAATAATGATGAAGAAAGTATGCATAATAATGAAGGAAATGAGCATCATGATAAAGGAAATACACATCATGATGATGGAAATAAGAATCGTGATGAAGGAAATATGAATCATGATGAAAGAAATGATCATAAAGATATAGGAAATATGCATCATGATGAAAGAAATTAGCATCATGATGTAGGAAATGAGCATCATGATGAAGGAAATACGCATCATAATGATGGAAATAAGAATCCCGATGAAGAAAATATGCATCATGATAAAGAATTGAGTGTCATGATTAAGGAAACGATTAATAAGATGAATGAAGTGAGCATCGTGATTAAAGAAATATGTGTTTTGATGTAGGAAATGAGCATCATGATGACGGAAATATACATCATGATCAATGAAATGGGCGCCATAATGAATTAAATGAACATCATGATGTAGGAAATAAGCATCATTATGATGGAAATGTTTATCATGTTGCTGGAAATATGCTTCATAGTGAAGGAAATAAACATATTGATGTAGGAAATTGGCATCATGATGAAGGAAACCTTCATCATGATGAAGGAAATGAACATCATGATGATAGTATATCATGATGGTGGTTATGAGCATCATGATGAAAGAAAAGAGTATAATGATGAAGAAAGTATGCATCATGATGAATGAAATGAGTACCATGACGAAGGAAATGAGCATCATGATGAAGGAAATTTACATCATGATCAATGAAATGAGCACCATAATGAATTAAATGAACATCATGATGTAGGAAATGAACATCAAGATGAAGGAAATATGCATCATGATGAAGGAAATAATCATCATTATGATGGAAATGATTATCATGTTGAAAGGAAAAAAATGCATCATAATGAAAGAAATGAGCATAACGATGTAGGAAATAGACATCATGATTTAGGAAACATTCGTCATGATGAAGGAAATGAACATCATGATGATAGTATATCATGATGATGGTTATGAGCATCATGATGAAGGAAAAGAGAATAATGATGAAGAAAGTATGCATAATAACGAAGGAAATGAGTATTATGATGAAGGAAATGAGTTCCATGACGAAGGTAATGAGCATCATTATGAAGGAAATATGCATCATGATGTAGGAAAGTGTATGATTTTGAAAGAAATATGCATCATGATGAAGGATATATGCATCATGATGAAATAAATGAGCATCATGTTGAAAGAAATGAGCATCATTATGGTGGAAATGAGAATCATGAAGGTGGAAATAAACATCATGAATATGGAAATAAGCATCAAGAAGAAGGAAATGATCGTAACGATGAAGGATATGACCACAATGATGTAGGACATGATAATAATGATGAAGGAATAGGCTTCGTGATGTAGGAAATAAGCATCGTGATGAAGGAAATATGAATCATGATGAAAGAAATGATCATAAAGATGTAGGAAATATGCATCATGATGAATGAAATTAGCATCATGATGTAGGAAATGAGCATCAAGATGAAGGAAATACGCATCATGATGATGGAAATAAGAATCCTGATGATGGTAATGAGCATCATGATGAAGGAAATATGCATCATGATAAAGGAATTGAGTATCATGATTTTGGAAATGATTAATAACATGAATGAAGTGAGCATCATGATTAAAGAAATATGCATCATGATGTAGGAAATGAGCATCATGATGATGAAAATATACATCATGATCAATGAAATGAGTATCATGATGAATTAAATGAACATCATGTTGTAGGAAATATGAATCGTGATGAAGGAAACATACATCACGATCAATGAAATGAGCACCATAATGAATTAAATGAAAATCATGATGTAGGAAATTAGCATCAAGATGAAGGAAATATGAATCATGATAAAGGAAATAAGCATCATTATGATGGAAATGATTATCATGTTGAAGGAAAAAACTGCATCATAATGAAAGAAATGAGCATACGATGTAGAAAATAGGCATCATGATGTAGAAAACATGCATCTTGATGAAGGAAATGAGAATCATGATGATAGATTTATGTATCTTGATGATTGAAATGAGCATCATGATGAAGGAAAAGAGAATAATGATGAAGAAAGTATGTATAATAATGAAGGAAATGAGTATCATGATGAAGGAAATGAGTACCATGGCGAATAATGACCATCATTTTTAAGGAAAAATGCATCATGATGCAGGAAAGAGCATCATTTTGGAAGAAATATGCATCATGATGAAGGATATATGCATCATGATGAAGGAAAAGAGCATCATGATGATAGATTTATGTATCGTGATGATTGAAATGAGCATCATGATGAAGGAAATTAGAATAATGATGAAGAAAGTATGCATAATAATGAAGGAAATGAGCATCATGATGGTGGAAATAAACATCATGAATATAGAAATAAGCATCATGAAGAAAGAAATGAACGTCACGATTAAGGATATGACCACAATGATGTAGGAAATGATCATTATGATGAAGGAATAGGCTTCATGATGTAGGAAATAAGCATCGTGATGAAGGTAATATGAATCATGATGAAAGAAGTGTTCATAAAGATGTAGGAAATATGCATCATGACGAAGGAAACATGCATCTTGATGAAGGAAATGAGCACCATGATGATAGATTTATGTATCGTGATAATTGAATTGAGCATCATGATGAAGGAAAAGAGAATAATGATGAAGAAAGTATGCATAATAATGAAGGAAATGAGCATCATGATGAAGGAAATACGCATCATGATGATGGAAATAAGAATCGTGATGAAGGAAATATGAATCATGATGAAAGAAATGATCATAAAGATATAGGAAATATGCATCATGATGAAGGAAATTAGCATCATGATGTAGGAAATGAGCATCATGATGTAGGAAATACGCATCATAATGATGGAAATAAGAATCCCGATGAAGGAAATATGCATCATGATAAAGAATTGAGTGTCATGATTAAGGAAACGATTAATAAGATGAATGAAGTGAGCATCGTGATTAAAGAAATATGTGTTTTGATGTAGGAAATGAGCATCATGATGACGGAAATATACATCATGATCAATGAAATGGGCGCCATAATGAATTAAATGAACATCATGATGTAGGAAATAAGCATCATTATGATGGAAATGTTTATCATGTTGCTGGAAATATGCTTCATAGTGAAGGAAATAAACATATTGATGTAGGAAATTGGCATCATGATGAAGGAAACCTTCATCATGATGAAGGAAATGAACATCATGATGATAGTATATCATGATGGTGGTTATGAGCTTCATGATGAAAGAAAAGAGTATAATGATGAAGAAAGTATGCATCATGATGAATGAAATGAGTACCATGACGAAGGAAATGAGCATCATGATGAAGGAAATTTACATCATGATCAATGAAATGAGCACCATAATGAATTAAATGAACATCATGATGTAGGAAATGAACATCAAGATGAAGGAAATATGCGTCATGATGAAGGAAATAATCATCATTATGATGGAAATGATTATCATGTTGAAAGGAAAAAAATGCATCATAATGAAAGAAATGAGCATAACGATGTAGGAAATAGACATCATGATTTAGGAAACATTCGTCATGATGAAGGAAATGAACATCATGATGATAGTATATCATGATGATGGTTATGAGCATCATGATGAAGGAAAAGAGAATAATGATGAAGAAAGTATGCATAATAACAAAGGAAATGAGTATTATGATGAAGGAAATGAGTTCCATGACGAAGGTAATGAGCATCATTATGAAGGAAATATGCATCATGATGTAGAAAAGTGTATGATTTTGAAAGAAATATGCATCATGATGAAGGATATATGCATCATGATGAAATAAATGAGCTTCATGTTGAAAGAAATGAGCATCATGATGGTGGAAATGAGAATCATGAAGGTGGAAATAAACATCATGAATATGGAAATAAGCATCAAGAAGAAGGAAATGATCGTAACGATGAAGGATATGACCACAATGATGTAGGACATGATAATAATGATGAAGGAATAGGCTTCGTGATGTAGGAAATAAGCATCGTGATGAAGGAAATATGAATCATGATGAAAAAAATGATCATAAAGATGTAGGAAATATGCATCATGATGAATGAAATTAGCATCATGATGTAGGAAATGAGCATCATGATGAAGGAAATATGTATCATGATGATGGAAATAAGAATCCTGATGATGGTAATGAGCATCATGATGAAGGAAATATGCATCATGATAAAGGAATTGAGTATCATGATTTTGGAAATGATTAATAACATGAATGAAGTGAGCATTGTGATTAAAGAAATATGCATCATGATGTAGGAAATGAGCATCATGATGATGAAAATATACATCATGATCAATGAAATGAGTATCATGATGAATTAAATGAACATCATGTTGTAGGAAATATGAATCATGATGAAGGAAACATACATCACGATCAATGAAATGAGCACCATAATGAATTAAATGAACATCATGATGTAGGAAATTAGCATCAAGATGAAGGAAATATGCATCATGATAAAGGAAATAAGCATCATTATGATGGAAATGATTATCATGTTGAAGGAAAAAACTGCATCATAATGAAAGAAATGAGCATACGATGTAGAAAATAGGCATCATGATGTAGAAAACATGCATCTTGATGAAGGAAATGAGAATCATGATGATAGATTTATGTATCTTGATGATTGAAATGAGCATCATGATGAAGGAAAAGAGAATAATGATGAAGAAAGTATGTATAATAATGAAGGAAATGAGTACCATGGCGAATAATGAGCATCATTTTGAAGGAAAAATGCATCATGATGCAGGAAAGAGCATCATTTTGGAAGAAATATGCATCATGATGAAGGATATATGCATCATGATGAAGGAAAAGAGCATCATGATGATAGATTTATGTATCGTGATGATTGAAATGAGCATCATGACGAAGGAAAATAGAATAATGATGAAGAAAGTATGCATAATAATGAAGGAAATGAGCATCATGATGGTGGAAATAAACATCATGAATATAGAAATAAGCATCATGAAAAAAGAAATGAACGTCACGATTAAGGATATGACCACAATGATGTAGGAAATGATCATTATGATGAAGGAATAGGCTTCATGATGTAGGAAATAAGCATCGTGATGAAAGTAATATGAATCATGATGAAAGAAATGATCATAAAGATGTAGGAAATATGCATCATGACGAAGGAAACATGCATCTTGATGAAGGAAATGAGCATCATGATGATAGATTTATGTATCATGATAATTGAAATGAGCATCATGATGAAGGAAAAGAGAATAATGATGAAGAAAGTATGCATAATAATGAAGGAAATGAGCATCATGATGAAGGAAATACGCATCATGATGATGGAAATAAGAATCGTGATGAAGGAAATATGAATCATGATGAAAGAAATGATCATAAAGATGTAGGAAATATGCATCATGATGAAGGAAATTAGCATCATGATGTAGGAAATGAGCATCCTGATGAAGGAAATACGCATCATAATGATGGAAATAAGAATCCCGATGAAGGAAATATGCATCATGATAAAGGAATTGACTGTCATGATTAAGGAAATGATTAATAAGATGAATGAAGTGAGCATCGTGATTAAAGAAATATGTGTTTTGATGTAGGAAATGAGCATCATGATGACGGAAATATACATCATGATCAATGAAATGGGCGCCATAATGAATTAAATGAACATCATGATGTAGGAAATAAGCATCATTATGATGGAAATGTTTATCATGTTGCTGGAAATATGCTTCATAGTGAAGGAAATAAACATATTGATGTAGGAAATTGGCATCATGATGAAGGAAACCTTCATCATGATGAAGGAAATGAACATCATGATGATAGTATATCATGATGGTGGTTATGAGCATCATGATGAAAGAAAAGAGTATAATGATGAAGAAAGATCATGATGAATGAAATGAGTACCATGACGAAGGAAATGAGCATCATGATGAAGGAAATTTACATCATGATCAATGAAATGAGCACCATAATGAATTAAATGTACATCATGATGTAGGAAATGAACATCAAGATGAAGGAAATATGCGTCATGATGAAGTAAATAATCATCATTATGATGGAAATGATTATCATGTTGAAAGGAAAAAAATGCATCATAATGAAAGAAATGAGCATAACGATGTAGGAAATAGACATCATGATTTAGGAAACATTCGTCATGATGAAGGAAATGAACATCATGATGATAGTATATCATGATGATGGTTATGAGCATCATGATGAAGGAAAAGAGAATAATGATGAAGAAAGTATGCATAATAACGAAGGAAATGAGTATTATGATGAAGGAAATGAGTTCCATGACGAAGGTAATGAGCATCATTATGAAGGAAATATGCATCATGATGTAGGAAAGTGTATGATTTTGAAAGAAATATGCATCATGATGAAGGATATATGCATCATGATGAAATAAATGAGCATCATGTTGAAAGAAATGAGCATCATGATGGTGGAAATGAGAATCATGAAGGTGGAAATAAACATCATGAATATGGAAATAAGCATCAAGAAGAAGGAAATGATCGTAACGATGAAGGATATGACCACAATGATGTAGGACATGATAATAATGATGAAGGAATAGGCTTCGTGATGTAGGAAATAAGCATCGTGATGAAGGAAATATGAATCATGATGAAAGAAATGATCATAAAGATGTAGGAAATATGCATCATGATGAATGAAATTAGCATCATGATGTAGGAAATGAGCATCAAGATGAAGGAAATACGCATCATGATGATGGAAATAAGAATCCTGATGATGGTAATGAGCATCATGATGAAGGAAATATGCATCATGATAAAGGAATTGAGTATCATGATTTTGGAAATGATTAATAACATGAATGAAGTGAGCATCGTGATTAAAGAAATATGCATCATGATGTAGGAAATGAGCATCATGATGATGAAAATATGCATCATGATCAATGAAATGAGTATCATGATGAATTAAATGAACATCATGTTGTAGGAAATATGAATCATGATGAAGGAAACATACATCACGATCAATGAAATGAGCACCATAATGAATTAAATGAACATCATGATGTAGGAAATTAGCATCAAGATGAAGGAAATATGCATCATGATAAAGGAAATAAGCATCATTATGATGGAAATGATTATCACGTTGAAGGAAAAAACTGCATCATAATGAAAGAAATGAGCATACGATGTAGAAAATAGGCATCATGATGTAGAAAACATGCATCTTGATGAAGGAAATGAGAATCATGATGATAGATTTATGTATCTTGATGATTGAAATGAGCATCATGATGAAGGAAAAGAGAATAATGATGAAGAAAGTATGTATAATAATGAAGGAAATGAGTATCTTGATGAAGGAAATGAGTACCATGGCGAATAATGACCATCATTTTGAAGGAAAAATGCATCATGATGCAGGAAAGAGCATCATTTTGGAAGAAATATGCATCATGATGAAGGAAATGAGCGTCATGATGAAGGATATATGCATCATGATGAAGGAAAAGAGCATCATGATGATAGATTTATGTATCGTGATGATTGAAATGAGCATCATGATGAAGGAAATTAGAATAATGATGAAGAAAGTATGCATAATAATGAAGGAAATGAGCATCATGATGGTGGAAATAAACATCATGAATATAGAAATAAGCATCATGAAGAAAGAAATGAACGTCACGATTAAGGATATGACCACAATGATGTAGGAAATGATCATTATGATGAAGGAATAGGCTTCATGATGTAGGAAATAAGCATCGTGATGAAGGTAATATGAATCATGATGAAAGAAGTGATCATAAAGATGTAGGAAATATGCATCATGACGAAGGAAACATGCATCTTGATGAAGGAAATGAGCATCATGATGATAGATTTATGTATCGTGATAATTGAAATGAGCATCATGATGAAGGAAAAGAGAATAACGATGAAGAAAGTATGCATAATAATGAAGGAAATGAGCATCATGATGAAGGAATTACGCATCATGATGATGGAAATAAGAATCGTGATGAAGGAAATATGAATCATGATGAAAGAAATGATCATAAAGATATAGGAAATATTCATCATGATGAAGGAAATTAGCATCATGATGTAGGAAATGAGCATGATGATGTAGGAAATACGCATCATAATGATGGAAATAAGAATCCCGATGAAGGAAATATGCATCATGATAAAGAATTGAGTGTCATGATTAAGGAAACGATTAATAAGATGAATGAAGTGAGCATCGTGATTAAAGAAATATGTGTTTTGATGTAGGAAATGAGCATCATGATGACGGAAATATACATCATGATCAATGAAATGGGCGCCATAATGAATTAAATGAACATCATGATGTAGGAAATAAGCATCATTATGATGGAAATGTTTATCATGTTGCTGGAAATATGCTTCATAGTGAAGGAAATAAACATATTGATGTAGGAAATTGGCATCATGATGAAGGAAACCTTCATCGTGATGAAGGAAATGAACATCATGATGATAGTATATCATGATGGTGGTTATGAGCATCATGATGAAAGAAAAGAGTATAATGATGAAGAAAGTATGCATCATGATGAATGAAATGAGTACCATGACGAAGGAAATGAGCATCATGATGAAGGAAATTTACATCATGATCAATGAAATGAGCACCATAATGAATTAAATGAACATCATGATGTAGGAAATGAACATCAAGATGAAGGAAATATGCGTCATGATGAAGGAAATAATCATCATTATGATGGAAATGATTATCATGTTGAAAGGAAAAAAATGCATCATAATGAAAGAAATGAGCATAACGATGTAGGAAATAGACATCATGATTTAGGAAACATTCGTCATGATGAAGGAAATGAACATCATGATGATAGTATATCATGATGATGGTTATGAGCATCATGATGAAGGAAAAGAGAATAATGATGAAGAAAGTATGCATAATAACGAAGGAAATGAGTATTATGATGAAGGAAATGAGTTCCATGACGAAGGTAATGAGCATCATTATGAAGGAAATATGCATCATGATGTAGGAAAGTGTATGATTTTGAAAGAAATATGCATCATGATGAAGGATATATGCATCATGATGAAATAAATGAGCATCATGTTGAAAGAAATGAGCATCATGATGGTGGAAATGAGAATCATGAAGGTGGAAATAAACATCATGAATATGGAAATAAGCATCAAGAAGAAGGAAATGATCGTAACGATGAAGGATATGACCACAATGATGTAGGACATGATAATAATGATGAAGGAATAGGCTTCGTGATGTAGGAAATAAGCATCGTGATGAAGGAAATATGAATCATGATGAAAGAAATGATCATAAAGATGTAGGAAATATGCATCATGATGAATGAAATTAGCATCATGATGTAGGAAATGAGCATCAAGATGAAGGAAATACGCATCATGATGATGGAAATAAGAATCCTGATGATGGTAATGAGCATCATGATGAAGGAAATATGCATCATGATAAAGGAATTGAGTATCATGATTTTGGAAATGATTAATAACATGAATGAAGTGAGCATCGTGATTAAAGAAATATGCATCATGATGTAGGAAATGAGCATCATGATGATGAAAATATGCATCATGATCAATGAAATGAGTATCATGATGAATTAAATGAACATCATGTTGTAGGAAATATGAATCATGATGAAGGAAACATACATCACGATCAATGAAATGAGCACCATAATGAATTAAATGAACATCATGATGTAGGAAATTAGCATCAAGATGAAGGAAATATGCATCATGATAAAGGAAATAAGCATCATTATGATGGAAATGATTATCACGTTGAAGGAAAAAACTGCATCATAATGAAAGAAATGAGCATACGATGTAGAAAATAGGCATCATGATGTAGAAAACATGCATCTTGATGAAGGAAATGAGAATCATGATGATAGATTTATGTATCTTGATGATTGAAATGAGCATCATGATGAAGGAAAAGAGAATAATGATGAAGAAAGTATGTATAATAATGAAGGAAATGAGTATCTTGATGAAGGAAATGAGTACCATGGCGAATAATGACCATCATTTTGAAGGAAAAATGCATCATGATGCAGGAAAGAGCATCATTTTGGAAGAAATATGCATCATGATGAAGGAAATGAGCGTCATGATGAAGGATATATGCATCATGATGAAGGAAAAGAGCATCATGATGATAGATTTATGTATCGTGATGATTGAAATGAGCATCATGATGAAGGAAATTAGAATAATGATGAAGAAAGTATGCATAATAATGAAGGAAATGAGCATCATGATGGTGGAAATAAACATCATGAATATAGAAATAAGCATCATGAAGAAAGAAATGAACGTCACGATTAAGGATATGACCACAATGATGTAGGAAATGATCATTATGATGAAGGAATAGGCTTCATGATGTAGGAAATAAGCATCGTGATGAAGGTAATATGAATCATGATGAAAGAAGTGATCATAAAGATGTAGGAAATATGCATCATGACGAAGGAAACATGCATCTTGATGAAGGAAATGAGCATCATGATGATAGATTTATGTATCGTGATAATTGAAATGAGCATCATGATGAAGGAAAAGAGAATAACAATGAAGAAAGTATGCATAATAATGAAGGAAATGAGCATCATGATGAAGGAATTACGCATCATGATGATGGAAATAAGAATCGTGATGAAGGAAATATGAATCATGATGAAAGAAATGATCATAAAGATATAGGAAATATGCATCATGATGAAGGAAATTAGCATCATGATGTAGGAAATGAGCATGATGATGTAGGAAATACGCATCATAATGATGGAAATAAGAATCCCGATGAAGGAAATATGCATCATGATAAAGAATTGAGTGTCATGATTAAGGAAACGATTAATAAGATGAATGAAGTGAGCATCGTGATTAAAGAAATATGTGTTTTGATGTAGGAAATGAGCATCATGATGACGGAAATATACATCATGATCAATGAAATGGGCGCCATAATGAATTAAATGAACATCATGATGTAGGAAATAAGCATCATTATGATGGAAATGTTTATCATGTTGCTGGAAATATGCTTCATAGTGAAGGAAATAAACATATTGATGTAGGAAATTGGCATCATGATGAAGGAAACCTTCATCGTGATGAAGGAAATGAACATCATGATGATAGTATATCATGATGGTGGTTATGAGCATCATGATGAAAGAAAAGAGTATAATGATGAAGAAAGTATGCATCATGATGAATGAAATGAGTACCATGACGAAGGAAATGAGCATCATGATGAAGGAAATTTACATCATGATCAATGAAATGAGCACCATAATGAATTAAATGAACATCATGATGTAGGAAATGAACATCAAGATGAAGGAAATATGCGTCATGATGAAGGAAATAATCATCATTATGATGGAAATGATTATCATGTTGAAAGGAAAAAAATGCATCATAATGAAAGAAATGAGCATAACGATGTAGGAAATAGACATCATGATTTAGGAAACATTCGTCATGATGAAGGAAATGAACATCATGATGATAGTATATCATGATGATGGTTATGAGCATCATGATGAAGGAAAAGAGAATAATGATGAAGAAAGTATGCATAATAACGAAGGAAATGAGTATTATGATGAAGGAAATGAGTTCCATGACGAAGGTAATGAGCATCATTATGAAGGAAATATGCATCATGATGTAGGAAAGTGTATGATTTTGAAAGAAATATGCATCATGATGAAGGATATATGCATCATGATGAAATAAATGAGCATCATGTTGAAAGAAATGAGCATCATGATGGTGGAAATGAGAATCATGAAGGTGGAAATAAACATCATGAATATGGAAATAAGCATCAAGAAGAAGGAAATGATCGTAACGATGAAGGATATGACCACAATGATGTAGGACATGATAATAATGATGAAGGAATAGGCTTCGTGATGTAGGAAATAAGCATCGTGATGAAGGAAATATGAATCATGATGAAAAAAATGATCATAAAGATGTAGGAAATATGCATCATGATGAATGAAATTAGCATCATGATGTAGGAAATGAGCATCATGATGAAGGAAATATGTATCATGATGATGGAAATAAGAATCCTGATGATGGTAATGAGCATCATGATGAAGGAAATATGCATCATGATAAAGGAATTGAGTATCATGATTTTGGAAATGATTAATAACATGAATGAAGTGAGCATTGTGATTAAAGAAATATGCATCATGATGTAGGAAATGAGCATCATGATGATGAAAATATACATCATGATCAATGAAATGAGTATCATGATGAATTAAATGAACATCATGTTGTAGGAAATATGAATCATGATGAAGGAAACATACATCACGATCAATGAAATGAGCACCATAATGAATTAAATGAACATCATGATGTAGGAAATTAGCATCAAGATGAAGGAAATATGCATCATGATAAAGGAAATAAGCATCATTATGATGGAAATGATTATCATGTTGAAGGAAAAAACTGCATCATAATGAAAGAAATGAGCATACGATGTAGAAAATAGGCATCATGATGTAGAAAACATGCATCTTGATGAAGGAAATGAGAATCATGATGATAGATTTATGTATCTTGATGATTGAAATGAGCATCATGATGAAGGAAAAGAGAATAATGATGAAGAAAGTATGTATAATAATGAAGGAAATGAGTACCATGGCGAATAATGAGCATCATTTTGAAGGAAAAATGCATCATGATGCAGGAAAGAGCATCATTTTGGAAGAAATATGCATCATGATGAAGGATATATGCATCATGATGAAGGAAAAGAGCATCATGATGATAGATTTATGTATCGTGATGATTGAAATGAGCATCATGACGAAGGAAAATAGAATAATGATGAAGAAAGTATGCATAATAATGAAGGAAATGAGCATCATGATGGTGGAAATAAACATCATGAATATAGAAATAAGCATCATGAAAAAAGAAATGAACGTCACGATTAAGGATATGACCACAATGATGTAGGAAATGATCATTATGATGAAGGAATAGGCTTCATGATGTAGGAAATAAGCATCGTGATGAAAGTAATATGAATCATGATGAAAGAAATGATCATAAAGATGTAGGAAATATGCATCATGACGAAGGAAACATGCATCTTGATGAAGGAAATGAGCATCATGATGATAGATTTATGTATCATGATAATTGAAATGAGCATCATGATGAAGGAAAAGAGAATAATGATGAAGAAAGTATGCATAATAATGAAGGAAATGAGCATCATGATGAAGGAAATACGCATCATGATGATGGAAATAAGAATCGTGATGAAGGAAATATGAATCATGATGAAAGAAATGATCATAAAGATGTAGGAAATATGCATCATGATGAAGGAAATTAGCATCATGATGTAGGAAATGAGCATCCTGATGAAGGAAATACGCATCATAATGATGGAAATAAGAATCCCGATGAAGGAAATATGCATCATGATAAAGGAATTGACTGTCATGATTAAGGAAACGATTAATAAGATGAATGAAGTGAGCATCGTGATTAAAGAAATATGTGTTTTGATGTAGGAAATGAGCATCATGATGACGGAAATATACATCATGATCAATGAAATGGGCGCCATAATGAATTAAATGAACATCATGATGTAGGAAATAAGCATCATTATGATGGAAATGTTTATTATGTTGCTGGAAATATGCTTCATAGTGAAGGAAATAAACATATTGATGTAGGAAATTGGCATCATGATGAAGGAAACCTTCATCATGATGAAGGAAATGAACATCATGATGATAGTATATCATGATGGTGGTTATGAGCATCATGATGAAAGAAAAGAGTATAATGATGAAGAAAGATCATGATGAATGAAATGAGTACCATGACGAAGGAAATGAGCATCATGATGAAGGAAATTTACATCATGATCAATGAAATGAGCACCATAATGAATTAAATGTACATCATGATGTAGGAAATGAACATCAAGATGAAGGAAATATGCGTCATGATGAAGTAAATAATCATCATTATGATGGAAATGATTATCATGTTGAAAGGAAAAAAATGCATCATAATGAAAGAAATGAGCATAACGATGTAGGAAATAGACATCATGATTTAGGAAACATTCGTCATGATGAAGGAAATGAACATCATGATGATAGTATATCATGATGATGGTTATGAGCATCATGATGAAGGAAAAGAGAATAATGATGAAGAAAGTATGCATAATAACGAAGGAAATGAGTATTATGATGAAGGAAATGAGTTCCATGACGAAGGTAATGAGCATCATTATGAAGGAAATATGCATCATGATGTAGGAAAGTGTATGATTTTGAAAGAAATATGCATCATGATGAAGGATATATGCATCATGATGAAATAAATGAGCATCATGTTGAAAGAAATGAGCATCATGATGGTGGAAATGAGAATCATGAAGGTGGAAATAAACATCATGAATATGGAAATAAGCATCAAGAAGAAGGAAATGATCGTAACGATGAAGGATATGACCACAATGATGTAGGACATGATAATAATGATGAAGGAATAGGCTTCGTGATGTAGGAAATAAGCATCGTGATGAAGGAAATATGAATCATGATGAAAGAAATGATCATAAAGATGTAGGAAATATGCATCATGATGAATGAAATTAGCATCATGATGTAGGAAATGAGCATCAAGATGAAGGAAATACGCATCATGATGATGGAAATAAGAATCCTGATGATGGTAATGAGCATCATGATGAAGGAAATATGCATCATGATAAAGGAATTGAGTATCATGATTTTGGAAATGATTAATAACATGAATGAAGTGAGCATCGTGATTAAAGAAATATGCATCATGATGTAGGAAATGAGCATCATGATGATGAAAATATGCATCATGATCAATGAAATGAGTATCATGATGAATTAAATGAACATCATGTTGTAGGAAATATGAATCATGATGAAGGAAACATACATCACGATCAATGAAATGAGCACCATAATGAATTAAATGAACATCATGATGTAGGAAATTAGCATCAAGATGAAGGAAATATGCATCATGATAAAGGAAATAAGCATCATTATGATGGAAATGATTATCACGTTGAAGGAAAAAACTGCATCATAATGAAAGAAATGAGCATACGATGTAGAAAATAGGCATCATGATGTAGAAAACATGCATCTTGATGAAGGAAATGAGAATCATGATGATAGATTTATGTATCTTGATGATTGAAATGAGCATCATGATGAAGGAAAAGAGAATAATGATGAAGAAAGTATGTATAATAATGAAGGAAATGAGTATCTTGATGAAGGAAATGAGTACCATGGCGAATAATGACCATCATTTTGAAGGAAAAATGCATCATGATGCAGGAAAGAGCATCATTTTGGAAGAAATATGCATCATGATGAAGGAAATGAGCGTCATGATGAAGGATATATGCATCATGATGAAGGAAAAGAGCATCATGATGATAGATTTATGTATCGTGATGATTGAAATGAGCATCATGATGAAGGAAATTAGAATAATGATGAAGAAAGTATGCATAATAATGAAGGAAATGAGCATCATGATGGTGGAAATAAACATCATGAATATAGAAATAAGCATCATGAAGAAAGAAATGAACGTCACGATTAAGGATATGACCACAATGATGTAGGAAATGATCATTATGATGAAGGAATAGGCTTCATGATGTAGGAAATAAGCATCGTGATGAAGGTAATATGAATCATGATGAAAGAAGTGATCATAAAGATGTAGGAAATATGCATCATGACGAAGGAAACATGCATCTTGATGAAGGAAATGAGCATCATGATGATAGATTTATGTATCGTGATAATTGAAATGAGCATCATGATGAAGGAAAAGAGAATAACGATGAAGAAAGTATGCATAATAATGAAGGAAATGAGCATCATGATGAAGGAATTACGCATCATGATGATGGAAATAAGAATCGTGATGAAGGAAATATGAATCATGATGAAAGAAATGATCATAAAGATATAGGAAATATGCATCATGATGAAGGAAATTAGCATCATGATGTAGGAAATGAGCATGATGATGTAGGAAATACGCATCATAATGATGGAAATAAGAATCCCGATGAAGGAAATATGCATCATGATAAAGAATTGAGTGTCATGATTAAGGAAACGATTAATAAGATGAATGAAGTGAGCATCGTGATTAAAGAAATATGTGTTTTGATGTAGGAAATGAGCATCATGATGACGGAAATATACATCATGATCAATGAAATGGGCGCCATAATGAATTAAATGAACATCATGATGTAGGAAATAAGCATCATTATGATGGAAATGTTTATCATGTTGCTGGAAATATGCTTCATAGTGAAGGAAATAAACATATTGATGTAGGAAATTGGCATCATGATGAAGGAAACCTTCATCGTGATGAAGGAAATGAACATCATGATGATAGTATATCATGATGGTGGTTATGAGCATCATGATGAAAGAAAAGAGTATAATGATGAAGAAAGTATGCATCATGATGAATGAAATGAGTACCATGACGAAGGAAATGAGCATCATGATGAAGGAAATTTACATCATGATCAATGAAATGAGCACCATAATGAATTAAATGAACATCATGATGTAGGAAATGAACATCAAGATGAAGGAAATATGCGTCATGATGAAGGAAATAATCATCATTATGATGGAAATGATTATCATGTTGAAAGGAAAAAAATGCATCATAATGAAAGAAATGAGCATAACGATGTAGGAAATAGACATCATGATTTAGGAAACATTCGTCATGATGAAGGAAATGAACATCATGATGATAGTATATCATGATGATGGTTATGAGCATCATGATGAAGGAAAAGAGAATAATGATGAAGAAAGTATGCATAATAACGAAGGAAATGAGTATTATGATGAAGGAAATGAGTTCCATGACGAAGGTAATGAGCATCATTATGAAGGAAATATGCATCATGATGTAGGAAAGTGTATGATTTTGAAAGAAATATGCATCATGATGAAGGATATATGCATCATGATGAAATAAATGAGCATCATGTTGAAAGAAATGAGCATCATGATGGTGGAAATGAGAATCATGAAGGTGGAAATAAACATCATGAATATGGAAATAAGCATCAAGAAGAAGGAAATGATCGTAACGATGAAGGATATGACCACAATGATGTAGGACATGATAATAATAATGAAGGAATAGGCTTCGTGATGTAGGAAATAAGCATCGTGATGAAGGAAATATGAATCATGATGAAAGAAATGATCATAAAGATGTAGGAAATATGCATCATGATGAATGAAATTAGCATCATGATGTAGGAAATGAGCATCATGATGAAGGAAATACGCATCATGATGATGGAAATAAGAATCCTGATGATGGTAATGAGCATCATGACGAAGGAAATATGCATCATGATAAAGGAATTGAGTATCATGATTTTGGAAATGATTAATAACATGAATGATGTGAGCATCGTGATTAAAGAAATATGCATCATGATGTAGGAAATGAGCATCATGATGATGAAAATATACATCATGATCAATGAAATGAGTATCATGATGAATTAAATGAACATCATGTTGTAGGAAATATGAATCATGATGAAGGAAACATACATCACGATCAATGAAATGAGCACCATAATGAATTAAATGAACATCATGATGTAGGAAATTAGCATCAAGATGAAGGAAATATGCATCATGATGAAGGAAATAAGCATCATTATGATGGAAATGATTATCATGTTGAAGGAAAAAACTGCATCATAATGAAAGAAATGAGCATACGATGTAGAAAATAGGCATCATGATGTAGGAATCATGCATCTTGATGAAGGAAATGAGAATCATGATGATAGATTTATGTATCTTGATGATTGAAATGAGCATCATGATGAAGGAAAAGAGAATAATGATGAAGAAAGTACGCATAATAATGAAGGAAATGAGCATCATGATGGTGGAAATAAACATCATGAATATAGAAATAAGCATCATGAAAAAAGAAATGAACGTCACGATTAAGGATATGACCACAATGATGTAGGAAATGATCATTATGATGAAGGAATAGGCTTCATTATGTAGGAAATAAGCATCGTGATGAAGGTAATATGAATCATGATGAAAGAAGTGATCATAAAGATGTAGGAAATAAGCATCATGACGAAGGAAACATGCATCTTGATGACGGAAATGAGCATCATGATGATAGATTTATGTATCGTGATAATTGAAATGAGCATCATGATGAAGGAAAAGAGAATAATGATGAAGAAAGTATGCATAATAATGAAGGAAATGAGCATCATGATGAAGGAAATACACATCATGATGATGGAAATAAGAATCGTGATGAAGGAAATATGAATCATGATGAAAGAAATGATCATAAAGATATAGGAAATATGCATCATGATGAAAGAAATTGGCATCATGATGTAGGAAATGAGCATCATGATGAAGGAAATACGCATCATAATGATGGAAATAAGAATCCCGATGAAGGAAATATGCATCATGATAAAGAATTGAGTGTCATGATTAAGGAAACGATTAATAAGATGAATGAAGTGAGCATCGTGATTAAAGAAATATGTGTTTTGATGTAGGAAATGAGCATCATGATGACGGAAATATACATCATGATCAATGAAATGGGCGCCATAATGAATTAAATGAACATCATGATGTAGGAAATAAGCATCATTATGATGGAAATGTTTATCATGTTGCTGGAAATATGCTTCATAGTGAAGGAAATAAACATATTGATGTAGGAAATTGGCATCATGATGAAGGAAACCTTCATCATGATGAAGGAAATGAACATCATGATGATAGTATATCATGATGGTGGTTATGAGCATCATGATGAAAGAAAAGAGTATAATGATGAAGAAAGTATGCATCATGATGAATGAAATGAGTACCATGACGAAGGAAATGAGCATCATGATGAAGGAAATTTACATCATGATCAACGAAATGAGCACCATAATGAATTAAATGAACATCATGATGTAGGAAATGAACATCAAGATGAAGGAAATATGCGTCATGATGAAGGAAATAATCATCATTATGATGGAAATGATTATCATGTTGAAAGGAAAAAAATGCATCATAATGAAAGAAATGAGCATAACGATGTAGGAAATAGACATCATGATTTAGGAAACATTCGTCATGATGAAGGAAACGAACATCATGATGATAGTATATCATGATGATGGTTATGAGCATCATGATGAAGGAAAAGAGAATAATGATGAAGAAAGTATGCATAATAACGAAGGAAATGAGTATTATGATGAAGGAAATGAGTTCCATGACGAAGGTAATGAGCATCATTATGAAGGAAATATGCATCATGATGTAGGAAAGTGTATGATTTTGAAAGAAATATGCATCATGATGAAGGATATATGCATCATGATGAAATAAATGAGCATCATGTTGAAAGAAATGAGCATCATGATGGTGGAAATGAGAATCATGAAGGTGGAAATAAACATCATGAATATGGAAATAAGCATCAAGAAGAAGGAAATGATCGTAACGATGAAGGATATGACCACAATGATGTAGGACATGATAATAATGATGAAGGAATAGGCTTCGTGATGTTGGAAATAAGCATCGTGATGAAGGAAATATGAATCATGATGAAAGAAATGATCATAAAGATGTAGGAAATATGCATCATGATGAATGAAATTAGCATCATGATGTAGGAAATGAGCATCAAGATGAAGGAAATACGCATCATGATGATGGAAATAAGAATCCTGATGATGGTAATGAGCATCATGATGAAGGAAATATGCATCATGATAAAGGAATTGAGTATCATGATTTTGGAAATGATTAATAACATGAATGAAGTGAGCATCGTGATTAAAGAAATATGCATCATGATGTAGGAAATGAGCATCATGATGATGAAAATATGCATCATGATCAATGAAATGAGTATCATGATGAATTAAATGAACATCATGTTGTAGGAAATATGAATCATGATGAAGGAAACATACATCACGATCAATGAAATGAGCACCATAATGAATTAAATGAACATCATGATGTAGGAAATTAGCATCAAGATGAAGGAAATATGCATCATGATAAAGGAAATAAGCATCATTATGATGGAAATGATTATCACGTTGAAGGAAAAAACTGCATCATAATGAAAGAAATGAGCATACGATGTAGAAAATAGGCATCATGATGTAGAAAACATGCATCTTGATGAAGGAAATGAGAATCATGATGATAGATTTATGTATCTTGATGATTGAAATGAGCATCATGATGAAGGAAAAGAGAATAATGATGAAGAAAGTATGTATAATAATGAAGGAAATGAGTATCTTGATGAAGGAAATGAGTACCATGGCGAATAATGACCATCATTTTGAAGGAAAAATGCATCATGATGCAGGAAAGAGCATCATTTTGGAAGAAATATGCATCATGATGAAGGAAATGAGCGTCATGATGAAGGATATATGCATCATGATGAAGGAAAAGAGCATCATGATGATAGATTTATGTATCGTGATGATTGAAATGAGCATCATGATGAAGGAAATTAGAATAATGATGAAGAAAGTATGCATAATAATGAAGGAAATGAGCATCATGATGGTGGAAATAAACATCATGAATATAGAAATAAGCATCATGAAGAAAGAAATGAACGTCACGATTAAGGATATGACCACAATGATGTAGGAAATGATCATTATGATGAAGGAATAGGCTTCATGATGTAGGAAATAAGCATCGTGATGAAGGTAATATGAATCATGATGAAAGAAGTGATCATAAAGATGTAGGAAATATGCATCATGACGAAGGAAACATGCATCTTGATGAAGGAAATGAGCATCATGATGATAGATTTATGTATCGTGATAATTGAAATGAGCATCATGATGAAGGAAAAGAGAATAACAATGAAGAAAGTATGCATAATAATGAAGGAAATGAGCATCATGATGAAGGAATTACGCATCATGATGATGGAAATAAGAATCGTGATGAAGGAAATATGAATCATGATGAAAGAAATGATCATAAAGATATAGGAAATATGCATCATGATGAAGGAAATTAGCATCATGATGTAGGAAATGAGCATGATGATGTAGGAAATACGCATCATAATGATGGAAATAAGAATCCCGATGAAGGAAATATGCATCATGATAAAGAATTGAGTGTCATGATTAAGGAAACGATTAATAAGATGAATGAAGTGAGCATCGTGATTAAAGAAATATGTGTTTTGATGTAGGAAATGAGCATCATGATGACGGAAATATACATCATGATCAATGAAATGGGCGCCATAATGAATTAAATGAACATCATGATGTAGGAAATAAGCATCATTATGATGGAAATGTTTATCATGTTGCTGGAAATATGCTTCATAGTGAAGGAAATAAACATATTGATGTAGGAAATTGGCATCATGATGAAGGAAACCTTCATCGTGATGAAGGAAATGAACATCATGATGATAGTATATCATGATGGTGGTTATGAGCATCATGATGAAAGAAAAGAGTATAATGATGAAGAAAGTATGCATCATGATGAATGAAATGAGTACCATGACGAAGGAAATGAGCATCATGATGAAGGAAATTTACATCATGATCAATGAAATGAGCACCATAATGAATTAAATGAACATCATGATGTAGGAAATGAACATCAAGATGAAGGAAATATGCGTCATGATGAAGGAAATAATCATCATTATGATGGAAATGATTATCATGTTGAAAGGAAAAAAATGCATCATAATGAAAGAAATGAGCATAACGATGTAGGAAATAGACATCATGATTTAGGAAACATTCGTCATGATGAAGGAAATGAACATCATGATGATAGTATATCATGATGATGGTTATGAGCATCATGATGAAGGAAAAGAGAATAATGATGAAGAAAGTATGCATAATAACGAAGGAAATGAGTATTATGATGAAGGAAATGAGTTCCATGACGAAGGTAATGAGCATCATTATGAAGGAAATATGCATCATGATGTAGGAAAGTGTATGATTTTGAAAGAAATATGCATCATGATGAAGGATATATGCATCATGATGAAATAAATGAGCATCATGTTGAAAGAAATGAGCATCATGATGGTGGAAATGAGAATCATGAAGGTGGAAATAAACATCATGAATATGGAAATAAGCATCAAGAAGAAGGAAATGATCGTAACGATGAAGGATATGACCACAATGATGTAGGACATGATAATAATGATGAAGGAATAGGCTTCGTGATGTAGGAAATAAGCATCGTGATGAAGGAAATATGAATCATGATGAAAGAAATGATCATAAAGATGTAGGAAATATGCATCATGATGAATGAAATTAGCATCATGATGTAGGAAATGAGCATCATGATGAAGGAAATACGTATCATGATGATGGAAATAAGAATCCTGATGATGGTAATGAGCATCATAATGAAGGAAATATGCATCATGATAAAGGAATTGAGTATCATGATTTTGGAAATGATTAATAACATGAATGAAGTGAGCATCGTGATTAAAGAAATATGCATCATGATGTAGGAAATGAGCATCATGATGATGAAAATATACATCATGATCAATGAAATGAGTATCATGATGAATTAAATGAACATCATGTTGTAGGAAATATGAATCATGATGAAGGAAACATACATCACGATCAATGAAATGAGCACCATAATGAATTAAATGAACATCATGATGTAGGAAATTAGCATCAAGATGAAGGAAATTTGCATCATGATAAAGGAAATAAGCATCATTATGATGGAAATGATTATCATGTTGAAGGAAAAAACTACATCATAATGAAAGAAATGAGCATACGATGTAGAAAATTGGCATCATGATGTAGAAAACATGCATCTTGATGAAGGAAATGAGAATCATGATGATAGATTTATGTATCTTGATGATTGAAATGAGCATCATGATGAAGGAAAAGAGAATAATGATGAAGAAAGTATGTATAATAATGAAGGAAATGAGTATCATGATGAAGGAAATGAGTACCATGGCGAATAATGAGCATCATTTTGAAGGAAAAATGCATCATGATGCAGGAAAGAGCATCATTTTGGAAGAAATATGCATCATGATGAAGGAAAAGAGCATCATGATGATAGATTTATGTATCGTGATGATTGAAATGAGCATCATGATGAAGGAAAATTGAATAATGATGAAGAAAGTATGCATAATAATGAAGGAAATGAGCATCATGATGGTGGAAATAAACATCATGAATATAGAAATAAGCATCATGAAAAAAGAAATGAACGTCACGATTAAGGATATGACCACAATGATGTAGGAAATGATCATTATGATGAAGGAATAGGCTTCATGATGTAGGAAATAAGCATCGTGATGAAAGTAATATGAATCATGATGAAAGAAATGATCATAAAGATGTAGGAAATATGCATCATGACGAAGGAAACATGCATCTTGATGAAGGAAATGAGCATCATGATGATAGATTTATGTATCATGATAATTGAAATGAGCATCATGATGAAGGAAAAGAGAATAATGATGAAGAAAGTATGCATAATAATGAAGGAAATGAGCATCATGATGAAGGAAATACGCATCATGATGATGGAAATAAGAATCGTGATGAAGGAAATATGAATCATGATGAAAGAAATGATCATAAAGATGTAGGAAATATGCATCATGATGAAGGAAATTAGCATCATGATGTAGGAAATGAGCATCCTGATGAAGGAAATACGCATCATAATGATGGAAATAAGAATCCCGATGAAGGAAATATGCATCATGATAAAGGAATTGACTGTCATGATTAAGGAAACGATTAATAAGATGAATGAAGTGAGCATCGTGATTAAAGAAATATGTGTTTTGATGTAGGAAATGAGCATCATGATGACGGAAATATACATCATGATCAATGAAATGGGCGCCATAATGAATTAAATGAACATCATGATGTAGGAAATAAGCATCATTATGATGGAAATGTTTATCATGTTGCTGGAAATATGCTTCATAGTGAAGGAAATAAACATATTGATGTAGGAAATTGGCATCATGATGAAGGAAACCTTCATCATGATGAAGGAAATGAACATCATGATGATAGTATATCATGATGGTGGTTATGAGCATCATGATGAAAGAAAAGAGTATAATGATGAAGAAAGTATGCATCATGATGAATGAAATGAGTACCATGACGAAGGAAATGAGCATCATGATGAAGGAAATTTACATCATGATCAATGAAATGAGCACCATAATGAATTAAATGTACATCATGATGTAGGAAATGAACATCAAGATGAAGGAAATATGCGTCATGATGAAGTAAATAATCATCATTATGATGGAAATGATTATCATGTTGAAAGGAAAAAAATGCATCATAATGAAAGAAATGAGCATAACGATGTAGGAAATAGACATCATGATTTAGGAAACATTCGTCATGATGAAGGAAATGAACATCATGATGATAGTATATCATGATGATGGTTATGAGCATCATGATGAAGGAAAAGAGAATAATGATGAAGAAAGTATGCATAATAACAAAGGAAATGAGTATTATGATGAAGGAAATGAGTTCTATGACGAAGGTAATGAGCATCATTATGAAGGAAATATGCATCAAGATGTAGGAAAGTGTATGATTTTGAAAGAAATATGCATTATGATGAAGGATATATGCATCATGATGAAATAAATGAGCATCATGTTGAAAGAAATGAGCATCATGATGGTGGAAATGAGAATCATGAAGGTGGAAATAAACATCATGAATATGGGAATAAGCATCAAGAAGAAGGAAATGATCGTAACGATGAAGGATATGACCACAATGATGTAGGACATGATAATAATGATGAAGGAATAGGCTTCGTGATGTAGGAAATAAGCATCGTGATGAAGGAAATATGAATCATGATGAAAAAAATGATCATAAAGATGTAGGAAATATGCATCATGATGAATGAAATTAGCATCATGATGTAGGAAATGAGCATCATGATGAAGGAAATACGCATCATGATGATGGAAATAAGAATCCTGATGATGGTAATGAGCATCATGATGATGGAAATATGCATCATGATAAAGGAATTGAGTATCATGATTTTGGAAATGATTAATAACATGAATGAAGTGAGCATCGTGATTAAAGAAATATGCATCATGATGTAGGAAATGAGCATCATGATGATGAAAATATACATCATGATCAATGAAATGAGTATCATGATGAATTAAATGAACATCATGTTGTAGGAAATATGAATCATGATGAAGGAAACATACATCACGATCAATGAAATGAGCACCATAATGAATTAAATGAACATCATGATATAGGAAATTAGTATCAAGATGAAGGAAATATGCATCATGATGAAGGAAATAAGCATCATTATGATGGAAATGATTATCATGTTGAAGGAAAAAACTGCATCATAATGAAAGAAATGAGCGTACGATGTAGAAAATAGGCATCATGATGTAGAAATCATGCATCTTGATGAAGGAAATGAGAATCATGATGATAGATTTATGTATCTTGATGATTGAAATGAGCATCATGATGAAGGAAAAGAGAATAATGATGAAGAAAGTATGTATAATAATGAAGGAAATGAGTATCATGATGATATAATATCTTAGCCTAACTAGATTATTTTTTATAGAAAGCCCAAAACCTATTTATTTATTTTTGGCCCAAGTTGACCTAGATTTGTTTTTAAAGCCCAAAACCTATTTATTTATTTTTGGCCCAAGTTGACCTAGATTTGTTTTTAGAGCCCAAAACCTATTTATTTATTTATTTGGCCCAAGTCCAGCCCACTTAAATGGCATAACATGGAAATAAGCCCAGCCCATTCTAATAGCCTCAACACATATAAAAAAAAAAAAGAAAAGAAAGAAAGAAGAGTACGGGAGAAGAAAAGTGAGAAGAACAAAAGAGGGGAAAGAAGAGAGTGAAGAGGAGAAACCCTTGTTGATCAAATTCTCCCTTACAACCCTCATCCTAGGTGGTTTCTAAGTTGTTTTGAGGTAAGTAATAGGTTAATTAAGCTTCCTTCCTCCAAGATTTTGTGATTTTGTTGGGTTTTCTTCCTTATATGAGGAAATTCGTAGCTACTGTTCGAACTACTTTCGACATAGCTATTGATCTCTGAAATTTTTAAACTCAATTTCTATACGTAGCTGAACTCGTTAGCTTTCCGTAGCCACCTGAAACGCCTCCATCCGATTTTTCTACAATTAGTTATGATTTTTCTCGTAAACTCTTGCTAGGCAATTCGCAGCTGCTGTTCGAACTGATTCTGACATAGCTACTGACCTCAGAAGTTTACAAACTCAATTTCTGTATGTAGCTGAACTTGTTAGCTTTCTGTAGCCACTTGAAACTCCTTAATTCGATCTTTCTACAATTAGTTATGATTTTTCTTGTAAACTGCCGCTAGCTGGAAAATTTCAGAATATTTATGTCGAATTCAAATTTATTTCCTATCGTTTTGTTTAAGAAATGATCTGAAACGGGTTATGTGAGATTGGGAGATGATGTTGAGGAGATACGGGCTGTTCTTATTTAATATCGACTCGCTCAAGCTCGATTAAGATTTATTTTGACAATGAAAGACGATGTTACTGCTAATAGTTAGTTATATTTGATTTGTCTTTAATTGCTCATCTCCTTTCTAGGTAAAGAACCATCGACGAAGGGCAAAGGACCTACTTCAGACTCCGGAGAGAGTTAATCACTTCCTTGTGAGTTGATAATTCGGGAACGCCTTCTCTTGTGGGAAGTGTGGACCCTCGTTAAATTTGCATTCATTTTATTTTTAGTTAATTGATAAGAAAATTTTGGTAATATGTTATGTGGTAAAGAGTCTGATTGGCTCGATTGTTCTAGTTAGAGCCTGATTGGCCTAAGATGGTCCATTGATTATCTTATATTATTTCATATGGGTATTGTTGATTTTTAACTTATGTTGAAGAGCCTTGCCGGCTCGATATTTGATAGTCTTTATTGCGAATTATTTGCAGATTGATTTCTGGTTATTCATGTGTGCCATTTAGACTCTAACTTGAGTCGTTATTCATCTTATGATGCATATGCATATGTATACCTGGTACCAAGGTTAAGTAGCCCGAATTGGTCACGGTTCGGGTGAGTTGGAGCGACATTGATTAAGTAGCCCGAATTGTCGCGGTTCGGGTGAGTTAGAGTGACAAACAAGTTGCCCATGGCTTGGCAAACCCGGGTGAGTTAGATCTAACGGGGCACCTGTCCATTTGCCAAATACTCATACTTTGGAAGGTGATCGTTAGATGAATCAGTCTATTGTAGGCTCAGCCAACGTCACCGGTGTGGACATGCATGTCATATATGTTTATATATTTTCATTTCAAGTATTCACATCGATATTGAATTGTGAACTTTAGCATTTGGCATGTTGAGAAAGAACATTAATGTGCATTTTATCTAGAGTAACGGTGACGGGCTCGGACTGACTCTCGACGGAGAGATCAGTTTGAGGAGGATATTGGCTACCCACGCGTCTTTTATGTGATAACATCTTGTTTGAACTAATTGTGTATTTGTAAATGCATTCATAGGTTGTATTTTTGTTAAGTTGTATATTAAGTAAACATAATAATTGATGTGGAACGAAATATTGGATTTTATGTTATGAACCGCGAGTGGGAGTACATGCTTCGTATAAGGGTTGGGGTGACCGGCTTATCACCTCACTGAGCTAGTGGTTTTGCTCACCCCCATCATTTCCTTCCTTTTCAGGCTGTTGATATCGTTTTGGTTGGAGGTTTGCCTATCGTTTGCTCATCATTCGATCGGGGTTTTGGGTACTTTCTCTTTTATGTAAATTGACGGATCCATTGGCGAGATTGTATGTTTTATATTTTGTGATCCCCCTTGATGTTCTTTTTGTACTTTCGCGATGTTATATCGCTCATGTATATTTTCTTCAAACTAAGTTACATCGTGGTATATTGTACCTTTGTAAATCCTTGTTGATACTTTATGTAATGATGTCCTTGGGTTGTACCCGTAGTTATCAGTTGTTCAATTCTACAGGTACTTGATAGCAAGCCTTACGTTTTCTATAAACTTTGTGGAGTGGAGTGCACCCATTTCACGAAATTTATGGTTAACGTGGCGGTTGTCGCGTTCCGCCTGCGGGTTGGGGCGTGACAAAGGAAATGAGTACCATGGCGAATAATGAGCATCATTTTGAAGGAAAAATGCATCATGATGCAGGAATGAGCATCATTTTGGAAGAAATATGCATCATGATGAAGGAAATGAGCGTCATGATGAAGGATATATGCATCATGATGAAGGAAAAGAGTATCATGATGATAGATTTATGTATCGTGATGATTGAAATGAGCATCATGATGAAGGAAATTAGAATAATGATGAAGAAAGTATGCATAATAACAAAGGAAATGAGTATTATGATGAAGGAAATGAGTTCTATGACGAAGGTAATGAGCATCATTATGAAGGAAATATGCATCAAGATGTAGGAAAGTGTATGATTTTGAAAGAAATATGCATTATGATGAAGGATATATGCATCATGATGAAATAAATGAGCATCATGTTGAAAGAAATGAGCATCATGATGGTGGAAATGAGAATCATGAAGGTGGAAATAAACATCATGAAACCACCTACGACGACTCCGAGTACATGGTGTTCCACCACCTACGACGACTCCTACCACTACAACTGTCACTGAGGATGTTCTTCGTGCTAATGAACCAATTCAACCTACATCTCATGTACCAGTTTCTACTCCAGAAATGGCTTTAGTAGGTACTACTTCTCGAGGTGCACTTTTTATACCTGATTTGGTGAAAGCAGTTGAAAACATGGGGACTTCAAAATTTGACGGTACAAGAGATGCTTCTAAAGCGGGGGCATGGATAAAGGAGATTACAGAGACCTTTGACACTTTGATGATTGAAGAATGTTATCGTGTGGTCATTGCGACCAAGTTGTTAGGCCCAGACGCACGACGATGGTGGCATAATCTAAAAGAGACATCTTCGGTTACTATTACGTGGGCTATCTTTGTGGAACGATTCAAAGATCGATACTTCTCTCAGTACATCAAGGATCAGAAGAGAAAGGAGTTCTTCAACCTCTTTCAAGGCACTATGTCGGTTGTGGAGTATGAAAGCAAATTTCTGGAATTGCGAGAATTCGCTCCTGAGTCATATACGACGAGAGACTTATGCAAGAGATTTGAAGATGGTTTTAATCTAAATATTCGAGATCGCATCAAGTCCGGAGACAAGTACGAAAGTCTTGACGAGCTTGTAGAAGAAGCCCTGAGGGTAGAAAGTTTAGTTCAGGCGAGATATAAGCTTGCAGAACGATCTCAAAAGAAAAGGCAAGGGAGCGCATTTCCAGGAAATGCATCGAAGGTGTATAGGGGTGTGGGATCTTCGCGTGGCGCACCAAGTTCAGTGTCTATTAGTTTTCCTCAACCTCGGGAGCAGTTTAGTAGAGGCGGGAGCAATGTCTCGGGATCAGTTGGTGAAAATCGCAAGTGCCAGAATTGCTTAAAGTATCATGACGGCCCTTGTAAGGCTCCTCAAGTATGTTTTCAGTGTCGACAGCCGGGCCATATGCGAAGTTCTTGTCCTCAACTTATGGGAGCGAGTAGTCAGAGTTCTGGTCAGCCTCGTGGTAGACTAACATATTCTACACCCAGAGATACTCGATCTGCAGCTACCAGAGTGCCTGAAGCCTCAAGCGGCCCTAGTACTAGATCACCTATGCAAGGAAGGAATCAAACTAGAGTATTTTATATTTCCCAGGAAGAGGCTCGCTCAGATCCGAAGGTTGTGACAGGTAATTTATAATCCGAATATTTTCACATGCTAGATCTAACTCCGCCTTGTTATGCCACTTGATTACAAATAAAACATTCGTAAGAAATTTTATCTTTCCGAATTTTTAAATCACAATCTCACCTAATATTGCTTCTTTAGGCCATGTGTTTGTGGGAGACCATCAGGTCTACACTTTATTTGACCCAGGTTCTGATAGATCTTATATTCGGGATGATCTTGCTGCGATCTTAGATTATCCTATCTCTCATTTGTCACCTGAAATCATAGTTCATACCCCTCTTGGAGAGCGTCTAATTCGTGATTCGGTGTTTCTTGGTTGTCCATTGAAGATCAAAGATGTCATTCTAGAGGCTGAATTGATACCATTGCCTTTGATTGATCTCGATGTTATTCTTGGCATGGATTGGCTTTCTTCTCATCATGCAATTCTCGACTGCCACGAGAAGCTTGTTATTTTTCATAGACCAGGATTCTCAGAACTTGTTTTTGAAGGTGAACTTCAAACGAGATCCCTTTCTTTTATTTCAATGTTGACTGCGCATAAATTAATACGTAAGGGTTGTGAGGCATTCTTGGCATTTGTCGTCGATAATTCTCTTTCTGAGACTAAACTAGATGACATCCCGATCGTGAATGAATTTCCTGATGTCTTTCCCGAAGACTTACCAGGACAGCCTCCGAATCGAGAGATTGATTTTTCCATTGATGTACTTCCTGGAATCACACCTATATCGATTACTCCATATCGAATGTCGCCAGCTGAGCTTAAGGAACTCCAGAAACAACTTGGAGAATTATTGGAGAAGGGATTCATACGACCTAGCACATCTCCTTGGGGTGCTCCAGTTCTTTTTGTCAAGAAGAAAGATGGATCATTTCGCCTATGTGTCGACTACCGTCAATTGAACAAGGTGACAATCAAGAACAAATATCCTCTTCCGAGAATCGATGATCTATTTGATCAATTGCAAGGAGCAACTGTGTTCTCAAAAATTGATTTGCGATCTGGTTATCACCAACTCAGGATTAGGGGATCTGATATCCCTAAGTCTGCTTTTCGTACCAGATATGGTCATTTTGAATTCTGTGTTATGCCTTTTGGACTCACAAATGCTCCTGCAGCTTTTATGGATCTTATGAATCAGGTCTTTCGGCCGTACTTAGATAAGTTTATCATCATCTTCATTGATGACATTCTTATTTATTCTAAATCAGACGACGAGCATTTTCATCATCTAAGAATTGCTCTGAACATTCTTAGAGAAAATCAGCTTTATGCTAAATTTTCGAAGTGTGAATTTTGGCTTCGTGAGGTAAGCTTTTTGGGTCATCACATTTCTAAAGAAGGAATCTACGTCGATCCAGTGAAGATTCAAGCTATACTAGATTGGGAGCATCCAAAGAACGTGACAGAGATTCGTAGTTTTCTGGGATTAGCTGGATATTATCGACGGTTTGTCAAAGACTTTTCGTTGTTGGCTTCATCTTTGACTAAATTGACTCGGAAAGGGGTAAAATTTGAATGGAGTGAAGAATGCGAGGAAGCATTTCAAGAATTGAAAAGACGACTCGTTTCAGCTCCTATTCTTGCTTTGCCAGACCCAGCGATTGGAGAATTTACCATTTATAGCGACGCCTCGAGACAAGGATTAGGATGCGTTCTCATGCAAGAAGGAAAGGTTATTGCCTACGCTTCAAGGCAATTGAAGAAGAACGAAGAAAATTATCCTACACACGATTTAGAGTTGGCTGCAATCGTGTTTGCATTGAAGATCTGGAGACACTATCTATATGGTGTAACTTGTCGGGTTTTCACTGATCACAAGAGCTTAAAGTATATCACCACGCAAAAGGAGCTCAACCTCAGGCAAAGACGATGGATGGAGTTGATTAGTGACTATGACTTAGTCATTGATTATCACCCTGGCAAGGCGAACGTTGTTGCAGATGCTCTGAGTAGAAAGTCTTCTACCTCACTTGCTTCGATTCAATCTTTTTATCTTCCTATGTTGGAGCAATTTAAATCTTTACACATTTCGCTCGATTGTGAAAAAGTCTAATGATTACGCCTTAATTGCCAAATTTGAGGTTAGACCTACCTTGTTCGAGCAAATTCGAGAAAGACAATCACACGATGTTCATTTACAACAAAAGATGGTGAAGTTAAATCAAGGAAAAGAACCAGAATTTCAAATTCGGGATGACGGACTCCTTACTTTTAAAAATCGTGTTTGTGTTCCATCAGAACTTGATGTTCGTAGAGCTATTCTTGAGGAAGCCCATTCTTCAGCCTATGCTATGCATCCTGGTAGTACCAAAATGTACAGAACACTTCGGGAGCATTATTGGTGGCCAGGTATGAAACGGGACATTGCTGAATTTGTATCAAAGTGCTTATCATGCCAACAGATTAAAGCGGAACACCAAAAACCAGCCGGCATGCTTCAACCACTACCTATTCCTGAGTGGAAATGGGAGAACATCACGATGGATTTTGTTTCCGGTTTACCTCGAACCCAAAAGGGTCATGACTCAATCTGGGTCATTGTCGATCGTCTGACGAAATCGGCACATTTCCTTCCAGTGCATACCAACGAATCTTTAGAGAAACTTGCCAAGTTATATGTCGATGAGATCGTGAGATTGCACGGAGTACCAGTGTCAATCATATCTGATCGTGATCCAAGATTCACTTCCCGTTTTTGGCCTAGTCTGCAGAAAGCGCTAGGTACAAAATTACTATTCAGTACCTCGTTTCATCCACAGACTGATGGACAGTCAGAGAGAACTATACAGACACTAGAAGACATGTTACGTGCAGTGGTGTTGAATTTAGGAGGTAGCTGGGATAAGTACGTGACTTTGGTGGAGTTCGCTTATAACAACAGTTATTCAAGCATTGGAATGCCCCCGTACGAAGCTCTATATGGCCGAAAGTGTCGAACACCGCTCTTTTGGGATGAGGTTGGCGAGAGACAAATCGAACAAGTAGAGCTTATCGAAGATGCGAAGGAAAAAATACAACTTATTCGAGACAGACTTAAGGCAGCGCAAGATCGACAAAAAAGCTACGCAGATAATAGGAGGCGCGATTTGGAGTTTAATGAAGGAGATAAAGTTTTTCTAAAAGTTTCTCCGTGGAAGGGCGTGTTACGATTTCGCCGTCGAGGAAAGTTAAGTCCAAGGTATATTTGCCCGTTTACGATCGTGCAAAGGATTGGTCGTGTCGCGTATCGACTTGAGCTACCATCCGAATTGTCAAAGATTCACGATGTTTTCCATGTCTCTATGCTTAGAAAATATGAACCCGATCCTTCGCACGTGCTCGAATATCCCCCAGTTGTATTAAAGGAGAATCTATCGTACGAAGTACAACCTGTTCAAATTGTAGATCGCCGAGAGAAAATGCTTCGTAATAAATCCATTCCTATGGTGAGAGTTCTATGGAGAAGTGATCGAATTGAAGAAGAAACGTGGGAACCAGAGTTAGTCATGCGTCAACAACATCCACATCTCTTTTCATCTCTAGGTACGTTTACGTTTCGAGGACGAAACTTTTTAGAGGAGGGGATACTTTATAATATCTTAGCCTAACTAGATTATTTTTTTTAGAAAGCCCAAAACCTATTTATTTATTTTTGGCCCAAGTTGACCTAGATTTGTTTTTAAAGCCCAAAACCTATTTATTTATTTTTGGCCCAAGTTGACCTAGATTTGTTTTTAGAGCCCAAAACCTATTTATTTATTTATTTGGCCCAAGTCCAGCCCACTTAAATGGCATAACATGGAAATAAGCCCAGCCCATTCTAATAGCCTCAACACATATAAAAAAAAAAGAAAAGAAAGAAAGAAGAGTACGGGAGAAGAAAAGTGAGAAGAACAAAAGAGGGGAAAGAAGAGAGTGAAGAGGAGAAACCCTTGTTGATCAAATTCTCCCTTACAACCCTCATCCTAGGTGGTTTCTAAGTTGTTTTGAGGTAAGTAATAGGTTAATTAAGCTTCCTTCCTCCAAGATTTTGTGATTTTGTTGGGTTTTCTTCCTTATATGAGGAAATTCGTAGCTACTGTTCGAACTACTTTCGACATAGCTATTGATCTCTGAAATTTGTAAACTCAATTTCTATACGTAGCTGAACTCGTTAGCTTTCCGTAGCCACCTAAAACGCCTCCATCCGATTTTTCTACAATTAGTTATGATTTTTCTCGTAAACTCTTGCTAGGCAATTCGCAGCTGCTGTTCGAACTGATTCTGACATAGCTACTGACCTCAGAAGTTTACAAACTCAATTTCTGTATGTAGCTGAACTTGTTAGCTTTCTGTAGCCACTTGAAACTCCTTAATTCGATCTTTCTACAATTAGTTATGATTTTTCTTGTAAACTGCCGCTAGCTGGAAAATTTCAGAATATTTATGTCGAATTCAAATTTATTTCCTATCGTTTTGTTTAAGAAATGATCTGAAACGGGTTATGTGAGATTGGGAGATGATGTTGAGGAGATACGGGCTGTTCTTATTTAATATCGACTCGCTCAAGCTCGATTAAGATTTATTTTGACAATGAAAGACGATGTTACTGCTAATAGTTAGTTATATTTGATTTGTCTTTAATTGCTCATCTCCTTTCTAGGTAAAGAACCATCGACGAAGGGCAAATGACCTACTTCAGACTCCGGAGAGAGTTAATCACTTCCTTGTGAGTTGATAATTCGGGAACGCCTTCTCTTGTGGGAAGTGTGGACCCTCGTTAAATTTGCATTCATTTTATTTTTAGTTAATTGATAAGAAAATTTTGGTAATATGTTATGTGGTAAAGAGTCTGATTGGCTCGATTGTTCTAGTTAGAGCCTGATTGGCCTAAGATGGTCCATTGATTATCTTATATTATTTCATATGGGTATTGTTGATTTTTAACTTATGTTGAAGAGCCTTGCCGGCTCGATATTTGATAGTCTTTATTGCGAATTATTTGCAGATTGATTTCTGGTTATTCATGTGTGCCATTTAGACTCTAACTTGAGTCGTTATTCATCTTATGATGCATATGCATATGTATACCTGGTACCAAGGTTAAGTAGCCCGAATTGGTCACGGTTCGGGTGGGTTATGAGCATCATGATGAAGGAAAAGAGTATAATGATGAAGAAAGTATGCATCATGATGAATGAAATGAGTACCATGACGAAGGAAATGAGCATCATGATGAAGGAAATTTACATCGTGATCAATGAAATGAGCACCATAATGAATTAAATGAACATCATGATGTAGGAAATGAACATCAAGATGAAGGAAATATGCATCATGATGAAGGAAATAATCATCATTACGATTGAAATGATTATCATGTTGAAAGGAAAAAAATGCATCATAATGAAAGAAATGAGCATAACGATGTAGGAAATAGACATCATGATTTAGGAAACATTCGTCATGATGAAGGAAATGAACATCATGATGATGGTTATGAGCATCATGATGAAGGAAAAGAGAATAATGATGAAGAAAGTATGCATAATAACGAAGGAAATGAGCATCATGATGAAGGAAATACGCATCATGATGATGGAAATAAGAATCGTGATGAAGGAAATATGAATCATGATGAAAGAAATGATCATAAAGATATAGGAAATATGCATCATGATGAAGGAAATTAGCATCATGATGTAGGAAATGAGCATCATGATGAAGGAAATACGCATCATAATGATGGAAATAAGAATCCCGATGAAGAAAATATGCATCATGATAAAGAATTGAGTGTCATGATTAAGGAAACGATTAATAAGATGAATGAAGTGAGCATCGTGATTAAAGAAATATGTGTTTTGATGTAGGAAATGAGCATCATGATGACGGAAATATACATCATGATCAATGAAATGGGCGCCATAATGAATTAAATGAATATCATGATGTAGGAAATAAGCATCATTATGATGGAAATGTTTATCATGTTGCTGGAAATATGCTTCATAGTGAAGGAAATAAACATATTGATGTAGGAAATTGGCATCACGATGAAGGAAACCTTCATCATGATGAAGGAAATGAACATCATGATGATAGTATATCATGATGGTGGTTATGAGCATCATGATGAAAGAAAAGAGTATAATGATGAAGAAAGTATGCATCATGATGAATGATATGAGTACCATGACGAAGGAAATGAGCATCATGATGAAGGAAATTTACATCATGATCAATGAAATGAGCACCATAATGAATTAAATGAACATCATGATGTAGGTAATGAACATCAAGATGAAGGAAACATGCGTCATGATGAAGGAAATAATCATCATTATGATGGAAATGATTATCATGTTGAAAGGAAAAAAATGCATCATAATGAAAGTAATGAGCATAACGATGTAGGAAATAGACATCATGATTTAGGAAACATTCGTCATGATGAAGGAAATGAACATCATGATGATAGTATATCATGATGATGGTTATGAGCATCATGATGAAGGAAAAGAGAATAATGATGAAGAAAGTATGCATAATAACGAAGGAAATGAGTATTATGATGAAGGAAATGAGTTTCATGACGAAGGTAATGAGCATCATTATGAAGGAAATATGCATCATGATGTAGGAAAGTGTATGATTTTGAAAGAAATATGCATCATGATGAAGGATATATGCATCATGATGAAATAAATGAGCATCATGTTGAAAGAAATGAGCATCATGATGGTGGAAATGAGAATCATGAAGGTGGAAATAAACATCATGAATATGGAAATAAGCATCAAGAAGAAGGAAATGATCGTAACGATGAAGAATATGACCACAATGATGTAGGACATGATAATAATAATGAAGGAATAGGCTTCGTGATGTAGGAAATAAGCATCGTGATGAAGGAAATATGAATCATGATGAAAGAAATGATCATAAAGATGTAGGAAATATGCATCATGATGAATGAAATTAGCATCATGATGAAGGAAATACGCATCATGATGATGGAAATAAGAATCCTGATGATGGTAATGAGCATCATGATGAAGGAAATATGCATCATGATAAAGGAATTGAGTATCATGATTTTGGAAATGATTAATAACATGAATGATGTGAGCATCGTGATTAAACAAATATGCATCATGATGTAGGAAATGAGCATCATGATGATGAAAATATACATCATGATCAATGAAATGAGTATCATGATGAATTAAATGAACATCATGTTGTAGGAAATATGAATCATGATGAAGGAAACATACATCACGATCAATGAAATGAGCACCATAATGAATTAAATGAACATCATGATGTAGGAAATTAGCATCAAGATGAAGGAAATATGCATCATGATGAAGGAAATAAGCATCATTATGATGGAAATGATTATCATGTTGAAGGAAAAAACTGCATCATAATGAAAGAAATGAGCATACGATGTAGAAAATAGGCATCATGATGTAGAAAACATGCATCTTGATGAAGGAAATGAGAATCATGATGATAGATTTATGTATCTTGATGATTGAAATGAGCATCATGATGAAGGAAAAGAGAATAATGATGAAGAAAGTATGTATAATAATGAAGGAAATGAGTATCATGATGAAGGAAATGAGTACCATGGCGAATAATGAGCATCATTTTGAAGGAAAAATGCATCATGATGCAGGAAAGAGCATCATTTTGGAAGAAATATGCATCATGATGAAGGAAATGAGCGTCATGATGAAGGATATATGCATCATGATGAAGGAAATGAGCATCATGACGATAGATTTATGTATCGTGATGATTGAAATGAGCATCATGATGAAGGAAAATAGAATAATGATGAAGAAAGTATGCATAATAATGAAGGAAATGAGCATCATGATGGTGGAAATAAACATCTTAAATATAGAAATAAGCATCATGAAGAAAGAAATGAACGTCACGATTAAGGATATGACCACAATGATGTAGGAAATGATCACTATGATGAAGGAATAGGCTTCATGATGTACAAAATAAGCATTGTGATGAAGGTAATATGAATCATGATGAAAGAAATGATCATAAAATTGTAGGAAATATGCATCATGATGAAGGAAATGAGCATCATGATGATAGATTTATGTATCGTGATGATTGAAATGAGCATCATGATGAAGGAAAAGAGAATAATGATGAAGAAAGTATGCATAATAATGAAGGAAATGAGCATTATGATGGTGAAAATAAACATCATGAAAATAGAAATAAGCATCATGAAGAAAGAAATGAACGTCACGATTAAGGATATGACCACAATGATGTAGGAAATGATCATTATGATTAAGGAATAGGCTTCATGATGTAGGAAATAAGCATCATGATGAAGGAAATGTGCATCATGATGTAGGAAAGTGCATCATTTTGAAAGAAATATGCATCATGATGAAGGATATGTGCATCATGATGAAGGATATATGCATCATGATGAAATAAATGAGCATCATGTTGAAAGAAATGAGCATCATGATGGTGGAAATGAAAATCATGAAGGTGGAAATAAACATCATGAATATGGAAATAAGCATCAAGCAGAAGGAAATGATCGTAACGATGAAGGATATGACCACAATGATGTAGGACATGATAATAATGATGAAGGAATAGGCTTCATGATATAGGAAATAAGCATCGTGATGAAGGAAATATGAATCATGATGAAAGAAATGATCATAAAGATATAGGAAATATGCATCATGATGAAGGAAATTAGCATCATGATGTAGGAAATGAGCATCATGATGAAGGAAATACGTATCATAATGATGGAAATAAGAATCCCGATGAAGGAAATATGCATCATGATAAAGAATTGAGTGTCATGATTAAGGAAATGATTAATAAGATGAATGAAGTGAGCATCGTGATTAAAGAAATATGTGTTTTGATGTAGGAAATGAGCATCATGATGAATGAAATATGCATCATGATGATGGAAATAAGAATCCTGATGTTGGAAATGAGCATAATGATGAAGTAAATATGCATCGTGATAAAGGAATTGAGTATCATGATTAAGGAAACGATTAATAAGATGAATGAAGTGAGCATCGTGATTAAAGAAATATGCGTCATGATGTAGGAAATGAGCATCATGATGGAGAAATACACATCATGATCAATGAAATGAGCATCATGATGAATTAAATAAACATCTTGATGTAGGAAATAAGCATCATTATGATGGAAATGTTTATCATGTTGCAGGAAATATACTTCATAACGAAGGAAATAAACATAATGATGTAGGAAATAGGCATCATGTTGAAGGAAACATGCATCATGATGATAGTATATCATGATGATGGTTAAGAGCATCATGACGAAGGAAAAGAGTATAACGATAAAGAAAGTATGCATCATGTTGAATGAAATGAGTACCATGACAAAGGAAATGAGCATCATGATGAAGGAAATATACATCACGATCAATGAAATGAGCACCATAATGAATTAAATGAACATCTTGATGTAGGAAATTAGCATCAAGATGAAGGAAATAAGCATTATTATGATGGAAATGATTATCATGTTGAAAGAAAAAACTCCATCATAATGAAAGAAATGAGCATACGATGTAGAAAATAGACATCATGATGTAGGAAACATGCATCTTGATGATGGAAATGAGCATCATGATGATAGATTTATGTATCGTGATGATTGAAATGAGCATCATGATGAAGGAAAAAATAATAATGATGAAGAAAGTATGCATAATAATGAATGAAATGAGTATCATGATGAAGGAAATGAGTACCATGGCGAAGGTAATGAGCATCATTATGAAGGAAAAATGCATCATGATGCAGGAAAAAGCATCATTTTGAAAGAAATATGCATCATGATGAAAGAAATGAGCGTCACGATGAAGGATATATGCATCATGATGAAATAAATGAGCATCATGACGAAGGAAATGAGCATCATGATGGTGGAAATATACATAATGAATATAGAAATAAGCATCATGAAGAAAGAAATGAACGTCACGATTAAGGATATGACCACAATGATGTAGGAAATGATCATTATGATGAAGGAATAGGCTTCATGATGTAGGAAATAAGTACCGTGATGAAGGAAATATGCATCATGATGAAGGAAATTAGCATTATGATGTAGGAAATGAGCATCATGATGAAGGAAATACGCATCATGTTGATGGAAATAATAATCCTGATGAAGGAAATATGCATCATGATAAAGGAATTGAGTATCAAGATTAAGGAAATGATTTATAAGATGAATGAAAGTGAGCATCGTGATTAAAGAGATATGCGTTTTGATGTAGGAAATGTGCATCATGATGACGGAAATATACATCATGATCAATGAAATGAGCATCATGATGAAATAAATAAATATCATGATGTAGGAAAAAAACATCATTATGATGGAAATGTTTATCATGTTGCAGGAAATATGCTTCATAGTGAAGGAAATAAACATAATGATGTAGGAAGTAGGCATCATGATGAAGGAAACATGCATCATGATGAAGGAAATGAACATCATGATGATAGTATATCATGATGATGGTTATGAGCATCATGATGAAGGAAAGGAGTATAATGATGAAGAAAGTATGCATCATGATGAATGAAATGAGTACCATGACGAAGGAAATGAGAATCATGATGAAGGAAATTTACATCATGATCAATAAAATGAGCACCATAATGAATTAAATGAACATCATGATGTAGGAAATGAACATCAAGATGAAGGAAATATGCGTCATGAAGAAGGAAATAATCATCATTATGATCGAAATGATTATCATGTTGAAAGGAAAAAAATGCATCATAATGAAAGAAATGAGCATAACGATGTAGGAAATAAGCATCATGATGTAGGAAACACACGTATCATAATGAAGGAAATGAACATTATGATGATAGTATATCATGATGATGGTTATGAGCATCATGATGAAGGAAAAGAGATTAATGATGAAGAAAGTATGCATAATAATGAAGGAAATGAGTATCATGATGAAGGAAATGAGTACCATGACGAAGGTAATGAGCATCATTATGAAGGAAATATGCATCATGATGTTGGAAAGTGTATCATTTTAAAAGAAATATGCATCATGATGAAGGAAATGAGCATCATGATGAAGGATATATGCATCATGATGAAATAAATGAGCATCATGAGGAAAGAAATGAGCATCATGATGGTGAAAATGAGCATCATGAAGGTGGAAATAAACATCATGAATATGGAAATAAGCATCAAGAAGAAGGAAATGATCATAACGATGAAGGATATGACCACAATGATGTAGGACATGATAATAATGATGAAGGAATAGGCTTCGTGTGTAGGAAATAAGCATCGTGATGAAGGAAATATGAATCATGATGAAAGAAATGATCATAAAGATGTAGGAAATATGCATCATGATGAATGAAATTAGCATCATGATGTAGAAAATGAGCATCATGATGAAGGAAATACGCATCATGATGATGGAAATAAGAATCCTGATGATGGTAATGAGCATCATGATGAAGGAAATATGCATCATGATAAAGGAATTGAGTATCATGATTTTGGAAATGATTAATAACATGAATGAAGTGAGCATCGTGATTAAAGAAATATGCATCATGATGTAGGAAATGAGCATCATGATGATCAAAATATACATCATGATCAATGAAATGAGTATCATGATGAATTAAATGAACATCATGTTGTAGGAAATATGAATCATGATGAAGGAAACATACATCACGATCAATGAAATGAGCACCATAATGAATTAAATGAACATCATGATGTAGGAAATTAGCATCAAGATGAAGGAAATATGCATCATGATAAAGGAAATAAGCATCATTATGATGGAAATGATTATCATGTTGAAGGAAAAAATTGCATCATAATGAAAGAAATGAGCATACGATGTAGAAAATAGGCATCATGATGTAGAAAACATGCATCTTGATGAAGGAAATGAGAATCATGATGATAGATTTATGTATCTTGATGATTGAAATGAGCATCATGATGAAGGAAAAGAGAATAATGATGAAGAAAGTATGTATAATAATGAAGGAAATGAGTACCATGGCGAATAATGAGCATCATTTTGAAGGAAAAATGCATCATGATGCAGGAAAGAGCATCATTTTGGAAGAAATATGCATCATGATGAAGGATATATGCATCATGATGAAGGAAAAGAGCATCATGATGATAGATTTATGTATCGTGATGATTGAAATGAGCATCATGACGAAGGAAAATAGAATAATGATGAAGAAAGTATGCATAATAATGAAGGAAATGAGCATCATGATGGTGGAAATAAACATCATGAATATAGAAATAAGCATCATGAAAAAAGAAATGAACGTCACGATTAAGGATATGACCACAATGATGTAGGAAATGATCACTATGATGAAGGAATAGGCTTCATGATGTACGAAATAAGCATTGTGATGAAGGTAATATGAATCATGATGAAAGAAATGACCATAAAATTGTAGGAAATATGCATCATGATGAAGGATACACGCATCTTGATGAAGGAAATGAGCATCATGATGATAGATTTATGTATCATGATGATTGAAATGAGCATCATGATGAAGGAAAAGAGAATAATGATGAAGAAAGTATGCATAATAATGAAGGAAATGAGCATTATGATGGTGAAAATAAACATCATGAAAATAGAAATAAGCATCATGAAGAAAGAAATGAACGTCACGATTAAGGATATGACCACAATGATGTAGGAAATGATCATTATGATTAAGGAATAGGCTTCATGATGTAGGAAATAAGCATCGTGATGAAGGAAATGTGCATCATGATGTAGGAAAGTGCATCATTTTGAAAGAAATATGCATCATGATGAAGGATATGTGCATCATGATGAAGGATATATGCATCATGATGAAATAAATGAGCATCATGTTGAAAGAAATGAGCATCATGATGGTGGAAATGAAAATCATGAAGGTGGAAATAAACATCATGAATATGGAAATAAGCATCAAGAAGAAGGAAATGATCGTAACGATGAAGGATATGACCACAATGATGTAGGACATGATAATAATGATGAAGGAATAGGCTTCATGATATAGGAAATAAGCATCGTGATGAAGGAAATATGAATCATGATGAAAGAAATGATCATAAAGATATAGGAAATATGCATCATGATGAAGGAAATTAGCATCATGATGTAGGAAATGAGCATCATGATGAAGGAAATACGTATCATAATGATGGAAATAAGAATCCCGATGAAGTAAATATGCATCGTGATAAAGGAATTGAGTATCATGATTAAGGAAACGATTAATAAGATGAATGAAGTGAGCATCGTGATTAAAGAAATATGCATCATGATGTAGGAAATGAGCATCATGATGGAGAAATACACATCATGATCAATGAAATGAGCATCATGATGAATTAAATAAACATCTTGATGTAGGAAATAAGCATCATTATGATGGAAATGTTTATCATGTTGCAGGAAATATACTTCATAACGAAGGAAATAAACATAATGATGTAGGAAATAGGCATCATGTTGAAGGAAACATGCATCATGATGATAGTATATCATGATGATGGTTAAGAGCATCATGATGAAGGAAAAGAGTATAACGATAAAGAAAGTATGCATCATGTTGAATGAAATGAGTACCATGACAAAGGAAATGAGCATCATGATGAAGGAAATATACATCACGATCAATGAAATGAGCACCATAATGAATTAAATGAACATCTTGATGTAGGAAATTAGCATCAAGATGAAGGAAATAAGCATTATTATGATGGAAATGATTATCATGTTGAAAGAAAAAACTCCATCATAATGAAAGAAATGAGCATACGATGTAGAAAATAGACATCATGATGTAGGAAACATGCATCTTGATGAAGGAAATGAGCATCATGATGATAGATTTATGTATCGTGATGATTGAAATGAGCATCATGATGAAGGAAAAAAGAATAATGATGAAGAAAGTATGCATAATAATGAATGAAATGAGTATCATGATGAAGGAAATGAGTACCATGGCGAAGGTAATGAGCATCATTATGAAGGAAAAATGCATCATGATGCAGGAAAAAGCATCATTTTGTAAGAAATATGCATCATGATGAAGGAAATGAGCGTCATGATGAAGGATATATGCATCATGATGAAATAAATGAGCATCATGACGAAGGAAATGAGCATCAAGATGGTGGAAATAAACATCTTAAATATAGAAATAAGCATCATGAAGAATGAAATGAAAGTCACGATTAAGGATATGACCACAATGATGTAGGAAATGATCATTATGATGAAGGAATAGGCTTCATGATGTAGGAAATAAGTACCGTGATGAAGGAAATATGCATCATGATGAAGGAAATTAGCATTATGATGTAGAAAATGAGCATCATTATGAAGGAAATACGCATCATGTTGATGGAAATAATAATCCTGATGAAGGAAATATGCATCATGATAAAGGAATTGAGTATCAAGATTAAGGAAATGATTTATAAGATGAATGAAAGTGAGCATCGTGATTAAAGAGATATGCATTTTGATGTAGGAAATGTGCATCATGATGACGGAAATATACATCATGATCAATGAAATGAGCATTATGATGAAATAAATGAATATCATGATGTAGGAAAAAAACATCATTATGATGGAAATGTTTATCATGTTGCAGGAAATATGCTTCATAGTGAAGGAAATAAACATAATGATGTAGGAAATAGGCATCATGATGAAGGAAACATGCATCATGATGAAGGAAATGAACATCATGATGATAGTATATCATGATGATGGTTATGAGCATCATGATGAAGGAAAAGAGTATAATGATGAAGAAAGTATGCATCATGATGAATGAAATGAGTACCATGACGAAGGAAATGAGAATCATGATGAAGGAAATTTACATCATGATCAATAAAATGAGCACCATAATGAATTAAATGAACATCATGATGTAGGAAATGAACATCAAGATGAAGGAAATATGCGTCATGAAGAAGGAAATAATCATCATTATGATGGAAATGATTATCATGTTGAAAGGAAAAAAATGCATCATAATGAAAGAAATGAGCATAACGATGTAGGAAATAAGCATCATGATGTAGGAAACACACGTATCATAATGAAGGAAATGAACATTATGATGATAGTATATCATGATGATGGTTATGAGCATCATGATGAAGGAAAAGAGATTAATGATGAAGAAAGTATGCATAATAATGAAGGAAATGAGTATCATGATGAAGGAAATGAGTACCATGACGAAGGTAATGAGCATCATTATGAAGGAAATATGCATCATGATGTAGGAAAGTGTATCATTTTAAAAGAAATATGCATCATGATGAAGGAAATGAGCATCATGATGAAGGATATATGCATCATGATGAAATAAATGAGCATCATGAGGAAAGAAATGAGCATCATGATGGTGAAAATGAGCATCATGAAGGTGGAAATAAACATCATGAATATGGAAATAAGCATCAAGAAGAAGGAAATGATCATAACGATGAAGGATATGACCACAATGATGTAGGACATGATAATAATGATGAAGGAATAGGTTTCATGATGTAGGAAATAAGCATCGTGATGAAGGAAATATGAATCATGATGAAAGAAATGTTCATAAAGATGTAGGAAATATGCATCATGATGAATGAAATTAGCATCATGATTTAGAAAATGAGCACCATGATAAAGGATATACGCATCATGATGATGGAAATAAGAATCCTTATGATGGTAATGAGCATCATGATGTAGGAAATATGCATCATGATAAAGGAATTGAGTATCACGATTTAGGAAATGATTAATAACATGAATGAAGTGAGCATCATGAATAAAGAAATATGCGTCATGATGTAGGAAATGAGCATCATGATGATGAAAATATACATCATGATCAATGAAATGAGCATCATGATGAATTAAATGAACATCATGATGCAGGAAATATGAATCATGATGAAGGAAATATGCATCATGATGAAGGAAATAAGCATCATTATGATGGAAATGATTATCATGTTGAAGGAAAAAACTGCTTCATAATGAAAGAAATGAGCATACGATGTAGAAAATAGGCATCATGATGTAGGAAACATGCATCTTGATGAAGGAAATGAGCATCATTATGATAGATTTATGTATCGTGATGATTGAAATGAGCATCATGATGAAGGAAAAGAGAATAATGATGAAGAAAGTATGTATAATAATGAAGGAAACGAGTACCATGATGAAGGAAATGAGTACAATGGCGAATGTAATGAGCATCATTATGAAGGAAAAATGCATCATGATGCAGGAAAGAGCATCATTTTAGAAGAAATATGCATCATGATGAAGGAAATGAGCGTCATGATGAAGGATATATGCATCATGATGAAGGAAATGAGCATCATGATATTAGATTTATGTATTGTGATGATTGAAATGAGCATCATGATGAAGGAAAATAGAGTAACGATGAAGAAAGTATGCATAATAATGAAGGAAATGAGCATCATGATGGTGGAAATAAACATCATGAATATAGAAATAAGCATCATGAAAAAAGAAATGAACGTCACGATTAAGGATATGACCACAATGATGTAGGAAATGATCATTATGATGAAGAAATAGGCTTCATGATGTAGGAAATAAGCATCGTGATGAAGGTAATATGAATCATGATGAAAGAAATGATCATAAAGATGTAGGAAATATGCATCATGACGAAGGAAACATGCATCTTCATGAAGGAAATGAGCATCATGATGATAGATTTACATATCGTGATAATTGAAATGAGCATCATGATGAAGTAAAAGAGAATAATGATGAAGAAAGTATGCATAATAATGAAGGAAATGAGCATCATGATGAAGGAAATACGCATCATGATGATGGAAATAAGAATCGTGATGAAGGAAATGTGAATCATGATGAAAGAAATGATCATAAAGATATAGGAATATGCATCATGATGAAGGAAATTAGCATCATGATGTAGGAAATGAGCATCATGATGAAGGAAATACGCATCATAATGATGGAAATAAGAATCCTGAAGAAGGAAATATGCATCATGATAAAGGAATTGAGTGTCATGATTAAGGAAACGATTAATAAGATGAATGAAGTGAGCATCGTGATTAAAGAAATATGTGTTTTGATGTAGGAAATGAGCATCATGATGACGAAAATATACATCATGATCAATGAAATAAGCGCCATAATGAATTAAATAAACATCATGATGTAGGAAATAAGCATCATTATGATGGAAATGTTTATCATGTTGCTGGAAATATGCTTCATAGTGAAGGAAATAAACATATTGATGTAGAAAATTGGCATCATGATGAAGGAAACATTCATCATGATGAATGAAATGAACATCATGATGATAGTATATCATGATGGTGGTTATGAGCATCATGATGAAAGAAAAGAGTATAATGATGAAGAAAGTATGCATCATGATGAATGAAATGAGTACCATGAAGAAGGAAATGAGCATCATGATGAAGGAAATTTACATCATGATCAATGAAATGAGCACCATAATGAATTAAATGAACATCATGATGTAGGAAATGAACATCAAGATGAAGGAAATATGCATCATGATGAAGGAAATAATCATCATTACGATTGAAATGATTATCATGTTGAAAGGAAAAAAATGCATCATAATGAAAGAAATGAGCATAACGATGTAGGAAATAGACATCATGATTTAGGAAACATTCATCATGATGAAGGAAATGAACATCATGATGATAGTATATCATGATGATGGTTATGAGCATCATGATGAAGGAAAAGAGAATAATGATGAAGAAAGTATGCACAATAACGAAGGAAATGAGTATCATGATGAAGGAAATGAGTTCCACGACGAAGGTAATGAGCATCATTATGAAGGAAATATGCATCATGATGTAGGAAAGTGCATGATTTTGAAAGAAATATGCATCATGATGAAGGATATATGCATCATGATGAAATAAATGAGCATCATGTTGAAAGAAATGAGCATCATGATGGTGGAAATGAGAATCATGAAGGTGGAAATAAACATCATGAATATGGGAATAAGCATCAAGAAGAAGGAAATGATCGTAACGATGAAGGATATGACCACAATGGTGTAGGACATGATAATAATGATAAAGGAATAGGCTTCGTGATGTAGGAAATAAGCATCATGATGAAGGAAATATGAATCATGATGAAAGAAATGATCATAAAGATGTAGGAAATATGCATCATGATGAATGAAATTAGCATCATGATGTAGGAAATGAGCATCATGATGAAGGAAATACGCATCATGATGATGGAAATAAGAATCCTGATGATGGTAATGAGCATCATGATGATGGAAATATGCATCATGATAAAGGAATTGAGTATCATGATTTTGGAAATGATTAATAACATGAATGAAGTGGGCATCGTGATTAAAGAAATATGCATCATGATGTAGGAAATGAGCATCATGATGATGAAAATATACATCATGATCAATGAAATGAGTATCATGATGAATTAAATGAACATCATGTTGTAGGAAATATGAATCATGATGAAGGAAACATACATCACGATCAATGAAATGAGCACCATAATGAATTAAATGAACATCATGATGTAGGAAATTAGTATCAAGATGAAGGAAATATGCATCATGATGAAGGAAATAAGCATCATTATGATGGAAATGATTATCATGTTGAAGGAAAAAACTGCATCATAATGAAAGAAATGAGCATACGATGTAGAAAATAGGCATCATGATGTAGAAAACATGCATCTTGATGAAGGAAATGAGAATCATGATGATAGATTTATGTATCTTGATGATTGAAATGAGCATCATGATGAAGGAAAAGAGAATAATGATGAAGAAAGTATGTATAATAATGAAGGAAATGAGTATCATGATGAAGGAAATGAGTACCATGGCGAATAATGAGCATCATTTTGAAGGAAAAATGCATCATGATGCAGGAAAGAGCATCATTTTGGAAGAAATATGCATCATGATGAAGGAAATGAGCGTCATGATGAAGGATATATGCATCATGATGAAGGAAATGAGAATCATGACGATAGATTTATGTATCGTGATGATTGAAATGAGCATAATGATGAAGGAAAATAGAATAATGATGAAGAAAGTATGCATAATAATGAAGGAAATAAGCATCATGATGGTGGAAATAAACATCATAAATATAGAAATAAGCATCATGAAGAAAGAAATGAACGTCACGATTAAGGATATGACCACAATGATGTAGGAAATGATCACTATGATGAAGGAATAGGCTTCATGATGTACGAAATAAGCTTTGTGAAGAAGGTAATATGAATCATGATGAAAGAAATGATCATAAAGTTGTAGGAAATATGCATCATGATGAAGGAAACACGCATCTTGATGAAGGAAATGAGCATCATGATGATAGATTTATGTATCGTGATGATTGAAATGAGCATCATGATGAAGGAAAAGAGAATAATGATGAAGAAAGTATGCATAATAATAAAGGAAATGAGCATTATGATGGTGAAAATAAACATCATGAAAATAGAAATAAGCATCATGAAGAAAGAAATGAACATCACGATTAAGGATATGACCACAATGATGTAGGAAATGATCATTATGATTAAGGAATAGGCTTCATGATGTAGGAAATAAGCATCGTGATGAAGGAAATGTGCATCATGATGAAGGAAAGTGCATCATTTTGAAAGAAATATGCATCATGATGAAGGATATGTTCATCATGATGAAGGATATATGCATCATGATGAAATAAATGAGCATCATGTTGAAAGAAATGAGCATCATGATGGTGGAAATGAAAATCATGAAGGTGGAAATAAACATCATGAATATGGAAATAAGCATCAAGGAGAAGGAAATGATAGTAACGATGAAGGATATGACCACAATGATGTAGGACATGATAATAATGATGAAGGAATAGGCTTCATGATGTAGGAAATAAGCATCGTGATGAAGGAAATATAAATCATGATGAAAGAAATGATCATAAAGATGTAGGAAATATTCATCATGATGAATGAAATTAGCATCATGATGTAGGAAATGAGCATCATAATGAAGGAAATACGCATCATGATGATGGAAATAAGAATCCTGATGTTGGAAATGAGCATCATGATGAAGTAAATATGCATCATGATAAAGGAATTGAGTATCATGATTAAGGAAACGATTAATAAGATGAATGAAGTGAGCATCGTGATTAAAGAAATATGCGTCATGATGTAGGAAATGAGCATCATGATGGAGAAATACACATCATGATCAATGAAATGAGCATCATGATGAATTAAATAAACATCTTGATGTAGGAAATAAGCATCATTATGATGGAAATGTTTATCATGTTGCAGGAAATATACTTCATAATGAAGGAAATAAACATAATGATGTAGGAAATAGGTATCATGATGAAGGAAACAAGCATCATGATGATAGTATATCATGATGATGGTTAAGAGCATCATGATGAAGGAAAAGAGTATAACGATAAAGAAAGTATGCATCATGTTGAATGAAATGAGTACCATGACAAAGGAAATGAGCATCATGATGAAGGAAATATACATCACGATCAATGAAATGAGCACCATAATGAATTAAATGAACATCTTGATGTAGGAAATTAGCATCAAGATGAAGGAAATAAGCATTATTATGATGGAAATGATTATCATGTTGAAAGAAAAAACTCCATCATAATGAAAGAAATGAGCATACGATGTAGAAAATAGACATCATGATGTAGGAAACATGCATCTTGATGAAGGAAATGAGCATCATGATGATAGATTTATGTATCGTGATGATTGAAATGAGCATCATGATGAAGGAAAAAAGAATAATGATGAAGAAAGTATGCATAATAATGAATGAAATGAGTATCATGATGAAGGAAATGAGTACCATGGCGAAGGTAATGAGCATCATTATGAAGGAAAAATGCATCATGATGCAGGAAAAAGCATCATTTTGTAAGAAATATGCATCATGATGAAGGAAATGAGCGTCATGATGAAGGATATATGCATCATGATGAAATAAATGAGCATCATGACGAAGGAAATGAGCATCAAGATGGTGGAAATAAACATCTTAAATATAGAAATAAGCATCATGAAGAATGAAATGAAAGTCACGATTAAGGATATGACCACAATGATGTAGGAAATGATCATTATGATGAAGGAATAGGCTTCATGATGTAGGAAATAAGTACCGTGATGAAGGAAATATGCATCATGATGAAGGAAATTAGCATTATGATGTAGGAAATGAGCATCATTATGAAGGAAATACGCATCATGTTGATGGAAATAATAATCCTGATGAAGGAAATATGCATCATGATAAAGGAATTGAGTATCAAGATTAAGGAAATGATTTATAAGATGAATGAAAGTGAGCATCGTGATTAAAGAGATATGCATTTTGATGTAGGAAATGTGCATCATGATGACGGAAATATACATCATGATCAATGAAATGAGCATTATGATGAAATAAATGAATATCATGATGTAGGAAAAAAACATCATTATGATGGAAATGTTTATCATGTTGCAGGAAATATGCTTCATAGTGAAGGAAATAAACATAATGATGTAGGAAATAGGCATCATGATGAAGGAAACATGCATCATGATGAAGGAAATGAACATCATGATGATAGTATATCATGATGATGGTTATGAGCATCATGATGAAGGAAAAGAGTATAATGATGAAGAAAGTATGCATCATGATGAATGAAATGAGTACCATGACGAAGGAAATGAGAATCATGATGAAGGAAATTTACATCATGATCAATAAAATGAGCACCATAATGAATTAAATGAACATCATGATGTAGGAAATGAACATCAAGATGAAGGAAATATGCGTCATGAAGAAGGAAATAATCATCATTATGATGGAAATGATTATCATGTTGAAAGGAAAAAAATGCATCATAATGAAAGAAATGAGCATAACGATGTAGGAAATAAGCATCATGATGTAGGAAACACACGTATCATAATGAAGGAAATGAACATTATGATGATAGTATATCATGATGATGGTTATGAGCATCATGATGAAGGAAAAGAGATTAATGATGAAGAAAGTATGCATAATAATGAAGGAAATGAGTATCATGATGAAGGAAATGAGTACCATGACGAAGGTAATGAGCATCATTATGAAGGAAATATGCATCATGATGTAGGAAAGTGTATCATTTTAAAAGAAATATGCATCATGATGAAGGAAATGAGCATCATGATGAAGGATATATGCATCATGATGAAATAAATGAGCATCATGAGGAAAGAAATGAGCATCATGATGGTGAAAATGAGCATCATGAAGGTGGAAATAAACATCATGAATATGGAAATAAGCATCAAGAAGAAGGAAATGATCATAACGATGAAGGATATGACCACAATGATGTAGGACATGATAATAATGATGAAGGAATAGGTTTCATGATGTAGGAAATAAGCATCGTGATGAAGGAAATATGAATCATGATGAAAGAAATGTTCATAAAGATGTAGGAAATATGCATCATGATGAATGAAATTAGCATCATGATTTAGAAAATGAGCACCATGATAAAGGATATACGCATCATGATGATGGAAATAAGAATCCTTATGATGGTAATGAGCATCATGATGTAGGAAATATGCATCATGATAAAGGAATTGAGTATCACGATTTAGGAAATGATTAATAACATGAATGAAGTGAGCATCATGAATAAAGAAATATGCGTCATGATGTAGGAAATGAGCATCATGATGATGAAAATATACATCATGATCAATGAAATGAGCATCATGATGAATTAAATGAACATCATGATGCAGGAAATATGAATCATGATGAAGGAAATATGCATCATGATGAAGGAAATAAGCATCATTATGATGGAAATGATTATCATGTTGAAGGAAAAAACTGCTTCATAATGAAAGAAATGAGCATACGATGTAGAAAATAGGCATCATGATGTAGGAAACATGCATCTTGATGAAGGAAATGAGCATCATTATGATAGATTTATGTATCGTGATGATTGAAATGAGCATCATGATGAAGGAAAAGAGAATAATGATGAAGAAAGTATGTATAATAATGAAGGAAACGAGTACCATGATGAAGGAAATGAGTACAATGGCGAATGTAATGAGCATCATTATGAAGGAAAAATGCATCATGATGCAGGAAAGAGCATCATTTTAGAAGAAATATGCATCATGATGAAGGAAATGAGCGTCATGATGAAGGATATATGCATCATGATGAAGGAAATGAGCATCATGATGATAGATTTATGTATTGTGATGATTGAAATGAGCATCATGATGAAGGAAAATAGAGTAACGATGAAGAAAGTATGCATAATAATGAAGGAAATGAGCATCATGATGGTGGAAATAAACATCATGAATATAGAAATAAGCATCATGAAAAAAGAAATGAACGTCACGATTAAGGATATGACCACAATGATGTAGGAAATGATCATTATGATGAAGAAATAGGCTTCATGATGTAGGAAATAAGCATCGTGATGAAGGTAATATGAATCATGATGAAAGAAATGATCATAAAGATGTAGGAAATATGCATCATGACGAAGGAAACATGCATCTTGATGAAGGAAATGAGCATCATGATGATAGATTTACATATCGTGATAATTGAAATGAGCATCATGATGAAGTAAAAGAGAATAATGATGAAGAAAGTATGCATAATAATGAAGGAAATCAGCATCATGATGAAGGAAATACGCATCATGATGATGGAAATAAGAATCGTGATGAAGGAAATGTGAATCATGATGAAAGAAATGATCATAAAGATATAGGAATATGCATCATGATGAAGGAAATTAGCATCATGATGTAGGAAATGAGCATCATGATGAAGGAAATACGCATCATAATGATGGAAATAAGAATCCTGATGAAGGAAATATGCATCATGATAAAGGAATTGAGTGTCATGATTAAGGAAACGATTAATAAGATGAATGAAGTGAGCATCGTGATTAAAGAAATATGTGTTTTGATGTAGGAAATGAGCATCATGATGACGAAAATATACATCATGATCAATGAAATAAGCGCCATAATGAATTAAATAAACATCATGATGTAGGAAATAAGCATCATTATGATGGAAATGTTTATCATGTTGCTGGAAATATGCTTCATAGTGAAGGAAATAAACATATTGATGTAGAAAATTGGCATCATGATGAAGGAAACATTCATCATGATGAATGAAATGAACATCATGATGATAGTATATCATGATGGTGGTTATGAGCATCATGATGAAAGAAAAGAGTATAATGATGAAGAAAGTATGCATCATGATGAATGAAATGAGTACCATGAAGAAGGAAATGAGCATCATGATGAAGGAAATTTACATCATGATCAATGAAATGAGCACCATAATGAATTAAATGAACATCATGATGTAGGAAATGAACATCAAGATGAAGGAAATATGCATCATGATGAAGGAAATAATCATCATTACGATTGAAATGATTATCATGTTGAAAGGAAAAAAATGCATCATAATGAAAGAAATGAGCATAACGATGTAGGAAATAGACATCATGATTTAGGAAACATTCATCATGATGAAGGAAATGAACATCATGATGATAGTATATCATGATGATGGTTATGAGCATCATGATGAAGGAAAAGAGAATAATGATGAAGAAAGTATGCACAATAACGAAGGAAATGAGTATCATGATGAAGGAAATGAGTTCCACGACGAAGGTAATGAGCATCATTATGAAGGAAATATGCATCATGATGTAGGAAAGTGCATGATTTTGAAAGAAATATGCATCATGATGAAGGATATATGCATCATGATGAAATAAATGAGCATCATGTTGAAAGAAATGAGCATCATGATGGTGGAAATGAGAATCATGAAGGTGGAAATAAACATCATGAATATGGGAATAAGCATCAAGAAGAAGGAAATGATCGTAACGATGAAGGATATGACCACAATGGTGTAGGACATGATAATAATGATGAAGGAATAGGCTTCGTGATGTAGGAAATAAGCATCATGATGAAGGAAATATGAATCATGATGAAAGAAATGATCATAAAGATGTAGGAAATATGCATCATGATGAATGAAATTAGCATCATGATGTAGGAAATGAGCATCATGATGAAGGAAATACGCATCATGATGATGGAAATAAGAATCCTGATGATGGTAATGAGCATCATGATGATGGAAATATGCATCATGATAAAGGAATTGAGTATCATGATTTTGGAAATGATTAATAACATGAATGAAGTGGGCATCGTGATTAAAGAAATATGCATCATGATGTAGGAAATGAGCATCATGATGATGAAAATATACATCATGATCAATGAAATGAGTATCATGATGAATTAAATGAACATCATGTTGTAGGAAATATGAATCATGATGAAGGAAACATACATCACGATCAATGAAATGAGCACCATAATGAATTAAATGAACATCATGATGTAGGAAATTAGTATCAAGATGAAGGAAATATGCATCATGATGAAGGAAATAAGCATCATTATGATGGAAATGATTATCATTTTGAAGGAAAAAACTGCATCATAATGAAAGAAATGAGCATACGATGTAGAAAATAGGCATCATGATGTAGAAAACATGCATCTTGATGAAGGAAATGAGAATCATGATGATAGATTTATGTATCTTGATGATTGAAATGAGCATCATGATGAAGGAAAAGAGAATAATGATGAAGAAAGTATGTATAATAATGAAGGAAATGAGTATCATGATGAAGGAAATGAGTACCATGGCGAATAATGAGCATCATTTTGAAGGAAAAATGCATCATGATGCAGGAAAGAGCATCATTTTGGAAGAAATATGCATCATGATGAAGGAAATGAGCGTCATGATGAAGGATATATGCATCATGATGAAGGAAATGAGCATCATGACGATAGATTTATGTATCGTGATGATTGAAATGAGCATAATGATGAAGGAAAATAGAATAATGATGAAGAAAGTATGCATAATAATGAAGGAAATGAGCATCATGATGGTGGAAATAAACATCATAAATATAGAAATAAGCATCATGAAGAAAGAAATGAACGTCACGATTAAGGATATGACCACAATGATGTAGGAAATGATCACTATGATGAAGGAATAGGCTTCATGATGTACGAAATAAGCTTTGTGAAGAAGGTAATATGAATCATGATGAAAGAAATGATCATAAAGTTGTAGGAAATATGCATCATGATGAAGGAAACACGCATCTTGATGAAGGAAATGAGCATCATGATGATAGATTTATGTATCGTGATGATTGAAATGAGCATCATGATGAAGGAAAAGAGAATAATGATGAAGAAAGTATGCATAATAATAAAGGAAATGAGCATTATGATGGTGAAAATAAACATCATGAAAATAGAAATAAGCGTCATGAAGAAAGAAATGAACATCACGATTAAGGATATGACCACAATGATGTAGGAAATGATCATTATGATTAAGGAATAGGCTTCATGATGTAGGAAATAAGCATCGTGATGAAGGAAATGTGCATCATGATGAAGGAAAGTGCATCATTTTGAAAGAAATATGCATCATGATGAAGGATATGTTCATCATGATGAAGGATATATGCATCATGATGAAATAAATGAGCATCATGTTGAAAGAAATGAGCATCATGATGGTGGAAATGAAAATCATGAAGGTGGAAATAAACATCATGAATATGGAAATAAGCATCAAGGAGAAGGAAATGATAGTAACGATGAAGGATATGACCACAATGATGTAGGACATGATAATAATGATGAAGGAATAGGCTTCATGATGTAGGAAATAAGCATCGTGATGAAGGAAATATAAATCATGATGAAAGAAATGATCATAAAGATGTAGGAAATATTCATCATGATGAATGAAATTAGCATCATGATGTAGGAAATGAGCATCATAATGAAGGAAATACGCATCATGATGATGGAAATAAGAATCCTGATGTTGGAAATGAGCATCATGATGAAGTAAATATGCATCATGATAAAGGAATTGAGTATCATGATTAAGGAAACGATTAATAAGATGAATGAAGTGAGCATCGTGATTAAAGAAATATGCGTCATGATGTAGGAAATGAGCATCATGATGGAGAAATACACATCATGATCAATGAAATGAGCATCATGATGAATTAAATAAACATCTTGATGTAGGAAATAAGCATCATTATGATGGAAATGTTTATCATGTTGCAGGAAATATACTTCATAATGAAGGAAATAAACATAATGATGTAGGAAATAGGTATCATGATGAAGGAAACATGCATCATGATGATAGTATATCATGATGATGGTTAAGAGCATCATGATGAAGGAAAAGAGTATAACGATAAAGAAAGTATGCATCATGTTGAATGAAATGAGTACCATGACAAAGGAAATGAGCATCATGATGAAGGAAATATACATCACGATCAATGAAATGAGCACCATAATGAATTAAATGAACATCTTGATGTAGGAAATTAGCATCAAGATGAAGGAAATAAGCATTATTATGATGGAAATGATTATCATGTTGAAAGAAAAAACTCCATCATAATGAAAGAAATGAGCATACGATGTAGAAAATAGACATCATGATGTAGGAAACATGCATCTTGATGAAGGAAATGAGCATCATGATGATAGATTTATGTATCGTGATGATTGAAATGAGCATCATGATGAAGGAAAAAAGAATAATGATGAAGAAAGTATGCATAATAATGAATGAAATGAGTATCATGATGAAGGAAATGAGTACCATGGCGAAGGTAATGAGCATCATTATGAAGGAAAAATGCATCATGATGCAGGAAAAAGCATCATTTTGTAAGAAATATGCATCATGATGAAGGAAATGAGCGTCATGATGAAGGATATATGCATCATGATGAAATAAATGAGCATCATGACGAAGGAAATGAGCATCAAGATGGTGGAAATAAACATCTTAAATATAGAAATAAGCATCATGAAGAATGAAATGAAAGTCACGATTAAGGATATGACCACAATGATGTAGGAAATGATCATTATGATGAAGGAATAGGCTTCATGATGTAGGAAATAAGTACCGTGATGAAGGAAATATGCATCATGATGAAGGAAATTAGCATTATGATGTAGGAAATGAGCATCATTATGAAGGAAATACGCATCATGTTGATGGAAATAATAATCCTGATGAAGGAAATATGCATCATGATAAAGGAATTGAGTATCAAGATTAAGGAAATGATTTATAAGATGAATGAAAGTGAGCATCGTGATTAAAGAGATATGCATTTTGATGTAGGAAATGTGCATCATGATGACGGAAATATACATCATGATCAATGAAATGAGCATTATGATGAAATAAATGAATATCATGATGTAGGAAAAAAACATCATTATGATGGAAATGTTTATCATGTTGCAGGAAATATGCTTCATAGTGAAGGAAATAAACATAATGATGTAGGAAATAGGCATCATGATGAAGGAAACATGCATCATGATGAAGGAAATGAACATCATGATGATAGTATATCATGATGATGGTTATGAGCATCATGATGAAGGAAAAGAGTATAATGATGAAGAAAGTATGCATCATGATGAATGAAATGAGTACCATGACGAAGGAAATGAGAATCATGATGAAGGAAATTTACATCATGATCAATAAAATGAGCACCATAATGAATTAAATGAACATCATGATGTAGGAAATGAACATCAAGATGAAGGAAATATGCGTCATGAAGAAGGAAATAATCATCATTATGATGGAAATGATTATCATGTTGAAAGGAAAAAAATGCATCATAATGAAAGAAATGAGCATAACGATGTAGGAAATAAGCATCATGATGTAGGAAACACACGTATCATAATGAAGGAAATGAACATTATGATGATAGTATATCATGATGATGGTTATGAGCATCATGATGAAGGAAAAGAGATTAATGATGAAGAAAGTATGCATAATAATGAAGGAAATGAGTATCATGATGAAGGAAATGAGTACCATGACGAAGGTAATGAGCATCATTATGAAGGAAATATGCATCATGATGTAGGAAAGTGTATCATTTTAAAAGAAATATGCATCATGATGAAGGAAATGAGCATCATGATGAAGGATATATGCATCATGATGAAATAAATGAGCATCATGAGGAAAGAAATGAGCATCATGATGGTGAAAATGAGCATCATGAAGGTGGAAATAAACATCATGAATATGGAAATAAGCATCAAGAAGAAGGAAATGATCATAACGATGAAGGATATGACCACAATGATGTAGGACATGATAAAAATGATGAAGGAATAGGTTTCATGATGTAGGAAATAAGCATCGTGATGAAGGAAATATGAATCATGGTGAAAGAAATGTTCATAAAGATGTAGGAAATATGCATCATGATGAATGAAATTAGCATCATGATTTAGAAAATGAGCACCATGATAAAGGATATACGCATCATGATGATGGAAATAAGAATCCTTATGATGGTAATGAGCATCATGATGTAGGAAATATGCATCATGATAAAGGAATTGAGTATCACGATTTAGGAAATGATTAATAACATGAATGAAGTGAGCATCATGAATAAAGAAATATGCGTCATGATGTAGGAAATGAGCATCATGATGATGAAAATATACATCATGATCAATGAAATGAGCATCATGATGAATTAAATGAACATCATGATGCAGGAAATATGAATCATGATGAAGGAAATATGCATCATGATGAAGGAAATAAGCATCATTATGATGGAAATGATTATCATGTTGAAGGAAAAAACTGCTTCATAATGAAAGAAATGAGCATACGATGTAGAAAATAGGCATCATGATGTAGGAAACATGCATCTTGATGAAGGAAATGAGCATCATTATGATAGATTTATGTATCGTGATGATTGAAATGAGCATCATGATGAAGGAAAAGAGAATAATGATGAAGAAAGTATGTATAATAATGAAGGAAACGAGTACCATGATGAAGGAAATGAGTACAATGGCGAATGTAATGAGCATCATTATGAAGGAAAAATGCATCATGATGCAGGAAAGAGCATCATTTTAGAAGAAATATGCATCATGATGAAGGAAATGAGCGTCATGATGAAGGATATATGCATCATGATGAAGGAAATGAGCATCATGATGATAGATTTATGTATTGTGATGATTGAAATGAGCATCATGATGAAGGAAAATAGAGTAACGATGAAGAAAGTATGCATAATAATGAAGGAAATGAGCATCATGATGGTGGAAATAAACATCATGAATATAGAAATAAGCATCATGAAAAAAGAAATGAACGTCACGATTAAGGATATGACCACAATGATGTAGGAAATGATCATTATGATGAAGAAATAGGCTTCATGATGTAGGAAATAAGCATCGTGATGAAGGTAATATGAATCATGATGAAAGAAATGATCATAAAGATGTAGGAAATATGCATCATGACGAAGGAAACATGCATCTTGATGAAGGAAATGAGCATCATGATGATAGATTTACATATCGTGATAATTGAAATGAGCATCATGATGAAGTAAAAGAGAATAATGATGAAGAAAGTATGCATAATAATGAAGGAAATCAGCATCATGATGAAGGAAATACGCATCATGATGATGGAAATAAGAATCGTGATGAAGGAAATGTGAATCATGATGAAAGAAATGATCATAAAGATATAGGAATATGCATCATGATGAAGGAAATTAGCATCATGATGTAGGAAATGAGCATCATGATGAAGGAAATACGCATCATAATGATGGAAATAAGAATCCTGATGAAGGAAATATGCATCATGATAAAGGAATTGAGTGTCATGATTAAGGAAACGATTAATAAGATGAATGAAGTGAGCATCGTGATTAAAGAAATATGTGTTTTGATGTAGGAAATGAGCATCATGATGACGAAAATATACATCATGATCAATGAAATAAGCGCCATAATGAATTAAATAAACATCATGATGTAGGAAATAAGCATCATTATGATGGAAATGTTTATCATGTTGCTGGAAATATGCTTCATAGTGAAGGAAATAAACATATTGATGTAGAAAATTGGCATCATGATGAAGGAAACATTCATCATGATGAATGAAATGAACATCATGATGATAGTATATCATGATGGTGGTTATGAGCATCATGATGAAAGAAAAGAGTATAATGATGAAGAAAGTATGCATCATGATGAATGAAATGAGTACCATGAAGAAGGAAATGAGCATCATGATGAAGGAAATTTACATCATGATCAATGAAATGAGCACCATAATGAATTAAATGAACATCATGATGTAGGAAATGAACATCAAGATGAAGGAAATATGCATCATGATGAAGGAAATAATCATCATTACGATTGAAATGATTATCATGTTGAAAGGAAAAAAATGCATCATAATGAAAGAAATGAGCATAACGATGTAGGAAATAGACATCATGATTTAGGAAACATTCATCATGATGAAGGAAATGAACATCATGATGATAGTATATCATGATGATGGTTATGAGCATCATGATGAAGGAAAAGAGAATAATGATGAAGAAAGTATGCACAATAACGAAGGAAATGAGTATCATGATGAAGGAAATGAGTTCCACGACGAAGGTAATGAGCATCATTATGAAGGAAATATGCATCATGATGTAGGAAAGTGCATGATTTTGAAAGAAATATGCATCATGATGAAGGATATATGCATCATGATGAAATAAATGAGCATCATGTTGAAAGAAATGAGCATCATGATGGTGGAAATGAGAATCATGAAGGTGGAAATAAACATCATGAATATGGGAATAAGCATCAAGAAGAAGGAAATGATCGTAACGATGAAGGATATGACCACAATGGTGTAGGACATGATAATAATGATGAAGGAATAGGCTTCGTGATGTAGGAAATAAGCATCATGATGAAGGAAATATGAATCATGATGAAAGAAATGATCATAAAGATGTAGGAAATATGCATCATGATGAATGAAATTAGCATCATGATGTAGGAAATGAGCATCATGATGAAGGAAATACGCATCATGATGATGGAAATAAGAATCCTGATGATGGTAATGAGCATCATGATGATGGAAATATGCATCATGATAAAGGAATTGAGTATCATGATTTTGGAAATGATTAATAACATGAATGAAGTGGGCATCGTGATTAAAGAAATATGCATCATGATGTAGGAAATGAGCATCATGATGATGAAAATATACATCATGATCAATGAAATGAGTATCATGATGAATTAAATGAACATCATGTTGTAGGAAATATGAATCATGATGAAGGAAACATACATCACGATCAATGAAATGAGCACCATAATGAATTAAATGAACATCATGATGTAGGAAATTAGTATCAAGATGAAGGAAATATGCATCATGATGAAGGAAATAAGCATCATTATGATGGAAATGATTATCATGTTGAAGGAAAAAACTGCATCATAATGAAAGAAATGAGCATACGATGTAGAAAATAGGCATCATGATGTAGAAAACATGCATCTTGATGAAGGAAATGAGAATCATGATGATAGATTTATGTATCTTGATGATTGAAATGAGCATCATGATGAAGGAAAAGAGAATAATGATGAAGAAAGTATGTATAATAATGAAGGAAATTAGTATCATGATGAAGGAAATGAGTACCATGGTGAATAATGAGCATCATTTTGAAGGAAAAATGCATCATGATGCAGGAAAGAGCATCATTTTGGAAGAAATATGCATCATGATGAAGGAAATGAGCGTCATGATGAAGGATATATGCATCATGATGAAGGAAATGAGCATCATGACGATAGATTTATGTATCGTGATGATTGAAATGAGCATAATGATGAAGGAAAATAGAATAATGATGAAGAAAGTATGCATAATAATGAAGGAAATGAGCATCATGATGGTGGAAATAAACATCATAAATATAGAAATAAGCATCATGAAGAAAGAAATGAACGTCACGATTAAGGATATGACCACAATGATGTAGGAAATGATCACTATGATGAAGGAATAGGCTTCATGATGTACGAAATAAGCTTTGTGAAGAAGGTAATATGAATCATGATGAAAGAAATGATCATAAAGTTGTAGGAAATATGCATCATGATGAAGGAAACACGCATCTTGATGAAGGAAATGAGCATCATGATGATAGATTTATGTATCGTGATGATTGAAATGAGCATCATGATGAAGGAAAAGAGAATAATGATGAAGAAAGTATGCATAATAATAAAGGAAATGAGCATTATGATGGTGAAAATAAACATCATGAAAATAGAAATAAGCATCATGAAGAAAGAAATGAACATCACGATTAAGGATATGACCACAATGATGTAGGAAATGATCATTATGATTAAGGAATAGGCTTCATGATGTAGGAAATAAGCATCGTGATGAAGGAAATGTGCATCATGATGAAGGAAAGTGCATCATTTTGAAAGAAATATGCATCATGATGAAGGATATGTTCATCATGATGAAGGATATATGCATCATGATGAAATAAATGAGCATCATGATGAAAGAAATGAGCATCATGATGGTGGAAATGAAAATCATGAAGGTGGAAATAAACATCATGAATATGGAAATAAGCATCAAGGAGAAGGAAATGATAGTAACGATGAAGGATATGACCACAATGATGTAGGACATGATAATAATGATGAAGGAATAGGCTTCATGATGTAGGAAATAAGCATCGTGATGAAGGAAATATAAATCATGATGAAAGAAATGATCATAAAGATGTAGGAAATATTCATCATGATGAATGAAATTAGCATCATGATGTAGGAAATGAGCATCATAATGAAGGAAATACGCATCATGATGATGGAAATAAGAATCCTGATGTTGGAAATGAGCATCATGATGAAGTAAATATGCATCATGATAAAGGAATTGAGTATCATGATTAAGGAAACGATTAATAAGATGAATGAAGTGAGCATCGTGATTAAAGAAATATGCGTCATGATGTAGGAAATGAGCATCATGATGGAGAAATACACATCATGATCAATGAAATGAGCATCATGATGAATTAAATAAACATCTTGATGTAGGAAATAAGCATCATTATGATGGAAATGTTTATCATGTTGCAGGAAATATACTTCATAATGAAGGAAATAAACATAATGATGTAGGAAATAGGTATCATGATGAAGGAAACATGCATCATGATGATAGTATATCATGATGATGGTTAAGAGCATCATGATGAAGGAAAAGAGTATAACGATAAAGAAAGTATGCATCATGTTGAATGAAATGAGTACCATGACAAAGGAAATGAGCATCATGATGAAGGAAATATACATCACGATCAATGAAATGAGCACCATAATGAATTAAATGAACATCTTGATGTAGGAAATTAGCATCAAGATGAAGGAAATAAGCATTATTATGATGGAAATGATTATCATGTTGAAAGAAAAAACTCCATCATAATGAAAGAAATGAGCATACGATGTAGAAAATAGACATCATGATGTAGGAAACATGCATCTTGATGAAGGAAATGAGCATCATGATGATAGATTTATGTATCGTGATGATTGAAATGAGCATCATGATGAAGGAAAAAAGAATAATGATGAAGAAAGTATGCATAATAATGAATGAAATGAGTATCATGATGAAGGAAATGAGTACCATGGCGAAGGTAATGAGCATCATTATGAAGGAAAAATGCATCATGATGCAGGAAAAAGCATCATTTTGTAAGAAATATGCATCATGATGAAGGAAATGAGCGTCATGATGAAGGATATATGCATCATGATGAAATAAATGAGCATCATGACGAAGGAAATGAGCATCAAGATGGTGGAAATAAACATCTTAAATATAGAAATAAGCATCATGAAGAATGAAATGAAAGTCACGATTAAGGATATGACCACAATGATGTAGGAAATGATCATTATGATGAAGGAATAGGCTTCATGATGTAGGAAATAAGTACCGTGATGAAGGAAATATGCATCATGATGAAGGAAATTAGCATTATGATGTAGGAAATGAGCATCATTATGAAGGAAATACGCATCATGTTGATGGAAATAATAATCCTGATGAAGGAAATATGCATCATGATAAAGGAATTGAGTATCAAGATTAAGGAAATGATTTATAAGATGAATGAAAGTGAGCATCGTGATTAAAGAGATATGCATTTTGATGTAGGAAATGTGCATCATGATGACGGAAATATACATCATGATCAATGAAATGAGCATTATGATGAAATAAATGAATATCATGATGTAGGAAAAAAACATCATTATGATGGAAATGTTTATCATGTTGCAGGAAATATGCTTCATAGTGAAGGAAATAAACATAATGATGTAGGAAATAGGCATCATGATGAAGGAAACATGCATCATGATGAAGGAAATGAACATCATGATGATAGTATATCATGATGATGGTTATGAGCATCATGATGAAGGAAAAGAGTATAATGATGAAGAAAGTATGCATCATGATGAATGAAATGAGTACCATGACGAAGGAAATGAGAATCATGATGAAGGAAATTTACATCATGATCAATAAAATGAGCACCATAATGAATTAAATGAACATCATGATGTAGGAAATGAACATCAAGATGAAGGAAATATGCGTCATGAAGAAGGAAATAATCATCATTATGATGGAAATGATTATCATGTTGAAAGGAAAAAAATGCATCATAATGAAAGAAATGAGCATAACGATGTAGGAAATAAGCATCATGATGTAGGAAACACACGTATCATAATGAAGGAAATGAACATTATGATGATAGTATATCATGATGATGGTTATGAGCATCATGATGAAGGAAAAGAGATTAATGATGAAGAAAGTATGCATAATAATGAAGGAAATGAGTATCATGATGAAGGAAATGAGTACCATGACGAAGGTAATGAGCATCATTATGAAGGAAATATGCATCATGATGTAGGAAAGTGTATCATTTTAAAAGAAATATGCATCATGATGAAGGAAATGAGCATCATGATGAAGGATATATGCATCATGATGAAATAAATGAGCATCATGAGGAAAGAAATGAGCATCATGATGGTGAAAATAAGCATCATGAAGGTGGAAATAAACATCATGAATATGGAAATAAGCATCAAGAAGAAGGAAATGATCATAACGATGAAGGATATGACCACAATGATGTAGGACATGATAATAATGATGAAGGAATAGGTTTCATGATGTAGGAAATAAGCATCGTGATGAAGGAAATATGAATCATGATGAAAGAAATGTTCATAAAGATGTAGGAAATATGCATCATGATGAATGAAATTAGCATCATGATTTAGAAAATGAGCACCATGATAAAGGATATACGCATCATGATGATGGAAATAAGAATCCTTATGATGGTAATGAGCATCATGATGTAGGAAATATGCATCATGATAAAGGAATTGAGTATCACGATTTAGGAAATGATTAATAACATGAATGAAGTGAGCATCATGAATAAAGAAATATGCGTCATGATGTAGGAAATGAGCATCATGATGATGAAAATATACATCATGATCAATGAAATGAGCATCATGATGAATTAAATGAACATCATGATGCAGGAAATATGAATCATGATGAAGGAAATATGCATCATGATGAAGGAAATAAGCATCATTATGATGGAAATGATTATCATGTTGAAGGAAAAAACTGCTTCATAATGAAAGAAATGAGCATACGATGTAGGAAATAGGCATCATGATGTAGGAAACGTGCATCTTGATGAAGGAAATGAGCATCATTATGATAGATTTATGTATCGTGATGATTGAAATGAGCATCATGATGAAGGAAAAGAGAATAATGATGAAGAAAGTATGTATAATAATGAAGGAAACGAGTACCATGATGAAGGAAATGAGTACAATGGCGAATGTAATGAGCATCATTATGAAGGAAAAATGCATCATGATGCAGGAAAGAGCATCATTTTAGAAGAAATATGCATCATGATGAAGGAAATGAGCGTCATGATGAAGGATATATGCATCATGATGAAGGAAATGAGCATCATGATGATAGATTTATGTATTGTGATGATTGAAATGAGCATCATGATGAAGGAAAATAGAGTAACGATGAAGAAAGTATGCATAATAATGAAGGAAATGAGCATCATGATGGTGGAAATAAACATCATGAATATAGAAATAAGCATCATGAAAAAAGAAATGAACGTCACGATTAAGGATATGACCACAATGATGTAGGAAATGATCATTATGATGAAGAAATAGGCTTCATGATGTAGGAAATAAGCATCGTGATGAAGGTAATATGAATCATGATGAAAGAAATGATCATAAAGATGTAGGAAATATGCATCATGACGAAGGAAACATGCATCTTGATGAAGGAAATGAGCATCATGATGATAGATTTACATATCGTGATAATTGAAATGAGCATCATGATGAAGTAAAAGAGAATAATGATGAAGAAAGTATGCATAATAATGAAGGAAATCAGCATCATGATGAAGGAAATACGCATCATGATGATGGAAATAAGAATCGTGATGAAGGAAATGTGAATCATGATGAAAGAAATGATCATAAAGATATAGGAATATGCATCATGATGAAGGAAATTAGCATCATGATGTAGGAAATGAGCATCATGATGAAGGAAATACGCATCATAATGATGGAAATAAGAATCCTGATGAAGGAAATATGCATCATGATAAAGGAATTGAGTGTCATGATTAAGGAAACGATTAATAAGATGAATGAAGTGAGCATCGTGATTAAAGAAATATGTGTTTTGATGTAGGAAATGAGCATCATGATGACGAAAATATACATCATGATCAATGAAATAAGCGCCATAATGAATTAAATAAACATCATGATGTAGGAAATAAGCATCATTATGATGGAAATGTTTATCATGTTGCTGGAAATATGCTTCATAGTGAAGGAAATAAACATATTGATGTAGAAAATTGGCATCATGATGAAGGAAACATTCATCATGATGAATGAAATGAACATCATGATGATAGTATATCATGATGGTGGTTATGAGCATCATGATGAAAGAAAAGAGTATAATGATGAAGAAAGTATGCATCATGATGAATGAAATGAGTACCATGAAGAAGGAAATGAGCATCATGATGAAGGAAATTTACATCATGATCAATGAAATGAGCACCATAATGAATTAAATGAACATCATGATGTAGGAAATGAACATCAAGATGAAGGAAATATGCATCATGATGAAGGAAATAATCATCATTACGATTGAAATGATTATCATGTTGAAAGGAAAAAAATGCATCATAATGAAAGAAATGAGCATAACGATGTAGGAAATAGACATCATGATTTAGGAAACATTCATCATGATGAAGGAAATGAACATCATGATGATAGTATATCATGATGATGGTTATGAGCATCATGATGAAGGAAAAGAGAATAATGATGAAGAAAGTATGCACAATAACGAAGGAAATGAGTATCATGATGAAGGAAATGAGTTCCACGACGAAGGTAATGAGCATCATTATGAAGGAAATATGCATCATGATGTAGGAAAGTGCATGAATTTGAAAGAAATATGCATCATGATGAAGGATATATGCATCATGATGAAATAAATGAGCATCATGTTGAAAGAAATGAGCATCATGATGGTGGAAATGAGAATCATGAAGGTGGAAATAAACATCATGAATATGGGAATAAGCATCAAGAAGAAGGAAATGATCGTAACGATGAAGGATATGACCACAATGGTGTAGGACATGATAATAATGATGAAGGAATAGGCTTCGTGATGTAGGAAATAAGCATCATGATGAAGGAAATATGAATCATGATGAAAGAAATGATCATAAAGATGTAGGAAATATGCATCATGATGAATGAAATTAGCATCATGATGTAGGAAATGAGCATCATGATGAAGGAAATACGCATCATGATGATGGAAATAAGAATCCTGATGATGGTAATGAGCATCATGATGATGGAAATATGCATCATGATAAAGGAATTGAGTATCATGATTTTGGAAATGATTAATAACATGAATGAAGTGGGCATCGTGATTAAAGAAATATGCATCATGATGTAGGAAATGAGCATCATGATGATGAAAATATACATCATGATCAATGAAATGAGTATCATGATGAATTAAATGAACATCATGTTGTAGGAAATATGAATCATGATGAAGGAAACATACATCACGATCAATGAAATGAGCACCATAATGAATTAAATGAACATCATGATGTAGGAAATTAGTATCAAGATGAAGGAAATATGCATCATGATGAAGGAAATAAGCATCATTATGATGGAAATGATTATCATGTTGAAGGAAAAAACTGCATCATAATGAAAGAAATGAGCATACGATGTAGAAAATAGGCATCATGATGTAGAAAACATGCATCTTGATGAAGGAAATGAGAATCATGATGATAGATTTATGTATCTTGATGATTGAAATGAGCATCATGATGAAGGAAAAGAGAATAATGATGAAGAAAGTATGTATAATAATGAAGGAAATTAGTATCATGATGAAGGAAATGAGTACCATGGCGAATAATGAGCATCATTTTGAAGGAAAAATGCATCATGATGCAGGAAAGAGCATCATTTTGGAAGAAATATGCATCATGATGAAGGAAATGAGCGTCATGATGAAGGATATATGCATCATGATGAAGGAAATGAGCATCATGACGATAGATTTATGTATCGTGATGATTGAAATGAGCATAATGATGAAGGAAAATAGAATAATGATGAAGAAAGTATGCATAATAATGAAGGAAATGAGCATCATGATGGTGGAAATAAACATCATAAATATAGAAATAAGCATCATGAAGAAAGAAATGAACGTCACGATTAAGGATATGACCACAATGATGTAGGAAATGATCACTATGATGAAGGAATAGGCTTCATGATGTACGAAATAAGCTTTGTGAAGAAGGTAATATGAATCATGATGAAAGAAATGATCATAAAGTTGTAGGAAATATGCATCATGATGAAGGAAACACGCATCTTGATGAAGGAAATGAGCATCATGATGATAGATTTATGTATCGTGATGATTGAAATGAGCATCATGATGAAGGAAAAGAGAATAATGATGAAGAAAGTATGCATAATAATAAAGGAAATGAGCATTATGATGGTGAAAATAAACATCATGAAAATAGAAATAAGCATCATGAAGAAAGAAATGAACATCACGATTAAGGATATGACCACAATGATGTAGGAAATGATCATTATGATTAAGGAATAGGCTTCATGATGTAGGAAATAAGCATCGTGATGAAGGAAATGTGCATCATGATGAAGGAAAGTGCATCATTTTGAAAGAAATATGCATCATGATGAAGGATATGTTCATCATGATGAAGGATATATGCATCATGATGAAATAAATGAGCATCATGATGAAAGAAATGAGCATCATGATGGTGGAAATGAAAATCATGAAGGTGGAAATAAACATCATGAATATGGAAATAAGCATCAAGGAGAAGGAAATGATAGTAACGATGAAGGATATGACCACAATGATGTAGGACATGATAATAATGATGAAGGAATAGGCTTCATGATGTAGGAAATAAGCATCGTGATGAAGGAAATATAAATCATGATGAAAGAAATGATCATAAAGATGTAGGAAATATTCATCATGATGAATGAAATTAGCATCATGATGTAGGAAATGAGCATCATAATGAAGGAAATACGCATCATGATGATGGAAATAAGAATCCTGATGTTGGAAATGAGCATCATGATAAAGGAATTGAGTATCATGATTAAGGAAACGATTAATAAGATGAATGAAGTGAGCATCGTGATTAAAGAAATATGCGTCATGATGTAGGAAATGAGCATCATGATGGAGAAATACACATCATGATCAATGAAATGAGCATCATGATGAATTAAATAAACATCTTGATGTAGGAAATAAGCATCATTATGATGGAAATGTTTATCATGTTGCAGGAAATATACTTCATAATGAAGGAAATAAACATAATGATGTAGGAAATAGGTATCATGATGAAGGAAACATGCATCATGATGATAGTATATCATGATGATGGTTAAGAGCATCATGATGAAGGAAAAGAGTATAACGATAAAGAAAGTATGCATCATGTTGAATGAAATGAGTACCATGACAAAGGAAATGAGCATCATGATGAAGGAAATATACATCACGATCAATGAAATGAGCACCATAATGAATTAAATGAACATCTTGATGTAGGAAATTAGCATCAAGATGAAGGAAATAAGCATTATTATGATGGAAATGATTATCATGTTGAAAGAAAAAACTCCATCATAATGAAAGAAATGAGCATACGATGTAGAAAATAGACATCATAATGTAGGAAACATGCATCTTGATGAAGGAAATGAGCATCATGATGATAGATTTATGTATCGTGATGATTGAAATGAGCATCATGATGAAGGAAAAAAGAATAATGATGAAGAAAGTATGCATAATAATGAAGGAAATGAGTATCATGATGAAGGAAATGAGTACCATAGCGAAGGTAATGAGCATCATTATGAAGGAAAAATGCATCATGATGCAGGAAAAAGCATCATTTTGTAAGAAATATGCATCATGATGAAGGAAATGAGCGTCATGATGAAGGATATATGCATCATGATGAAATAAATGAGCATCATGACGAAGGAAATGAGCATCATGATGGTGGAAATAAACATAATGAATATAGAAATAAGCATCATGAAGAAAGAAATGAACGTCACGATTAAGGATATGACCACAATGATGTAGGAAATGATCATTATGATGAAGGAATAGGCTTCATGATGTAGGAAATAAGTATCGTGATGAAGGAAATATGCATCATGATGAAGAAAATTAGCATTATGATGTAGGAAATGAGCATCATGATGAAGGAAAAACGCATCATGTTGATGGAAATAATAATCCTGATGAAGGAAATATGCATCATGATAAAGGAATTGAGTGTCAAGATTAAGGAAATGATTAATAAGATGAATGAAAGTGAGCATTGTGATTAAAGAGAAATGCGTTTTGATGTAGGAAATGTGCATCATGATGACGGAAATATACATCATGATCAATAAAATGAGCATCATGATGAAATAAATGAATATCATGATGTAGGAAATAAACATCATTATGATGGAAATGTTTATCATGTTGCAGGAAATATGCTTCATAGTGAAGGAAATAAACATAATGATGTAGGAAATTGGCATCATGATGAAGGAAACATGCATCATGATGAAGGAAATGAACATCATGATGATAGTATATCATGATGATGGTTATGAGCATCATGATGAAGGAAAAGAGTATAATGATTAAGAAAGTATGCATCATGATGAATGAAATGAGTACCATGACGAAGGAAATGAGAATCATGATGAAGGAAATTTACATCATGATCAATAAAATGAGCACCATAATGAATTAAATGAACATCATGATGTAGGAAATGAACATCAAGATGAAGGAAATATGCGTCATGAAGAAGGAAATAATCATCATTATGATGGAAATGACTATCATGTTGAAAGGAAAAAAATGCATCATAATGAAAGAAATGAGCATAATGATGTAGGAAATAAGCATCATGATGTAGGAAACACACGTATCATAATGAAGGAAATGAACATTATGATGATAGTATATCATGATGATGGTTATGAGCATCATGATGAAGGAAAAGAGATTAATGATGAAGAAAGTATGCATAATAATGAAGGAAATGAGTATCATGATGAAGGAAATGAGTACCATGACGAAGGTAATGAGCATCATTATGAAGGAAATATGCATCATGATGTAGGAAAGTGTATCATTTTAAAAGAAATATGCATCATGATGAAGGAAATGAGCATCATGATGAAGGATATATGCATCATGATGAAATAAATGAGCATCATGAGGAAAGAAATGAGCATCATGATGGTGAAAATGAGCATCATGAAGCTGGAAATAAACATCATGAATATGGAAATAAGCATCAAGAAGAAGGAAATGATCGTAACGATGAAGGATATGACCACAATGATGTAGGATATGATAATAATGATGAAGGAATAGGTTTAATGAAGTAGGAAATAAGCATCGTGATGAATGAAATATGAATCATGATGAAAGAAATGTTCATAAAGATGTAGGAAATATGCATCATGATGAATGAAATTAGCATCATGATTTAGAAAATGAGCACCATGATGAAGGAAATATGCATCATGATGATGGAAATAAGAATCCTGATGATGGTAATGAGCATCATGATGTAGGAAATATGCATCATGATAAAGGAATTGAGTATCACGATTTAGGAAATGATTAATAACATGAATGAAGTGAGCATCGTGATTAAAGAAATATGCGTCATGATGTAGGAAATGAGCATCATGATGATGAAAATATACATCATGATCAATGAAATGAGCATCATGATGAATTAAATGAACATCATGATGCAGGAAATATGAATCATGATGAAGGAAATATGCATCATGATGAAGGAAATAAGCATCATTATGATGGAAATGATTATCATGTTGAAGGAAAAAACTGCATCATAATGAAAGAAATGAGCATACGATGTAGAAAATAGGCATCATGATGTAGGAAACATGCATCTTGATGAAGGAAAAGAGCATCATGATGATAGATTTATGTATCGTGATGATTGAAATGAGCATCATGATGAAGGAAAAGAGAATAATGATGAAGAAAGTATGTATAATAATGAAGGAAATGAGTATCATGATGAAGGAAATGAGTACCATGGCGAATGTAATGAGCATCATTATGAAGGAAAAATGCATCATGATGCAGGAAAGAGCATCATTTTAGAAGAAATATGCATCATGATGAAGGAAATGAGCGTCATGATGAAGGAAATGAGCATCATGATGATAGATTTATGTATCGTGATGATTGAAATTAGCATCATGATGAAGGAAAATAGAGTAACGATGAAGAAAGTATGCATAATAATGAAGGAAATGAGCATCATGATGGTGGAAATAAACATTATGAATATAGAAATAAGCATCATGAAAAAAGAAATGAACGTCACGATTAAGGATATGACCACAATGATGTAGGAAATGATCATTATGATGAAGGAATAGGCTTCATGATGTAGGAAATAAGCATCGTGATGAAGGTAATATGAATCATGATGAAAGAAATGATCATAAAGATGTAGGAAATATGCATCATGACGAAGGAAACATGCATCTTGATGAAGGAAATGAGCATCATGATGATAGATTTATGTATCGTGATAATTGAAATGAGCATCATGATGAAGTAAAAGAGAATAATGATGAAGAAAGTATGCATAATAATGAAGGAAATGAGCATCATGATGAAGGAAATACGCATCATGATGATGGAAATAAGAATCGTGATGAAGGAAATATGAATCATGATGAAAGAAATGATCATAAAGATGTAGGAAATATGCATCATGATGAAGGAAATGAGCATCATGATGAAGGAAATAAGAATCCTGATGAAGGAAATATGCATCATGATAAAGTAATTGAGTGTCATGATTAAGGAAACGATTAATAAGATGAATGAAGTGAGCATCGTGATTAAAGAAATATGTGTTTTGATGTAGGAAATGAGCATCATGATGACGGAAATATACATCATGATCAATGAAATGAGCGCCATAATGAATTAAATGAACATCATGATGTAGGAAATAAGCATCATTATGATGGAAATGTTTATCATGTTGCTGGAAATATGCTTCATAGTGAAGGAAATAAACATATTGATGTAGAAAATTGGCATCATGATGAAGGAAACATTCATCATGATGAAGGAAATGAACATCATGATGATAGTATATCATGATGGTGGTTATGAGCATCATGATGAAAGAAAAGAGTATAATGATGAAGAAAGTATGCATCATGATGAATGAAATGAGTACCATGACGAAGGAAATGAGCATCATGATGAAGGAAATTTACATCATGATCAACGAAATGAGCACCATAATGAATTAAATGAACATCATGATATAGGAAATAAACATCCAGATGAAGGAAATATGCGTCATGATGAAGGAAATAATCATCATTATGATGGAAATGATTATCATGTTGAAAGGAAAAAAATGCATCATAATGAAATAAATGAGCATAACGATGTAGGAAATAGACATCATGATTTAGGAAACACGCATCTTGATGAAGGAAATGAGCATCATGATGATAGATTTATGTATCATGATGATTGAAATGAGCATCATGATGAAGGAAAAGAGAATAATGATGAAGAAAGTATGCATAATAATAAAGGAAATGAGCATTATGATGGTGAAAATAAACATCATGAAAATAGAAATAAGCATCATGAAGAAAGAAATGAACGTCACGATTAAGGATATGACCACAATGATGTAGGAAATGATCATTATGATTAAGGAATAGGCTTCATGATGTAGGAAATAAGCATCGTGATGAAGGAAATGTGCATCATGATGAAGGAGAGTGCATCATTTTGAAAGAAATATGCATCATGATGAAGGATATGTTCATCATGATGAAGGATATATGCATCATGATGAAATAAATGAGCATCATGTTGAAAGAAATGAGCATCATGATGGTGGAAATGAAAATCATGAAGGTGGAAATAAACATCATGAATATGGAAATAAGCATCAAGGAGAAGGAAATGATAGTAACGATGAAGGATATGACCACAATGATGTAGGACATGATAATAATGATGAAGGAATAGGCTTCATGATGTAGGAAATAAGCATCGTGATGAAGGAAATATAAATCATGATGAAAGAAATGATCATAAAGATGTAGGAAATATTCATCATGATGAATGAAATTAGCATCATGATGTAGGAAATGAGCATCATAATGAAGGAAATACGCATCATGATGATGGAAATAAGAATCCTGATGTTGGAAATGAGCATCATGATGAAGTAAATATGCATCATGATAAAGGAATTGAGTATCATGATTAAGGAAACGATTAATAAGATGAATGAAGTGAGCATCGTGATTAAAGAAATATGCGTCATGATGTAGGAAATGAGCATCATGATGGAGAAATACACATCATGATCAATGAAATGAGCATCATGATGAATTAAATAAACATCTTGATGTAGGAAATAAGCATCATTATGATGGAAATGTTTATCATGTTGCAGGAAATATACTTCATAATGAAGGAAATAAACATAATGATGTAGGAAATAGGCATCATGATGAAGGAAACATGCATCATGATGATAGTATATCATGATGATGGTTAAGAGCATCATGATGAAGGAAAAGAGTATAACGATAAAGAAAGTATGCATCATGTTGAATGAAATGAGTACCATGACAAAGGAAATGAGCATCATGATGAAGGAAATATACATCACGATCAATGAAATGAGCACCATAATGAATTAAATGAACATCTTGATGTAGGAAATTAGCATCAAGATGAAGGAAATAAGCATTATTATGATGGAAATGATTATCATTATGAAAGAAAAAACTCCATCATAATGAAAGAAATGAGCATACGATGTAGAAAATAGACATCATGATGTAGGAAACATGCATCTTGATGAAGGAAATGAGCATCATGATGATAGATTTATGTATCGTGATGATTGAAATGAGCATCATGATGAAGGAAAAAAGAATAATGATGAAGAAAGTATGCATAATAATGAAGGAAATGAGTATCATGATGAAGGAAATGAGTACCATAGCGAAGGTAATGAGCATCATTATGAAGGAAAAATGCATCATGATGCAGGAAAAAGCATCATTTTATAAGAAATATGCATCATGATGAAGGAAATGAGCGTCATGATGAAGGATATATGCATCATGATGAAATAAATGAGCATCATGACGAAGGAAATGAGCATCATGATGGTGGAAATAAACATAATGAATATAGAAATAAGCATCATGAAGAAAGAAATGAACGTCACGATTAAGGATATGACCACAATGATGTAGGAAATGATCATTATGATGAAGGAATAGGCTTCATGATGTAGGAAATAAGTATCGTGATGAAGGAAATATGCATCATGATGAAGAAAATTAGCATTATGATGTAGGAAATGAGCATCATGATGAAGGAAATACGCATCATGTTGATGGAAATAATAATCCTGATGAAGGAAATATGCATCATGATAAAGGAATTGAGTATCAAGATTAAGGAAATGATTAATAAGATGAATGAAAGTGAGCATTGTGATTAAAGAGAAATGCGTTTTGATGTAGGAAATGTGCATCATGATGACGGAAATATACATCATGATCAATGAAATGAGCATCATGATGAAATAAATGAATATCATGATGTAGGAAATAAACATCATTATGATGGAAATGTTTATCATGTTGCAGGAAATATGCTTCATAGTGAAGGAAATAAACATAATGATGTAGGAAATAGGCATCATGATGAAGGAAACATGCATCATGATGAAGGAAATGAACATCATGATGATAGTATATCATGATGATGGTTATGAGCGTCATGATGAAGGAAAAGAGTATAATGATTAAGAAAGTATGCATCATGATGAATGAAATGAGTACCATGACGAAGGAAATGAGAATCATGATGAAGGAAATTTACATCATGATCAATAAAATGAGCACCATAATGAATTAAATGAACATCATGATGTAGGAAATGAACATCAAGATGAAGGAAATATGCGTCATGAAGAAGGAAATAATCATCATTATGATGGAAATGACTATCATGTTGAAAGGAAAAAAATGCATCATAATGAAAGAAATGAGCATAATGATGTAGGAAATAAGCATCATGATGTAGGAAACACACGTATCATAATGAAGGAAATGAACATTATGATGATAGTATATCATGATGATGGTTATGAGCATCATGATGAAGGAAAAGAGATTAATGATGAAAAAAGTATGCATAATAATGAAGGAAATGAGTATCATGATGAAGGAAATGAGTACCATGACGAAGGTAATGAGCATCATTATGAAGGAAATATGCATCATGATGTAGGAAAGTGTATCATTTTAAAAGAAATATGCATCATGATGAAGGAAATGAGCATCATGATGAAGGATATATGCATCATGATGAAATAAATGAGCATCATGAGGAAAGAAATGAGCATCATGATGGTGAAAATGAGCATCATGAAGCTGGAAATAAACATCATGAATATGGAAATAAGCATCAAGAAGAAGGAAATGATCGTAACGATGAAGGATATGACCACAATGATGTAGGATATGATAATAATGATGAAGGAATAGGTTTAATGAAGTAGGAAATAAGCATCGTGATGAATGAAATATGAATCATGATGAAAGAAATGTTCATAAAGATGTAGGAAATATGCATCACGATGAATGAAATTAGCATCATGATGTAGGAAATGAGCATCATGATGAAGGAAATACGCATCATGATGATGGAAATAAGAATCCTAATGATGGTAATGAGCATCATGATGAAGGAAATATGCATCATGATAAAGGAATTGAGTATCACGATTTAGGAAATGATTAATAACATGAATGAAGTGAGCATCGTGATTAAAGAAATATGCGTCATGATGTAGGAAATGAGCATCATGATGATGAAAATATACATCATGATCAATGAAATGAGCATCATGATGAATTAAATGAACATCATGATGCAGGAAATATGAATCATGATGAAGGAAATATGCATCATGATGAAGGAAATAAGCATCATTATGATGGAAATGATTATCATGTTGAAGGGAAAAACTGCATCATAATGAAAGAAATGAGCATACGTTGTAGAAAATAGGCATCATGATGTAGGAAACATGCATCTTGATGAAGGAAAAGAGCATCATGATGATAGATTCATGTATCGTGATGATTGAAATGAGCATCATGATGAAGGAAAAGAGAATAATGATGAAGAAAGTATGTATAATAATGAAGGAAATGAGTATCATGATGAAGGAAATGAGTACCATGGCGAATGTAATGAGCATCATTATGAAGGAAAAATGCATCATGATGCAGGAAAGAGCATCATTTTAGAAGAAATATGCATCATGATGAAGGAAATGAGCGTCATGATGAAGGAAATGAGCATCATGATGATAGATTTATGTATCGTGATGATTGAAATGAGCATCATGATGAAGGAAAATAGAGTAACGATGAAGAAAGTATGCATAATAATGAAGGAAATGAGCATCATGATGGTGGAAATAAACATTATGAATATAGAAATAAGCATCATGAAAAAAGAAATGAACGTCACGATTAAGGATATGACCACAATGATGTAGGAAATGATCATTATGATGAAGGAATAATCTTCATGATGTAGGAAATAAGCATCGTGATGAAGGTAATATGAATCATGATGAAAGAAATGATCATAAAGATGTAGGAAATATGCATCATGACGAAGGAAACATGCATCTTGATGAAGGAAATGAGCATCATGATGATAGATTTATGTATCGTGATAATTGAAATGAGCATCATGATGAAGTAAAAGAGAATAATGATGAAGAAAGTATGCATAATAATGAAGGAAATGAGCATCATGATGAAGGAAATACGCATCATGATGATGGAAATAAGAATCGTGGTGAAGGAAATATGAATCATGATGAAAGAAATGATCATAAAGATGTAGGAAATATGCATCATGATGAAGGAAATTAGCATCATGATGCAGGAAATGAGCATCATGATGAAGGAAATACGCATCATAATGATGGAAATAAGAATCCTGATGAAGGAAATATGCATCATGATAAAGGAATTGAGTGTCATGATTAAGGAAACGATTAATAAGATGAATGAAGTGAGCATCGTGATTAAAGAAATATGTGTTTTGATGTAGGAAATGAGCATCATGATGACGGAAATATACATCATGATCAATGAAATGAGCGCCATAATGAATTAAATGAACATCATGATGTAGGAAATAAGCATCATTATGATGGAAATGTTTATCATGTTGCTGGAAATATGCTTCATAGTGAAGGAAATAAACATATTGATGTAGAAAATTGGCATCATGATGAAGGAAACATTCATCATGATGAAGGAAATGAACATCATGATGATAGTATATCATGATGGTGGTTATGAGCATCATGATGAATGAAAAGAGTATAATGATGAAGAAAGTATGCATCATGATGAATGAAATGAGTACCATGACGAAGGAAATGAGCATCATGATGAAGGAAATTTACATCATGATCAATGAAATGAGCACCATAATGAATTAAATGAACATCATGATATAGGAAATGAACATCAAGATGAAGGAAATATGCGTCATGATGAAGGAAATAATCATCATTATGATGGAAATGATTATCATGTTGAAAGGAAAAAAATGCATCATAATGAAAGAAATGAGAAAAATGATGTAGGAAATAGACATCATGATTTAGGAAACATTCATCATGATGAAGGAAATGAACATCATGATGATAGTATATCATGATGATGGTTATGAGCATCATGATGAAGGAAAAGAGAATAATGATGAAGAAAGTATGCATAATAACGAAGGAAATGAGTATCATGATGAAGGAAATGAGTTCCATGACGAAGGTAATGAGCATCATTATGAAGGAAATATGCATCATGATGTAGGAAAGTGCATCATTTTGAAAGAAATATGCATCACGATGAAGGATATATGCATCACGATGAAATAAATGAGCATCATGTTGAAAGAAATGAGCATCATGATGGTGGAAATGAGAATAATGAAGGTGGAATTAAACATCATGAATATGGAAATAAGCATCAAGAAGAAGGAAATGATCGTAACGATGAAGGATATGACCACAATGATGTAGGACATGATAATAATGATGAAGGAATAGGCTTCGTGATGTAGGAAATAAGCATCGTGATGAAGTAAATATGAATTATGATGAAAGAAATGATCATAAAGATGTAGGAAATATGCATCATGATGAATGAAATTAGCATCATGATGTAGGAAATGAGCATCATGATGAAGGAAATACGCATCATGATGATGGAAATAAGAATCCTAATGATGGTAATGAGCATCATGATGAAGGAAATATGCATCATGATAAAGGAATTGAGTATCATGATTTTGGAAATGATTAATAACATGAATGAAGTGAGCATCGTGATTAAAGAAATATGCATCATGATGTAGGAAATGAGCATCATGATGATGAAAATATACATCATGATCAATGAAATGAGTATCATGATGAATTAAATGAACATCATGTTGTAGGAAATATGAATCATGATGAAGGAAACATACATCACGATCAATGAAATGAGCACCATAATGAATTAAATGAACATCATGATGTAGGAAATTAGCATCAGGATGAGGGAAATATGCTTCATGATGAAGGAAATAAGCATCATTATGATGGAAATGATTATCATGTTGAAAGAAAAAACTGCATCAAAATGAAAGAAATGAGCATACGATGTAGAAAATATGCATCATGATGTAGAAAACATGCATCTTGATGAAGGAAATGAGAATCATGATGATAGATTTATGTATCTTGATGATTGAAATGAGCATCATGATGAAGGAAAAGAGAATAATGATGAAGAAAGTATGTATAATAATGAAGGAAATGAGTATCATGATGAAGGAAATGAGTACCATGGCGAATAATGAGCATCATTTTGAAGGAAAAATGCATCATGATGCAGGAAAGAGCATCATTTTGGAAGAAATATGCATCATGATGAAGAAAATGAGCGTCATGATGAAGGATATATGCATCATGATGAAGGAAATGAGCATCATGACGATAGATTTATGTATCGTGATGATTGAAATGAGCATCATGATGAAGGAAAATAGAATAATGATGAAGAAAGTATGCATAATAATGAAGGAAATGAGCATCATGATTGTGGAAATAAACATCATAAATATAGAAATAAGCATCATGAAGAAAGAAATGAACGTCACGATTAAGGATATGACCACAATGATGTAGGAAATGATCACTATGATGAAGGAATAGGCTTCATGATGTACGAAATAAGCATTGTGATGAAGGTAATATGAATCATGATGAAAGAAATGATCATAAAGTTGTAGGAAATATGCATCATGATGAAGGAAACATGGACCTTGATGAAGGAAATGAGCATCATGATGATAGATTTATGTATCGTGATGATTGAAATGAGTATCATGATGAAGGAAAAGAGAATAATGATGAAGAAAGTATGCATAATAATGAAAGAAATGAGCATCATGATGAAGGAAATGAGCATTATGATGGTGAAAATAAACATCATGAAAATAGTAATAAGCATCATGACGAAAGAAATGAACGTCACAATTAAGGATATGACCACAATGATGTAGGAAATGATCATTATGATGAAGGAATAGGATTCATGATGTAGGAAATAAACATCGTGATGAAGTAAATATGAATAATGATGAAAGAAATGATCATAAAGATGTAGGAAATATGCATCTTGATGAAGGAAATTAGCATCATGATGTAGGAAATGAGCATCATGATGAAGGAAATACGCATCATAATGATGGAAATAAGAATCCTGATGAAGGAAATATGCATCATGATAAAGGAATTGAGTGTCATGATTAAGGAAACGATTAATAAGATGAATGAAGTGAGCATCGTGATTAAAGAAATATGCGTTTTGATGTAGGAAATGAGCATCATGATGACGGAAATATACATCATGATCAATGAAATGAGCACCATAATGAATTAAATGAACATCAGGATGTAGGAAATGAGCATCATGATGAAGGAAATATGCTTCATAGTGAAGGAAATAAACATATTGATGTAGAAAATTGGCATCATGATGAATGAAATGAACATCATGATGATAGTATATCATGATTGTGGTTATGAGCATCATGATGAAAGAAAAGAGTATAATGATGAAGAAAGTATGCATCATGATGAATGAAATGAGTACCATGACAAAGGAAATGAGCATCATGATGAAGGAAATTTACATCATGATCAATGAAATGAGCACCATAATGAATTAAATGAACATCATGATGTAGGAAATGAACATCAAGATGAAGGAAATATGCGTCATGATGAAGGAAATAATCATCATTATTATGGAAATGATTATCATGTTGAAAGGAAAAAAATGGATCATAATGAAAGAAATGAGCATAACGATGTAGGAAATAGGCATCATGATTTAGGAAACATTCATCATGATGAAGGAAATGAACATCATGATGATAGTATATCATGATGATGGTTATGAGCATCATGATGAAGGAAAAGAGAATAATGATGAAGAAAGTATGCATAATAACGAAGGAAATGAGTATCATGATAAAGGAAATAAGTTCCATGACGAAGGTAATGAGCATCATTATGAAGAAAAATATCCATCATGATGTAGGAAAGTGCATCATTTTGAAAGAAATATGCATCATGATGAAGGATATGTGCATCATGATGAAGGATATATGCATCATGATGAAATAAATGAGCATCACGTTGAAAGAAATGAGCATCATGATGGTGGAAATGAGAATCATGAAGGTGGAAATAAACATCATGAATATGGAAATAAGCATCAAGAAGAAGGAAATGATCGTAACGATGAAGGATATGACCACAATGATGTAGGACATGATAATAATGATGAAGGAATAGGCTTCATGATGTAGGAAATAAGCATCGTGATGAAGGAAATATGAATCATGATGAAAGAAATGATCATAAAGATGTAGGAAATATGCATCATGATGAATGAAATTAGCATCATGATGTAGGAAATGAGCATCATGATGAAGGAAATACGCATCATGATGATGGAAAAAAGAATCCTGATGTTGGAAATGAGCTTCATGATGAAGTAAATATGCATCATGATAAAGGAATTGAGTATCATGATTAAGGAAACTATTAATAAGATGAATGAAGTGAGCATCGTGATTAAAGAAATATGCGTTATGATGTAGGAAATGAGCATCATGATGGAGAAATATACATCATGATCAATGAAATGAGCATCATGATGAATTAAATAAACATCTTGATGTAGGAAATAAGCTTCATAATGATGGAAATGTTTATCATGTTGCAGGAAATATACATCATAATGAAGGAAATAATCATAATGATGTAGGAAATAGGCATCATGATGAAGGAAACATGCATCATGATGATAGTATATCATGATGGTTAAGAGCATCATGATGAAGGAAAAGAGTATAACGATAAAGAAAGTATGCATCATGTTGAATGAAATGAGTGCCATGACAAAGGAAATGAGCATCATGATGAAGGAAATATACATCACGATCAATGAAATGAGCACCATAATGAATTAAATGAACATCTTGATGTAGGAAATTAGCATCAAGATGAAGGAAATAAGCATTATTATGATGGAAATGATTATCATGTTGAAAGAAAAAACTCCATCATAATGAAAGAAATGAGCATATGATGTAGAAAATAGACATCATGATGTAGGAAACATGCATCTTGATGAAGGAAATGAGCATCATGATGATAGATTTATGTATCGTGATGATTGGAATGAGCATCATGATGAAGGAAAAAAGAATAATGATGAAGAAAGTATGCATAATAATGAAGGAAATGAGTATCATGATGAAGGAAATGAGTACCATGGCGAAGGTAATGAGCATCATTATGAAGGAAAAATGCATCATGATGCAGGAAAAAGCATCATTTTGTATGAAATATGCATCATGAGGAGGGAAATGAGCGTCATGATGAAGGATATATGCATCATGATGGAATAAATGAGCATCATGACGATGGAAATGAGCATCATGATGGTGGAAATAAACATAATGAATATAGAAATAAGCATCATGATGAAAGAAATGAACGTCACGATTAAGGATATGACCACAATGATGTAGGAAATGATCATTATGATGAAGGAATAGGCTTCATGATGTAGGAAATACGTATCGTGATGAAGGAAATATGCATCATGATGAAGGAAATTAGCATTATGATGTAGGAAATGAGCATCATGTTGAAGGAAATACGCATCATGTTGATGGAAATAATAATCCTGATGAAGGAAATATGCATCATGATAAAGGAATTGAGTATCAAGATTAAGGAAATGATTAATAAGATGAATGAAAGCGAGCATTGTGATTAAAGAGATATGCGTTTTGATGTAGGAAATGTGCATCATGATGATGGAAATATACATCATGATCAATGAAATGAGCATCATGATGAAATAAATGAATATCATGATGTAGGAAATAAACATCATTATGATGGAAATGTTTATCATGTTGCAGGAAATAAGCTTCATAGTGAAGGAAATAAACATAATGATGTAGGAAATAGGCATCATGATGAAGGAAACATGCATCATGATGAAGGAAATGAACATCATGATGATAGTATATCATGATGATGGTTATGAGCATCATGATGAAGGAAAAGAGTATAATGATGAAGAAAGTATACATCATGATTAATGAAATGAGTACCATGACGAAGGAAATGAGAATCATGATGAAGGAAATTTACATCATGATCAATAAAATGAGCACCATAATGAATTAAATGAACATCATGATGTAGGAAATGAACATCAAGATGAAGGAAATATGCGTCATGAAGAAGGAAATAATCATCATTATGATGGAAATGATTATCATGTTGAAAGGAAAAAAATGCATCATAATGAAAGAAATGAGCATAATGATGTAGGAAATAAGCATCATGATGTAGGAAACACACGTATCATAATGAAGGAAATGAACATTATGATGATAGTATATCATGATGATGGTTATGAGCATCATGATGAAGGAAAAGAGATTAATGATGAAGAAAGTATGCATAATAATGAAGGAAATGAGTATCATGATGAAGGAAATGAGTACCATGACGAAGGTAATGAGCATCATTATGAAGGAAATATGCATCATGATGTAGGAAAGTGTATCATTTTAAAAGAAATATGCATCATGATGAAGGAAATGAGCATCATGATGAAGGATATATGCATCATGATGAAATAAATGAGCATCATGAGGAAAGAAATTAGCATCATGATGGTGAAAATGAGCATCATGAAGCTGGAAATAAACATCATGAATATGGAAATAAGCATCAAGAAGAAGGAAATGATCGTAACGATGAAGGATATGACCACAATGATGTAGGATATGATAATAATGATGAAGGAATAGGTTTAATGAAGTAGGAAATAAGCATCCTGATGAAGGAAATATGAATCATGATGAAAGAAATGTTCATAAAGATGTAGGAAATATGCATCATGATGAATGAAATTAGCAGCATGATTTAGAAAATGAGCACCATGATGAAGGAAATATGCATCATGATGATGGAAATAAGAATCCTGCTGATGGTAATGAGCATCATGATGTAGGAAATATGCATCATGATAAAGGAATTGAGTATCACGATTTAGGAAATGATTAATAACATGAATGAAGTAAGCATCGTGATTAAAGAAATATGCGTCATGATGTAGGAAATGAGCATCATGATGATGAAAATATACATCATGATCAATGAAATGAGCATCATGATGAATTAAATGAACATCATGATGCAGGAAATATGAATCATGATGAAGGAAATATGCATCATGATGAAGGAAATAAGCATCATTATGATGGAAATGATTATCATGTTGAAGGAAAAAACTGCATCATAATGAAAGAAATGAGCATACGATGTAGAAAATAGGCATCATGATGTAGGAAACATGCATCTTGATGAAGGAAAAGATCATCATGATGATAGATTCATGTATCGTGATGATTGAAATGAGCATCATGATGAAGGAAAAGAGAATAATGATGAAGAAAGTATGTATAATAATGAAGGAAATGAGTATCATGATGAAGGAAATGAGTACCATGGCGAATGTAATGAGCATCATTATGAAGGAAAAATGCATCATGATGAAGGAAAGAGCATCATTTTAGAAGAAATATGCATCATGATGAAGGAAATGAGCGTCATGATGAAGGAAATGAGCATCATGATGATAGATTTATGTATCGTGATGATTGAAATGAGCATCATGATGAAGGAAAATAGAGTAACGATGAAGAAAGTATGCATAATAATGAAGGAAATGAGCATCATGATGGTGGAAATAAACATTATGAATATAGAAATAAGCATCATGAAAAAAGAAATGAACGTCACGATTAAGGATATGACCACAATGATGTAGGAAATGATCATTATGATGAAGGAATAGGCTTCATAATGTAGGAAATAAGCATCGTGATGAAGGTAATATGAATCATGATGAAAGAAATGATCATAAAGATGTGGGAAATATGCATCATGACGAAGGAAACATGCATCTTGATGAAGGAAATGAGCATCATGATGATAGATTTATGTATCGTGATAATTGAAATGAGCATCATGATGAAGTAAAAGAGAATAATGATGAAGAAAGTATGCATAATAATGAAGGAAATGAGCATCATGATGAAGGAAATACGCATCATGATGATGGAAATAAGAATCGTGATGAAGGAAATATGAATCATGATGAAAGAAATGATCATAAAGATGAAGGAAATATGCATCATGATGAAGGAAATTAGCATCATGATGCAGGAAATGAGCATCATGATGAAGGAAATACGCATCATAATGATGGAAATAAGAATCCTGATGAAGGAAATATGCATCATGATATAGGAATTGAGTGTCATGATTAAGGAAACGATTAATAAGATGAATGAAGTGAGCATCGTGATTAAAGAAATATGTGTTTTGATGTAGGAAATGAGCATCATGATGACGGAAATATACATCATGATCAATGAAATGAGCGCCATAATGAATTAAATGAACATCATGATGTAGGAAATAAGCATCATTATGATGGAAATGTTTATCATGTTGCTGGAAATATGCTTCATAGTGAAGGAAATAAACATATTGATGTAGAAAATTGGCATCATGATGAAGGAAGCATTCATCATGATGAAGGAAATGAACATCATGATGATAGTATATCATGATGGTGGTTATGAGCATCATTATGAAAGAAAAGAGTATAATGATGAAGAAAGTATGCATCATGATGAATGAAATGAGTACCATGACGAAGGAAATGAGCATCATGATGAAGGAAATTTACATCATGATCAATGAAATGAGCACCATAATGAATTAAATGAACATCATGATATAGAAAATGAACATCAAGATGAAGGAAATATGCGTCATGATGAAGGAAATAATCATCATTATGATGGAAATGATTATCATGTTGAAAGGAAAAAAATGCATCATAATGAAAGAAATGAGCATAACGATGTAGGAAATAGACATCATGATTTAGGAAACATTCATCATGATGAAGGAAATGAACATCATGATGATAGTATATCATGATGATGGTTATGAGCATCATGATGAAGGAAAAGAGAATAATGATGAAGAAAGTATGCATAATAACGAAGGAAATGAGTATCATGATGAAGGAAATGAGTTCCATGACGAAGGTAATGAGCATCATTATGAAGGAAATATGCATCATGATGTAGGAAAGTGCATCATTTTGAAAGAAATGAGCATCATGATGGTGGAAATGAGAATCATGAAGGTGGAATTAAACATCATGAATATGGAAATAAGCATCAAGAAGAAGGAAATGATCGTAACGATGAAGGATATGACCACAATGATGTAGGACATGATAATAATGATGAAGGAATAGGCTTCGTGATGTAGGAAATAAGCATCGTGATGAAGTAAATAGGAATTATGATGAAAGAAATGATCATAAAGATGTAGGAAATATGCATCATGATGAATGAAATTAGCATCATGATGTAGGAAATGAGCATCATGATGAAGGAAATACGCATCATGATGATGGAAATAAGAATCCTGATGATGGTAATGAGCATCATGATGAAGGAAATATGCATCATGATAAAGGAATTGAGTATCATGATTTTGGAAATGATTAATAACATGAATGAAGTGAGCATCGTGATTAAAGAAATATGCATCATGATGTAGGAAATGAGCATCATTATGATGGAAATGTTTATCATGTTGCTGGAAATATGCTTCATAGTGAAGGAAATAAACATATTGATGTAGAAAATTGGCATCATGATGAAGGAAACATTCATCATGATGAAGGAAATGAACATCATGATGATAGTATATCATGATGGTGGTTATGAGCATCATGATGAATGAAAAGAGTATAATGATGAAGAAAGTATGCATCATGATGAATGAAATGAGTACCATGACGAAGGAAATGAGCATCATGATGAAGGAAATTTACATCATGATCAATGAAATGAGCACCATAATGAATTAAATGAACATCATGATATAGGAAATGAACATCAAGATGAAGGAAATATGCGTCATGATGAAGGAAATAATCATCATTATGATGGAAATGATTATCATGTTGAAAGGAAAAAAATGCATCATAATGAAAGAAATGAGAAAAATGATGTAGGAAATAGACATCATGATTTAGGAAACATTCATCATGATGAAGGAAATGAACATCATGATGATAGTATATCATGATGATGGTTATGAGCATCATGATGAAGGAAAAGAGAATAATGATGAAGAAAGTATGCATAATAACGAAGGAAATGAGTATCATGATGAAGGAAATGAGTTCCATGACGAAGGTAATGAGCATCATTATGAAGGAAATATGCATCATGATGTAGGAAAGTGCATCATTTTGAAAGAAATATGCATCACGATGAAGGATATATGCATCACGATGAAATAAATGAGCATCATGTTGAAAGAAATGAGCATCATGATGGTGGAAATGAGAATAATGAAGGTGGAATTAAACATCATGAATATGGAAATAAGCATCAAGAAGAAGGAAATGATCGTAACGATGAAGGATATGACCACAATGATGTAGGACATGATAATAATGATGAAGGAATAGGCTTCGTGATGTAGGAAATAAGCATCGTGATGAAGTAAATATGAATTATGATGAAAGAAATGATCATAAAGATGTAGGAAATATGCATCATGATGAATGAAATTAGCATCATGATGTAGGAAATGAGCATCATGATGAAGGAAATACGCATCATGATGATGGAAATAAGAATCCTAATGATGGTAATGAGCATCATGATGAAGGAAATATGCATCATGATAAAGGAATTGAGTATCATGATTTTGGAAATGATTAATAACATGAATGAAGTGAGCATCGTGATTAAAGAAATATGCATCATGATGTAGGAAATGAGCATCATGATGATGAAAATATACATCATGATCAATGAAATGAGTATCATGATGAATTAAATGAACATCATGTTGTAGGAAATATGAATCATGATGAAGGAAACATACATCACGATCAATGAAATGAGCACCATAATGAATTAAATGAACATCATGATGTAGGAAATTAGCATCAGGATGAGGGAAATATGCTTCATGATGAAGGAAATAAGCATCATTATGATGGAAATGATTATCATGTTGAAAGAAAAAACTGCATCAAAATGAAAGAAATGAGCATACGATGTAGAAAATATGCATCATGATGTAGAAAACATGCATCTTGATGAAGGAAATGAGAATCATGATGATAGATTTATGTATCTTGATGATTGAAATGAGCATCATGATGAAGGAAAAGAGAATAATGATGAAGAAAGTATGTATAATAATGAAGGAAATGAGTATCATGATGAAGGAAATGAGTACCATGGCGAATAATGAGCATCATTTTGAAGGAAAAATGCATCATGATGCAGGAAAGAGCATCATTTTGGAAGAAATATGCATCATGATGAAGAAAATGAGCGTCATGATGAAGGATATATGCATCATGATGAAGGAAATGAGCATCATGACGATAGATTTATGTATCGTGATGATTGAAATGAGCATCATGATGAAGGAAAATAGAATAATGATGAAGAAAGTATGCATAATAATGAAGGAAATGAGCATCATGATTGTGGAAATAAACATCATAAATATAGAAATAAGCATCATGAAGAAAGAAATGAACGTCACGATTAAGGATATGACCACAATGATGTAGGAAATGATCACTATGATGAAGGAATAGGCTTCATGATGTACGAAATAAGCATTGTGATGAAGGTAATATGAATCATGATGAAAGAAATGATCATAAAGTTGTAGGAAATATGCATCATGATGAAGGAAACATGGACCTTGATGAAGGAAATGAGCATCATGATGATAGATTTATGTATCGTGATGATTGAAATGAGTATCATGATGAAGGAAAAGAGAATAATGATGAAGAAAGTATGCATAATAATGAAAGAAATGAGCATCATGATGAAGGAAATGAGCATTATGATGGTGAAAATAAACATCATGAAAATAGTAATAAGCATCATGACGAAAGAAATGAACGTCACAATTAAGGATATGACCACAATGATGTAGGAAATGATCATTATGATGAAGGAATAGGATTCATGATGTAGGAAATAAACATCGTGATGAAGTAAATATGAATAATGATGAAAGAAATGATCATAAAGATGTAGGAAATATGCATCTTGATGAAGGAAATTAGCATCATGATGTAGGAAATGAGCATCATGATGAAGGAAATACGCATCATAATGATGGAAATAAGAATCCTGATGAAGGAAATATGCATCATGATAAAGGAATTGAGTGTCATGATTAAGGAAACGATTAATAAGATGAATGAAGTGAGCATCGTGATTAAAGAAATATGCGTTTTGATGTAGGAAATGAGCATCATGATGACGGAAATATACATCATGATCAATGAAATGAGCACCATAATGAATTAAATGAACATCAGGATGTAGGAAATGAGCATCATGATGAAGGAAATATGCTTCATAGTGAAGGAAATAAACATATTGATGTAGAAAATTGGCATCATGATGAATGAAATGAACATCATGATGATAGTATATCATGATTGTGGTTATGAGCATCATGATGAAAGAAAAGAGTATAATGATGAAGAAAGTATGCATCATGATGAATGAAATGAGTACCATGACAAAGGAAATGAGCATCATGATGAAGGAAATTTACATCATGATCAATGAAATGAGCACCATAATGAATTAAATGAACATCATGATGTAGGAAATGAACATCAAGATGAAGGAAATATGCGTCATGATGAAGGAAATAATCATCATTATTATGGAAATGATTATCATGTTGAAAGGAAAAAAATGGATCATAATGAAAGAAATGAGCATAACGATGTAGGAAATAGGCATCATGATTTAGGAAACATTCATCATGATGAAGGAAATGAACATCATGATGATAGTATATCATGATGATGGTTATGAGCATCATGATGAAGGAAAAGAGAATAATGATGAAGAAAGTATGCATAATAACGAAGGAAATGAGTATCATGATAAAGGAAATAAGTTCCATGACGAAGGTAATGAGCATCATTATGAAGAAAAATATCCATCATGATGTAGGAAAGTGCATCATTTTGAAAGAAATATGCATCATGATGAAGGATATGTGCATCATGATGAAGGATATATGCATCATGATGAAATAAATGAGCATCACGTTGAAAGAAATGAGCATCATGATGGTGGAAATGAGAATCATGAAGGTGGAAATAAACATCATGAATATGGAAATAAGCATCAAGAAGAAGGAAATGATCGTAACGATGAAGGATATGACCACAATGATGTAGGACATGATAATAATGATGAAGGAATAGGCTTCATGATGTAGGAAATAAGCATCGTGATGAAGGAAATATGAATCATGATGAAAGAAATGATCATAAAGATGTAGGAAATATGCATCATGATGAATGAAATTAGCATCATGATGTAGGAAATGAGCATCATGATGAAGGAAATACGCATCATGATGATGGAAAAAAGAATCCTGATGTTGGAAATGAGCTTCATGATGAAGTAAATATGCATCATGATAAAGGAATTGAGTATCATGATTAAGGAAACTATTAATAAGATGAATGAAGTGAGCATCGTGATTAAAGAAATATGCGTTATGATGTAGGAAATGAGCATCATGATGGAGAAATATACATCATGATCAATGAAATGAGCATCATGATGAATTAAATAAACATCTTGATGTAGGAAATAAGCTTCATAATGATGGAAATGTTTATCATGTTGCAGGAAATATACATCATAATGAAGGAAATAATCATAATGATGTAGGAAATAGGCATCATGATGAAGGAAACATGCATCATGATGATAGTATATCATGATGGTTAAGAGCATCATGATGAAGGAAAAGAGTATAACGATAAAGAAAGTATGCATCATGTTGAATGAAATGAGTGCCATGACAAAGGAAATGAGCATCATGATGAAGGAAATATACATCACGATCAATGAAATGAGCACCATAATGAATTAAATGAACATCTTGATGTAGGAAATTAGCATCAAGATGAAGGAAATAAGCATTATTATGATGGAAATGATTATCATGTTGAAAGAAAAAACTCCATCATAATGAAAGAAATGAGCATATGATGTAGAAAATAGACATCATGATGTAGGAAACATGCATCTTGATGAAGGAAATGAGCATCATGATGATAGATTTATGTATCGTGATGATTGGAATGAGCATCATGATGAAGGAAAAAAGAATAATGATGAAGAAAGTATGCATAATAATGAAGGAAATGAGTATCATGATGAAGGAAATGAGTACCATGGCGAAGGTAATGAGCATCATTATGAAGGAAAAATGCATCATGATGCAGGAAAAAGCATCATTTTGTATGAAATATGCATCATGAGGAGGGAAATGAGCGTCATGATGAAGGATATATGCATCATGATAGAATAAATGAGCATCATGACGATGGAAATGAGCATCATGATGGTGGAAATAAACATAATGAATATAGAAATAAGCATCATGATGAAAGAAATGAACGTCACGATTAAGGATATGACCACAATGATGTAGGAAATGATCATTATGATGAAGGAATAGGCTTCATGATGTAGGAAATACGTATCGTGATGAAGGAAATATGCATCATGATGAAGGAAATTAGCATTATGATGTAGGAAATGAGCATCATGTTGAAGGAAATACGCATCATGTTGATGGAAATAATAATCCTGATGAAGGAAATATGCATCATGATAAAGGAATTGAGTATCAAGATTAAGGAAATGATTAATAAGATGAATGAAAGTGAGCATTGTGATTAAAGAGATATGCGTTTTGATGTAGGAAATGTGCATCATGATGATGGAAATATACATCATGATCAATGAAATGAGCATCATGATGAAATAAATGAATATCATGATGTAGGAAATAAACATCATTATGATGGAAATGTTTATCATGTTGCAGGAAATAAGCTTCATAGTGAAGGAAATAAACATAATGATGTAGGAAATAGGCATCATGATGAAGGAAACATGCATCATGATGAAGGAAATGAACATCATGATGATAGTATATCATGATGATGGTTATGAGCATCATGATGAAGGAAAAGAGTATAATGATGAAGAAAGTATACATCATGATTAATGAAATGAGTACCATGACGAAGGAAATGAGAATCATGATGAAGGAAATTTACATCATGATCAATAAAATGAGCACCATAATGAATTAAATGAACATCATGATGTAGGAAATGAACATCAAGATGAAGGAAATATGCGTCATGAAGAAGGAAATAATCATCATTATGATGGAAATGATTATCATGTTGAAAGGAAAAAAATGCATCATAATGAAAGAAATGAGCATAATGATGTAGGAAATAAGCATCATGATGTAGGAAACACACGTATCATAATGAAGGAAATGAACATTATGATGATAGTATATCATGATGATGGTTATGAGCATCATGATGAAGGAAAAGAGATTAATGATGAAGAAAGTATGCATAATAATGAAGGAAATGAGTATCATGATGAAGGAAATGAGTACCATGACGAAGGTAATGAGCATCATTATGAAGGAAATATGCATCATGATGTAGGAAAGTGTATCATTTTAAAAGAAATATGCATCATGATGAAGGAAATGAGCATCATGATGAAGGATATATGCATCATGATGAAATAAATGAGCATCATGAGGAAAGAAATTAGCATCATGATGGTGAAAATGAGCATCATGAAGCTGGAAATAAACATCATGAATATGGAAATAAGCATCAAGAAGAAGGAAATGATCGTAACGATGAAGGATATGACCACAATGATGTAGGATATGATAATAATGATGAAGGAATAGGTTTAATGAAGTAGGAAATAAGCATCCTGATGAAGGAAATATGAATCATGATGAAAGAAATGTTCATAAAGATGTAGGAAATATGCATCATGATGAATGAAATTAGCAGCATGATTTAGAAAATGAGCACCATGATGAAGGAAATATGCATCATGATGATGGAAATAAGAATCCTGCTGATGGTAATGAGCATCATGATGTAGGAAATATGCATCATGATAAAGGAATTGAGTATCACGATTTAGGAAATGATTAATAACATGAATGAAGTAAGCATCGTGATTAAAGAAATATGCGTCATGATGTAGGAAATGAGCATCATGATGATGAAAATATACATCATGATCAATGAAATGAGCATCATGATGAATTAAATGAACATCATGATGCAGGAAATATGAATCATGATGAAGGAAATATGCATCATGATGAAGGAAATAAGCATCATTATGATGGAAATGATTATCATGTTGAAGGAAAAAACTGCATCATAATGAAAGAAATGAGCATACGATGTAGAAAATAGGCATCATGATGTAGGAAACATGCATCTTGATGAAGGAAAAGATCATCATGATGATAGATTCATGTATCGTGATGATTGAAATGAGCATCATGATGAAGGAAAAGAGAATAATGATGAAGAAAGTATGTATAATAATGAAGGAAATGAGTATCATGATGAAGGAAATGAGTACCATGGCGAATGTAATGAGCATCATTATGAAGGAAAAATGCATCATGATGAAGGAAAGAGCATCATTTTAGAAGAAATATGCATCATGATGAAGGAAATGAGCGTCATGATGAAGGAAATGAGCATCATGATGATAGATTTATGTATCGTGATGATTGAAATGAGCATCATGATGAAGGAAAATAGAGTAACGATGAAGAAAGTATGCATAATAATGAAGGAAATGAGCATCATGATGGTGGAAATAAACATTATGAATATAGAAATAAGCATCATGAAAAAAGAAATGAACGTCACGATTAAGGATATGACCACAATGATGTAGGAAATGATCATTATGATGAAGGAATAGGCTTCATAATGTAGGAAATAAGCATCGTGATGAAGGTAATATGAATCATGATGAAAGAAATGATCATAAAGATGTGGGAAATATGCATCATGACGAAGGAAACATGCATCTTGATGAAGGAAATGAGCATCATGATGATAGATTTATGTATCGTGATAATTGAAATGAGCATCATGATGAAGTAAAAGAGAATAATGATGAAGAAAGTATGCATAATAATGAAGGAAATGAGCATCATGATGAAGGAAATACGCATCATGATGATGGAAATAAGAATCGTGATGAAGGAAATATGAATCATGATGAAAGAAATGATCATAAAGATGAAGGAAATATGCATCATGATGAAGGAAATTAGCATCATGATGCAGGAAATGAGCATCATGATGAAGGAAATACGCATCATAATGATGGAAATAAGAATCCTGATGAAGGAAATATGCATCATGATATAGGAATTGAGTGTCATGATTAAGGAAACGATTAATAAGATGAATGAAGTGAGCATCGTGATTAAAGAAATATGTGTTTTGATGTAGGAAATGAGCATCATGATGACGGAAATATACATCATGATCAATGAAATGAGCGCCATAATGAATTAAATGAACATCATGATGTAGGAAATAAGCATCATTATGATGGAAATGTTTATCATGTTGCTGGAAATATGCTTCATAGTGAAGGAAATAAACATATTGATGTAGAAAATTGGCATCATGATGAAGGAAGCATTCATCATGATGAAGGAAATGAACATCATGATGATAGTATATCATGATGGTGGTTATGAGCATCATTATGAAAGAAAAGAGTATAATGATGAAGAAAGTATGCATCATGATGAATGAAATGAGTACCATGACGAAGGAAATGAGCATCATGATGAAGGAAATTTACATCATGATCAATGAAATGAGCACCATAATGAATTAAATGAACATCATGATATAGAAAATGAACATCAAGATGAAGGAAATATGCGTCATGATGAAGGAAATAATCATCATTATGATGGAAATGATTATCATGTTGAAAGGAAAAAAATGCATCATAATGAAAGAAATGAGCATAACGATGTAGGAAATAGACATCATGATTTAGGAAACATTCATCATGATGAAGGAAATGAACATCATGATGATAGTATATCATGATGATGGTTATGAGCATCATGATGAAGGAAAAGAGAATAATGATGAAGAAAGTATGCATAATAACGAAGGAAATGAGTATCATGATGAAGGAAATGAGTTCCATGACGAAGGTAATGAGCATCATTATGAAGGAAATATGCATCATGATGTAGGAAAGTGCATCATTTTGAAAGAAATGAGCATCATGATGGTGGAAATGAGAATCATGAAGGTGGAATTAAACATCATGAATATGGAAATAAGCATCAAGAAGAAGGAAATGATCGTAACGATGAAGGATATGACCACAATGATGTAGGACATGATAATAATGATGAAGGAATAGGCTTCGTGATGTAGGAAATAAGCATCGTGATGAAGTAAATAGGAATTATGATGAAAGAAATGATCATAAAGATGTAGGAAATATGCATCATGATGAATGAAATTAGCATCATGATGTAGGAAATGAGCATCATGATGAAGGAAATACGCATCATGATGATGGAAATAAGAATCCTGATGATGGTAATGAGCATCATGATGAAGGAAATATGCATCATGATAAAGGAATTGAGTATCATGATTTTGGAAATGATTAATAACATGAATGAAGTGAGCATCGTGATTAAAGAAATATGCATCATGATGTAGGAAATGAGCATCATGATGATGAAAATATACATCATGATCAATGAAATGAGTATCATGATGAATTAAATGAACATCATGTTATAGGAAATATGAATCATGATGAAGGAAACATACATCACGATCAATGAAATGAGCACCATAATGAATTAAATGAACATCATGATGTAGGAAATTAGCATCAAGATGAAGGAAATATGCATCATGATGAAGGAAATAAGCATCATTATGATGGAAATGATTATCATGTTGAAAGAAAAAACTGCATCATAATGAAAGAAATGAGCATACGATGTAGAAAATAGGCATCATGATGTAGAAAACATGCATCTTGATGAAGGAAATGAGAATCATGATGATAGATTTATGTATCTTGATGATTGAAATGAGCATCATGATGAAGGAAAAGAGAATAATGATGAAGAAAGTATGTATAATAATGAAGGAAATGAGTATCATGATGAAGGAAATGAGTACCATGGCGAATAATGAGCATCGTTTTGAAGGAAAAATGCATCATGATGCAGGAAAGAGCATCATTTTGGAAGAAATATGCATCATGATGAAGAAAATGAGCGTCATGATGAAGGATATATGCATCATGATGAAGGAAATGAGCATCATGACGATAGATTTAAGTATCGTGATGATTGAAATGAGCATCATGATGAAGGAAAATAGAATAATGATGAAGAAAGTATTCATAATAATGAAGGAAATGAGCATCATGATGGTGGAAATAAACATCATAAATATAGAAATAAGCATCATGAAGAAAGAAATGAACGTCACGATTAAGGATATGACCACAATGATGTAGGAAATGATCACTATGATGAAGGAATAGGCTTCATGATGTACGAAATAAGCATTGTGATGAAGGTAATATGAATCATGATGAAAGAAATGATCGTAAAGTTGTAGGAAATATGCATCATGATGAAGGAAACATCATCTTGATGAAGGAAATGAGCATCATGATGATAGATTTATGTATCGTGATGATTGAAATGAGCATCATGATGAAGGAAAAGAGAATAATGATGAAGAAAGTATGCATAATAATGAAGGAAATGAGCATCATGATGAAGGAAATGAGCATTATGATGGTGAAAATAAACATCATGAAAATAGTAATAAGCATCATGAAGAAAGAAATGAACGTCACAATTAAGGATATGACCACAATGATGTAGGAAATGATCATTATGATGAAGGAATAGGCTTCATGATGTAGGAAATAAGCATCGTGAAGAAGGAAATATGAATAATGATGAAAGAAATGATCATAAAGATGTAGGAAATATGCATCATGATGAAGGAAATTAGCATCATGATGTAGGAAATGAGCATCATGATGAAGGAAATACGCATCATAATGATGGAAATAAGAATCCTGATGAAGGAAATATGCATCATGATAAAGGAATTGAGTGTCATGATTAAGGAAACGATTAATAAGATGAATGAAGTGAGCATCGTGATTAAAGAAATATGCGTTTTGATGTAGAAAATGAGCATCATGATGACGGAAATATACATCATGATCAATGAAATGAGCACCATAATGAATTAAATGAACATCAGGATGTAGGAAATGAGCATCATGATGAAGAAAATATGCTTCATAGTGAAGGAAATAAACATATTGATGTAGAAAATTGGCATCATGATGAAGGAAACATTCATCATGATGAAGGAAATGAACATCATGATGATAGAATATCATGATTGTGGTTATGAGCATCATGATGAAAGAAAAGAGTATAATGGTGAAGAAAGTATGCATCATGATGAATGAAATGAGTACCATGACGAAGGAAATGAGCGTCATGATGAAGGAAATTTACATCATGATCAATGAAATGAGCACCATAATGAATTAAATGAACATCATGATGTAGGAAATGAACATCATTATTATGGAAATGATTATCATGTTGAAAGGAAAAAAATGGATCATAATGAAAGAAATGAGCATAACGATGTAGGAAATAGACATCATTATTATGGAAATGATTATCATGTTGAAAGGAAAAAAATGGATCATAATGAAAGAAATGAGCATAACGATGTAGGAAATAGACATCATGATTTAGGAAACATTCATCATGATGAAGGAAATGAACATCATGATGATATTATATCATGATGACGGTTATGAGCATCATGATGAAGGAAAAGAGAATAATGATGAAGAAAGTATGCATAATAACGAAGGAAATGAGTATCATGATGAAGGAAATAAGTTCCATGACGAAGGTAATGAGCATCATTATGAAGAAAAATATCCATCATGATGTAGGAAAGTGCATCATTTTGAAAGAAATATGCATCATGATGAAGGATATGTGCATCATGATGAAGGATATATGCATCATGATGAAATAAATGAGCATCACGTTGAAAGAAATGAGCATCATGATGGTGGAAATAAGAATCATGAAGGTGGAAATAAACATCATGAATATGGAAATAACCATCAAGAAGAAGGAAATGATCGTAACGATGAAGGATATGACCACAATGATGTAGGACATGATAATAATGATGAAGGAATAGGCTTCATGATGTAGGAAATAAGCATCGTGATGAAGGAAATATGAATCATGATGAAAGAAATGATCATAAAGATGTAGGAAATATGCATCATGATGAATGAAATTAACATCATGATGTAGGAAATGAGCATCATGATGAAGGAAATACGCATCATGATGATGGAAATAAGAATCCTGATGTTGGAAATGAGCATCATGATGAAGTAAATATGCATCATGATAAAGGAATTGAGTATTATGATTAAGGAAACTATTAATAAGATGAATGAAGTGAGCATCGTGATTAAAGAAATATGCGTTATGATGTAGGAAATGAGCATCATGATGGAGAAATATACATCATGATCAATGAAATGAGCATCATGATGAATTAAATAAACATCTTGATGTAGGAAATAAGCATCATTATGATGGAAATGTTTATCATGTTGCAGGAAATATACATCATAATGAAGGAAATAAACAGAATGATGTAGGTAATATGCATCATGATGAAGGAAACATGCATCATGATGATAGTATATCATGATGATGGTTAAAAGCATCATGATGAAGGAAAAGAGTATAACGATAAAGAAAGTATGCATCATGTTGAATGAAATGAGTGCCATGACAAAGGAAATGAGCATCATGATGAAGGAAATATACATCACGATCAATGAAATGAGCACCATAATGAATTAAATGAACATCTTGATGTAGGAAATTAGCATCAAGATGAAGGAAATAAGCATTATTATGATGTAAATGATTATCATGTTGAAAGAAAAAACTACATCATAATGAAAGAAATGAGCATACGATGTAGAAAATAGACATCATGATGTAGGAAACAGCATCTTGATGAAGGAAATGGGCATCATGATGATAGATTTATGTATCGTGATGATTGAAATGAGCATCATGATGAAGAAAGTATGCATAATAATGAAGGAAATGAGTATCATGATGAAGGAAATGAGTACCATGGCGAAGGTAATGAGCATCATTATGAAGGAAAAATGCATCATGATGCAGGAAAAAGCATCATTTTGAAAGAAATATGCATCATGATGAAGGAAATGAGCGTCATGATGAAGGATATATGCATCATGATGAAATAAATGAGCATCATGATGAAGGAAATGAGCATCATGATGGTGGAAATAAACATAATGAATATAGAAATAAGAATCATGAAGAAAGAAATGAACGTCACGATTAAGAATATGACCACAATGATGTAGGAAATGATCATTATGATGAAGGAATAGGCTTCATGATGTAGGAAATAAGTATCGTGATGAAGGAAATATGCATCATGATGAAGGAAATTAGCATTATGATGTAGGAAATGAGCATCATGATGAAGGAAATACGCATCATGTTGATGGAAATAAGAATCCTGATGAAGGAAATATGCATCATGATAAAGGAATTGAGTATCAAGATTAAGGAAACGATTAATAAGATGAATGAAAGTGAGCATCGTGATTAAAGAGATATGTGTTTTGATGTAGGAAATGTGCATCATCATGACGGAAATATACATCATGATCAATGAAATGAGCATCATGATGAAATAAATGAATATCATGATGTAGGAAATAAGCATCATTATGATGGAAATGTTTATCATGTTGCAGGAAATATGCTTCATAGTGAAGGAAATAAACATAATGATGTAGGAAATAGGCATCGTGATGAAGGAAACATGCATCATGATGAAGGAAATGAACATCATGATGATAGTATATCATGATGATTGTTATGAGAATCATGATGAAGGAAAAGAGTATAATGATGAAGAAAGTATGCATCATGATGAATGAAATGAGTACCATGACAAAGGAAATGAGCATCATGATGAAGGAAATTTACATCATGATCAATGAAATGAGCACCATAATGAATTAAATGAACATCATGATATAGGAAATGAACATCAAGATGAAGGAAATATGCGTCATGATGAAGGAAATAATCATCATTACGATGGAAATGATTATCATGTTGAAAGGAAAAAAATGCATCATAATGAAAGAAATGAGCATAACGATGTAGGAAATAAGCATCATGATGTAGGAAAACATGTATCATAATGAAGGAAATGAACATTATGATGATAGTATATCATGATGATGAAAATATACATCATGATCAATGAAATGAGCATCATGATGAATTAAATGAACATCATGATGTAGGAAATATGAATCATGATGAAGGAAACTTACATCACAACCAATGAAATGAGCACCATAATGAATTAAATGAAAATTATGATGTAAGAAATTAGCATCAAGATGAAGGAAATATGCATCATGATGAAGGAAATAAGCATCATTATGATGGAAATGATTATTATCATGTTGAAGGAAAAAACTGCATCATAATGAAAGAAATAAGCATAAGATGTAGAAAATAGGCATCATGATGTAGGAAACATTCATCTTGATGAAGGAAATGAGTATCATGATGATAGATTTATGTATCGTGATGATTGAAATGAGCATCATGATGAAGGAAAAGAGAATAACGATGAAGAAAGTATGTATAATAATGAAGGGAATGAGTATCATGATAAAGAAAATGAATACCATGGCGAATGTAGTGAGCATCATTATGAAGGAAAAATGCATTATGATGCAGGAAAGAGCATCATTTTAGAAGAAATATGCATCATGATGAAGGAAATGAGCGTCATGATGAAGGATATATGCATCATGATGAAGGAAATGAGCATCATGATGATAGATTTATGTATCGTGATGATTGAAATGAGCATCATGATGAAGGAAAATAGAATAATGATGAAGAAAGTATGCATAATAATGAAGGAAATGAGCATCATGATGGTGGAAATAAACATCATGAATATAGAAATAAGCATCATGAAGAAAGAAATGAATGTCACTATTAAGGATATGACCACAATGATGTAGGAAATGATCATTATGATGAAGGAATAGGCTTCATGATGTAGGAAATAAGCATCGTGATGAAGGTAATATGAATCATGATGAAAGAAATAATCATAAAGATGTAGGAAATATGTATCATGATGAAGGAAATTAGCATCATGATGTAGGAAATGAGCATCATGATGAAGGAAATACGCATCATGATGATGGAAATAAGAATCCTGATGAAGGAAATATGAATCATGATAAAGGAATTGAGTATCATGATTAAGGAAACGATTAATAAGATAAATGAAGTGAGCATCATGAATAAAGAAATATGCATTTTGATGTAGGAAATGAGCATCATAATGACGGAAATATACATCGTGTTCAATTGAATGAGCATCATGATGAAATAAATGAATATCATGATGTACTAAATAAACATCATTATGATGGAAATGGTTATCATGTTGCAGGAAATATGCTTCATAGTGAAGGAAATAAACATAATTATGTAGGAAATAGGCATCATGATGAAGGAAACATGCATCATGATGAAGGAAATGAACATCATGATGATAGTATATCATGATGATTGTTATGAGAATCATGATGAAGGAAAAGAGTATAATGATGAAGAAAGTATGCATCATGATGAATGAAATGAGTACCATGACGAAGGAAATGAGCATCATGATGAAGGAAATTTACATCATGATCAATGAAATGAGCACCATAATGAATTAAATGAACATCATGATATAGGAAATGAACATCAAGATGAAGGAAATATGCGTCATGATGAAGGAAATAATCATCATTACGATGGAAATGATTATCATGTTGAAAGGAAAAAAATGCATTATAATGAAAGAAATGAGCATAACGATGTAGGAAATAAGCATCATGATGTAGGAAAACATGTATCATAATGAAGGAAATGAACATTATGATGATAGTATATCATGATGATGGTTATGAGCATCATGATGAAGGAAAAGAGATTAATGATGAAGAAAGTATGCATAATAATGAAGGAAATGAGTATCATGATGAAGGAAATGAGTACCATGACGAAGGTAATGAGCATCATTATGAAGGAAATATGCATCATGATGTAGGAAAGTGTATCATTTTAAAAGAAATATGCATCATGATGAAGGAAATGAGCATCATGGTGAAGGATATATGCATCGTGATGAAATAAATGAGCATCATGAGGAAAGAAATGAGCATCATGATGGTGAAAATGAGCATCATGAAGGTGGAAATAAACATCATGAATATGGAAATAAGCATCAAGAAGAAGGAAAACATCGTAACGATGAAGGATATGACCACAATGATGTAGGATAGGATAATAATGATGAAGGAATAGGTTTAATGAAGTAGGAAATAAGCATCGTGATGAAGGAAATATGAATCATGATGAAAGAAATGTTCATAAAGATGTAGGAAATATGCATCATGATGAATGAAATTAGCATCATGATTTAGAAAATGAGCACCATGATGAAGGAAATACGCATCATGATGATGGAAATAAGAATACTGATGATGGTAATGAGCATCACGATGTAGGAAATATGCATCGTGATAAAGGAATTGAGTATCACGATTTAGGAAATGATTAATAACATGAATGAAGTGAGCATCGTGATTAAAGAAATATGCGTCGTGATGTAGGAAATGAGCATCATGATGATGAAAATATACATCATGATCAATGAAATGAGCATCATGATGAATTAAATGAACATCATGATGTAGGAAATATGAATCATGATGAAGGAAACATACATCACGATCAATGAAATGAGCACCATAATGAATTAAATGAAAATTATGATGTAAGAAATTAGCATCAAGATGAAGGAAATATGCATCATGATGAAGGAAATAAGCATCATTATGATGGAAATGATTATCATGTTGAAGGAAAAAACTGCATCATAATGAAAGAAATGAGCATACGATGTAGAAAATAGGCATCATGATGTAGGAAACATTCATCTTGATGAAGGAAATGAGTATCATGATGATAGATTTATGTATCGTGATGATTGAAATGAGCATCATGATGAAGGAAAAGAGAATAATGATGAAGAAAGTATGTATAATAATGAAGGGAATGAGTATCATGATAAAGAAAATGAGTACCATGGCGAATGTAGTGAACATCATTATGAAGGAAAAATGCATCATGATGCAGGAAAGAGCATCATTTTAGAAGAAATATGCATCATGATGAAGGAAATGAGCGTCATGATGAAGGATATATGCATCATGATGAAGGAAATGAGCATCATGATGATAGATTTATGTATCATGATGATTGAAATGAGCATCATGAAAAAGGAAAATAGAATAATGATGAAGAAAGTATGCATAATAATGAAGGAAATGAGCATCATGATGGTGGAAATAAACATCATGAATATAGAAATAAGCATCATGAAGAAAGAAATGAATGTCACTATTAAGGATATGACCACAATGATGTAGGAAATGATCATTATGATGAAGGAATAGGCTTCATGATGTAGGAAATAAGCATCGTGATGAAGGTAATATGAATCATGATGAAAGAAATGATCATAAAGATGTAGGAAATATGATATCATGATGAAGGAAACATGCATCTTGATGAAGGAAATGAGCATCATGATGATAGATTTATGTATCGTGATGATTGAAATGAGCATCATGATAAAGGAAAAGAGAATAATGATGAAGAAAGTATGCATAATAATGAAGGAAATGAGCATCATGATGAAGGAAATGAACATCATAATGGTGGAAATAAACATCATGAATATAGAAATAAGCATCATGAAGAAAGAAATGAACATCACGATTAAGGATATGACCACAATGATGTAGGAAATGACCATTATGATGAGGGAATAGGCTTCATGATGTAGGAAATAAGCATCGTGATGAAGGAAATATGAATCATGATGAAAGAAATGATCATAAAGATGTAGGAAATATGTATCATGATGAAGGAAATTAGCATCATGATGTAGGAAATGAGCATCATGATGAAGGAAATACGCATCATGATGATGGAAATAAGAATCCTGATGAAGGAAATATGAATCATGATAAAGGAATTGAGTATCATGATTAAGTAAACGATTAATAAGATAAATGAAGTGAGCATCGTGATTAAAGAAATATGCGTTTTGATGTAGGAAATGAGCATCATAATGACGGAAATATACATCGTGATCAATTGAATGAGCATCATGATGAAATAAATGAATATCATGATGTACTAAATAAGCATCATTATGATGGAAATGGTTATCATGTTGTAGGAAATATGCTTCATAGTGAAGGAAATAAACATAATGATGTAGGAAATAGGCATCATGATGAAGGAAACATGCATCATGATGAAGGAAATGAACAACATGATGATAGTATATCATGATGATGGTTATGAGCATCATGATGAAGGAAAAGAGTATATTTATGAAGAAAGTATGCATCATGATGAATGAAATGAGTACCATGACGAAGGAAATGAGCATCATGATGAAGGAAATTTACATCATGATCAATGAAATGAGCACCATAATGAATTAAATGAAAATCATGATGTAGGAAATGAACATCAAGATGAAGGAAATATGCGTCATGAAGAAGAAAATAATCATCATTATGATGGAAATGACTATCATGTTGAAAGGAAAAAAAAGCATCATAATGAAAGAAATGAGCATAACGATGTAGAAAATAAGCATCATGATTTAGGAAACATGCATCATAATGAAGGAAATGAACATCATGATGATAGTATATCATGATTATTGTTATTAGCATCATGATGAAGGAAAAGAGAATAATGACGAAGAAAGTATGCATGATAATGAAGGAAATGAGTATCATGATGAAGGAAATGAGTACCATTACGAAGGTAATGAGCATCATTATGAAGGAAATATGCATCATGATGTAGGAAAGTGCATCATTTTGAAAGAAATATGCATCATGATGAAGGAAATGAGCATCATGATGAAGGATATATGCATCATGATGAAATAAATGAGCATCATGAGGAAAGAAATGAGCATCATGATGGTGGAAATGAGCATCATGAAGGTGGAAATAAACATCATGAATATGGAAATAAGCTTCAAGAAGAAGGAAACGATCGTAATGCTGAAGGATATGACCACAATGATGTAGGATATGACAATAATGATGAAGGAATAGGTTTCATGATGTAGGAAATAAGCATCGTGATGAAGTAAATATGAATCATGATGAAAGAAATATTCATAAAGATGTAGGAAATATGCATCACGATGAATGAAATTAGCATCATGATGTAGGAAATGAGCATCATTATGAAGGAAATACGCATCATGATGATGGAAATAAGAATCCTGATGATGGTAATGAGCATCATGATGAAGGAAATATGCATCATGATAAAGGAATTGAGTATCATGATTAAGGAAATGATTAATAACATGAGTGAAGTGAGCATCGTGATTAAAGAAATATGTGTCATGATATCGGAAATGAGCATCATGATGATGAAAATATACATCATGATCAATGAAATGAGCATCATGATGAATTAAATGAACATCATGATGTAGGAAATATGAATCTTGATGAAGGAAACATACATCACGATCAATGAAATGAGCACCATAATGAATTAAATGAACATCATGATGCAGGAAATTAGCATCAAGATGAAGGAAATATGCATCATGATAAAGGAATTGAGTATCATGATTAAGGAAACGTTTAATAAGATGAATGAAGTGAGCATCGTGATTAAAGAAATATGCATTTTGATGTAGGAAATAAGCATCATGATGACGGAAATATACATCATGATCAATTGAATGAGCATCATGATGAAATAAATGAACATCATGATGTAGGAAATAAGCATCATTATGATGGAAATGTTTATCATGTTGCTGGAAATATACTTCATAGTGAAGGAAATAAACATAATGATGTAGGAAATAGGCATCATGATGAAGGAAACACGCACCATGATGAGGGAAATGAACATCAAGATGATAGTATATCATGATGATGGTTATGAGAATCATGATGAAGGAAAAGAGTATAATGACGAAGAAAGTATGCATAATAATGAAGGAAATGAGTACCATGACGAAGGTAATGAGCATCATGATGTAGGAAAGTGCATCATTTTGAAAGAATTATGCATCTTGATGAAGGAAATGTGCATCATGATGAAGGATATATGGATCATGATGAAATAAATGAGCATCATGATGAAAGAAATGAGCATCATGATGGTGGAAATGAGCATCATGAAGGTGGAAATAAACATCATGAATATGGAAATAAGCATCAAGAAGAAGGAAATGATCATAACGATGAAGGATATGACCACAATGATGTAGGACATGATAATAATGATGAAGGAATAGGTTTCATGATGTAGGAAATAAGCATCGTGATGAAGGAAATATGAATCATGATGAAAGAAATGTTCATAAAGATGTAGGAACTATGCATCATGATGAATGAAATTAGCATCATGATGTAGGAAATGAGCATCATGATGAAGGAAATACGCATCATGATGAAGGAAATAAGAATCCTGATGATGGTTATGAGCATCATGATGAAGAAAATGTGCATCATGATAAAGGAATTGAGTATCATGATTAAGGAAACGATTAATAAGATGAATGAAGTGAGCATCGTGATTAAAGAAATAAGCGTCATGATGTAGGAAATGAGCATCATGATGATGGAAATATACATCATGATCAATGAAATGAGCATCATGATGAATTAAATAAACATATTGTTGTAGGAAATAAGCATCATTATGATGGAAATGTTTATCATGTTGCAGGAAATATACTTCATAATGAAGGAAATAAACATAATGATGTAGGAAATAGGCATCATGATGAAGGAAACATGCATCATGATAAAGGCAATGAACATCATGATGATAGTATATCATGATGATGGTTAAGAGCAACATGATGAAGGAAAAGAGTATAACGATAAAGAAAGGATGCATCATGTTGAATGAAATGAGTACCATGACAAAGGAAATGAGCATCATGATGAAGGAAATATACATCACGATCAATGAAATGAGCACCATAATGAATTAAATGAACATCATGTAGGAAACTCGCATCAAGATGAAGGAAATATGCATCATGGTGAATGAAATAAGCATTATTATGATGGAAATGATTATCATGTTGAAGGAAAAAACTGCATCATAATGAAAGAAATGAGCATACGATGTAGAAAATAGACATCATGATGTAGGAAACATGCATCTTGATGAAGGAAATGAGCATCATGATGATAGATTTATGTATCGTAATGATTGAAATGAGCATCATGATGAAGGAAAAAAGAATAATGATGAAGAAAGTATACATAATAATGAAGGAAATGAGTATCATGATGAAGGAAATGAGTACCATGGCGAATGCAATGAGCATCATTATGAAGGAAAATTGAATCATGATGCAGGAAAGAGCATCATTTTGGAAGAAATATGCATCATGATGACGGAAATGAGTTTCATGATGAAGGATATATGCATCATGATGAAGGAAATGAGCATCATGATGATAGATTTATGTATCATGATGATTGAAATGAGCATCATGATGAAGGAAAATAGAATAATGATGAAGAAAGTATGCATAATAATGAAGGAAATGAGCATCATGATGGTGGAAATAAACATCATGAATATAGAAATAAGCATCATGAAGAAATAAATAAACGTCACTATTAAGGATATGACCACAATGATGTAGGAAATGATCATTATGATGAAGGAATAGGCTTCATGATGTAGGAAATAAGCATCGTGATGAAGGTAATATGAATCATGATGAAAGAAATGATCATAAAGATGTAGGAAATATGATATCATGATGAAGGAAACATGCATCTTGATGAAGGAAATGAGCATCATGATGATAGATTTATGTATCGTGATGATTGAAATGAGCATCATGATGAAGGAAAAGAGAATAATGATGAAGAAAGTATGCATAATAATGAAGGAAATGAGCATCATGATGAAGGAAATGAACATCATGAATATAGAAATAAGCATCATGAAGAAAGAAATGAACATCACGATTAAGGATATGACCACAATGATGTAGGAAATGATCGTTATGATGAAGGAATAGGCTTCATGATGTAGAAACAAGCATCGTGATGAAAGAAATATGAATCATGATGAAAGAAATGATCATAAAGATGTAGGAAATATGCATCATGATGTAGGAAATAAGCATCATGATGAATGAAATACGCATCATGATGATGGAAATAAGAATCCTGATGAAGGAAATATGAATCATGATAAAGGAATTGAGTATCATGATTAAGGAAACGATTAATAAGATGAATGAAGTGAACATCGTGATTAAAGAAATGTGTGTTTTGATGTAAGAAATGAGCATCATGATGACAGAAATATACATCATGATCAATTGAATGAGCATCATGATGAAATAAATGAATATCATGATGTAGGAAATAAGCATCATTATGATGGAAATGTTTATCATGTTGCAGGAAATATGCTTCATAGTGAAGAAAATAAACATAATGATGTATGAAATAGGCACCATGATGAAGGAAACATGCATCATGATGAAGGAAATGAACATCATGATGATAGTATATCATGATGATGGTTATGAGCATCATGATGAAGGAAACGAGTATAATGATGAAGAAAGTATGCATCATGATGAATGAAATGAGTATCATGACGAAGGAAATGAGCATCATGATGAAGGAAATTTACATCATGATCAATGAAATGAGCACCATAATGAATTAAATGAACATCATGATGTAGGAAACAAACATCAAGATGAAGGAAATATGCGTCATGAAGAAGGAAATAATCATCATTATGATGGAAATGATTATCATTGTGAAAGGAAAAAAATGCATCATAATGAAAGAAATGAGCATAACGATGTAGGAAATTAGCGTCAAGATTTAGGAAACATGCATCATAATGAAGGAAATGAACATCATGATGATAGTATATCATGATGATGGTTATTAGCATCATGATGAAGGAAAAGAGAATAATGATGAAAAAAGTATGCATAATAATGAAGGAAATGAGTATCATGATGAAGGAAATGAGTACCATGACGAAAGTAAAATGAGGAAATATGCATCATGATGTAGGAAAGTGCATCATTTTGAAAGAAATTTGCATCATGATGAAGGAAATGAGCATCAAGATGAAGGATATATGCATCATGATGAAATAAATGAGCATCATGAGGAAAGAAATGAGCATCATGATGGAGGAAATAAGCATCATGAAGGTGGAAATAAACATCATGAATATGGAAATAAGCTTCAAGAAGAAGGAAATGATCGTAACGCTGAAGGATATGACCACAATGATGTAGGATATGATAATAATGATGAAGGAATAGGTTTCATGATGAAGGAAATAAGCATCGTGATGAAGGAAATATGAATCATGATGAAAGAAATGTTCATAAACATGTAGAAAATATGCATCATGATGAATAAAATTAGCATAATGATATAGGAAATGAGCATCATGATGAAGAAAATACGCATCATGATGATGGAAATAAGAATCCAGATGATGGTAATGAGCATCATGATGAAGGAAATATGCATCATGATAAAGGTATTAAGTATCATGATTAAGGAAATGATTAATAACATGAATGAAGTGAGCATCGTGATTAAAGAAATATGCGTCATGATGTAGGAAATGAGCATCATGATGATGGAAATATACATCATGATCAATGAAATGAGCATCATGATGAATTAAATAAATATCTTGTTGTAGGAAATAGGCATCATTATGATGGAAATGTTTATCATGTTGCAGGAAATATACTTCATAATGAAGGAAATAAACATAATGATGTGGGAAATAGGCATCATGATGAAGGAAACATGCATCATGATGAAAGAAATGAACATCATGATGATAGTATATCATGATGATGTATAAGAGCATCTTGATGAAGGAAAAGAGTATAACGATAAAGAAAGTATGCATCATGTTGAATGAAATGAGTACCATGACAAAGAAAATGAGCATCATGATGAAGGAAATATACATCACGATCAATGAAATGAGCACCATAATGAATTAAATGAATATCATGATGTAGGAAATTAGAATCAAGATGAAGGAAATATGCATCATGGTGAATGAAATAAGCATTATTATGTTGGAAATGATTATCATGTTGAAGGAAAAAACTGCATCATAATGAAAGAAATGAGCATACGATGTAGAAAATAGACATCATGATGTAGGAAACATGCATCTTGATTAAGGAAATGAGCATCATGATGATAGATTTATGTATCGTGATGATTGAAATGAGCATCATGATGAAGGAAAAAAGAATAATTATGAAGAAAGTATGCATAATAATGAAGGAAATGAGTATCATGATGAAGGGAATGAGTACCAAGGCAAAGGTATTGAGCATCATTATGAAGGAAAAATGCATCATGATGCAGGAAAAAGCATCATTTTGAAAGAAATATGCATCATGATGAAGGAAATGAGCGTCATGATGATGGATATATGCATCATGATGAAATAAATGAGCATCATGACGAAGGAAATGAGCATCATGATGGTGGAAATAAACATCATGAATATAGAAATAAGCATCATCAAGAAAGAAATGAACGTCACGATTAAGGATATGACCACAATGATGTAGGAAATGATCATTATGATGAAGGAATAGGCTTCATGATGTAGGAAATAAGCATCGTGATGAAGGAAATATGCATCATGATGAAGGAAATTAGCATTATGATGTAGGAAATGAACATCATGATGAAGGAAATACGCATCATGTTGTTGGAAATAAGAATCCTGATGAAGGAAATATGAATCATGATAAAGGACTTGAGTATCATGATTAAGGAAATGATTAATAAGATGAATGAAGTGAGCATCGTGATTAAAGAAATATGCGTTTTGATGTAGGAAATGAGTATCATGATGACGGAAATATACATCATGATCAATGAAATGAGCATCATGATGAATTAAATGAACATCATGATGTAGGAAATAAACATCATTAAGATGGAAATGTTTATCATGTTGCTGGAAATATGCTTCATAGTGAAGAAAATAAACATAATGATGTAGGAAATAGGCACCATGATGAAGGAAACATGCATCATGACGAAGGAAATGGACATCATGATGATAGTATATCATAATGATGGTTATGAGCATCATTATGAAGGAAAAGAGTATAATGATGAAGAAAGTATGGATCATGATGAATGAAATGAGTACCACGACAAAGGAAATGAGCATCATGAGGAAGAAAATTTACGTAATGATCAATGAAATGAGCACCATAATGAATTAAATGAACATCATGATCAGGAAATTAGCATCAAGATAAAGGAAATATGCATCATGATGAAGGAAATAAGCAACATTATGATGGAAATGATTATCATGTTGAAGGAAAAAACTGCATCATAATGAAAGAAATGAGCATACGATGTAGGAAATAGGCATCATGATGTAGGAAACATGCATCTTGATGAAGGAAATGAGCATCATGATGATAGATTTATGTATCGTGATGATGGAAATGAGCATCATGATGAAGAAAAAGAGAATAATGATGAAGAAAGTATGCATAATAATGAAGGAAATGAGTATCATGATGAAGGAAATGAGTACCATGACGAAGGTAATGATGAAGGAAATATGCATCATGATGTAGGAAAGTGTATCATTTTAAAAGAAATATGCATCATGATGAAGAAAATGAGCATCATGGTGAAGGATATATGCATCGTGATGAAATAAATGAGCATCATGAGGAAATAAATGAGCATCATGATGGTGAAAATGAGCATCATGAAGGTGGAAATAAACATCATGAATATGGAAATAAGCATCAAGAAGAAGGAAAACATCGTAACGATGAAGGATATGACCACAATGATGTAGGATAGGATAATAATGATGAAGGAATAGGTTTAATGAAGTAGGAAATAAGCATCGTGATGAAGGAAATATGAATCATGATGAAAGAAATGTTCATAAAGATGTAGGAAATATGCATCATGATGAATGAAATTAGCATCATGATTTAGAAAATGAGCACCATGATGAAGGAAATACGCATCATGATGATGGAAATAAGAATACTGATGATGGTAATGAGCATCATGATATAGGAAATATGCATCGTGATAAAGGAATTGAGTATCACGATTTAGGAAATGATTAATAACATGAATGAAGTGAGCATCATGATTAAAGAAATATGCGTCATGATGTAGGAAATGAGCATCATGATGATGAAAATATACATCATGATCAATGAAATGAGCATCATGATGAATTAAATGAACATCATGATGTAGGAAATATGAATCATGATGAAGGAAACATACATCACGATCAATGAAATGAGCACCATAATGAATTAAATGAAAATTATGATGTAAGAAATTAGCATCAAGATGAAGGAAATATGCATCATGATAAAGGAAATAAGCATCATTATGATGGAAATAATTATCATGTTGAAGGAAAAAACTGCATCATAATGAAAGAAATGAGCATACGATGTAGAAAATAGGCATCATGATGTAGGAAACATTCATCTTGATGAAGGAAATGAGTATCATGATGATAGATTTATGTATCGTGATGATTGAAATGAGCATCATGATGAAGGAAAAGAGAATAATGATGAAGAAAGTATGTATAATAATGAAGGGAATGAGTATTATGATAAAGAAAATGAGTACCATGGCGAATGTAGTGAGCATCATTATGAAGGAAAAATGCATCATGATGCAGGAAAGAGCATCATTTTAGAAGAAATATGCATCATGATGAAGGAAATGAGCGTCATGATGAAGGATATATGCATCATGATGAAGGAAATGAGCATCATGATGATAGATTTATGTATCGTGATGATTGAAATGAGCATCATGATGAAGGAAAATAGAATAATGATGAAGAAAGTATGCATAATAATGAAGGAAATGAGCATCATGATGGTGGAAATAAACATCATGAATATAGAAATAAGCATCATGAAGAAAGAAATGAATGTCACTATTAAGGATATGACCACAATGATGTAGGAAATGATCATTATGATGAAGGAATAGGCTTCATGATGTAGGAAATAAGCATCGTGATGAAGGTAATATGAATCATGATGAAAGAAATGATCATAAAGATGTAGGAAATATGATATCATGATGAAGGAAACATGCATCTTGATGAAGGAAATGAGCATCATGATGATAGATTTATGTATCGTGATGATTGAAATGAGCATCATGATAAAGTAAAAGAGAATAATGATGAAGAAAGTATGCATAATAATGAAGGAAATGAGCATCATGATGAAGGAAATGAACATCATAATGGTGGAAATAAACATCATGAATCTAGAAATAAGCATCATGAAGAAAGAAATGAACGTCACGATTAAGGTTATGACCACAATGATGTAGGAAATGATCATTATGATGAGGGAATAGGCTTCATGATGTAGGAAATAAGCATCGTGATGAAGGAAATATGAATCATGATGAAAGAAATGATCATAAAGATGTAGGAAATATGTATCATGATGAAGGAAATTAGCATCATGATGTAGGAAATGAGCATCATGATGAAGGAAATACGCATCATGATGATGGAAATAAGAATCCTGATGAAGGAAATATGAATCATGATAAAGGAATTGAGTATCATGATTAAGGAAACGATTAATAAGATAAATGAAGTGAGCATCGTGATTAAAGAAATATGTGTTTTGATGTAGGAAATGAGCATCATAATGACAGAAATATACATCGTGATCAATTGAATGAGCATCATGATGAAATAAATGAATATCATGATGTACTAAATAAGCATCATTATGATGGAAATGGTTATCATGTTGCAGGAAATATGCTTCATAGTGAAGGAAATAAACATAATGATGTAGGAAATAGGCATCATGATGAAGAAAACATGCATCATGATGAAGGAAATGAACAACATGATGATAATATATCATGATGATGGTTATGAGCATCATGATGAAGGAAAAGAGTATATTGATGAAGAAAGTATGCATCATGATGAATGAAATGAGTATCATGACGAAGGAAATGAGCATCATGATAAAGGAAATTTACATCATGATCAATGAAATGAGCACCATAATGAATTAAATGAACATCATGATGTAGGAAATGAACATCAAGATGAAGGAAATATGCGTCATGAAGAAGAAAATAATCATCATTACGATGGAAATGACTATCATGTTGAAAGGAAAAAAAAGCATCATAATGAAAAAAATGAGCATAACGATGTAGAAAATAAGCATCATGATTTAGGAAACATGCATCATAATGAAGGAAATGAACGTCATGATGATAGTATATCATGATGATTGTTATTAGCATCATGATGAAGGAAAAGAGAATAATGACGAAGAAAGTATGCATGATAATGAAGGAAATGAGTATCATGATGAAGGAAATGAGTACCATGACGAAGGTAATAAGCATCATTATGAAGGAAATATGCATCATGATGTAGGAAAGTGCATCATTTTGAAAGAAATATTCATCATGATGAAGGAAATGAGAATCATGATGAAGGATATATGCATCATGATGAAATAAATGAGCATCATGAGGAAAGAAATGAGCATCATGATGGTGGAAATGAGCATCATGAAGGTGGAAATAAACATCATGAATATGGAAATAAGCTTCAAGAAGAAGGAAATGATCGTAATGCTGAAGGATATGACCACAATGATGTAGGATATGACAATAATGATGAAGGAATAGGTTTCATGATGTAGGAAATAAGCATCGTGATGAAGTAAATATGAATCATGATGAAAGAAATATTCATAAAGATGTAGGAAATATGCATCACGATGAATGAAATTAGCATCATGATGTAGGAAATGAGCATCATGATGAAGGAAATACGCATCATGATAATGGAAATAAGAATCCTGATGATGGTAATGAGCATCATGATGAAGGAAATATGCATAATGATAAAGGAATTGAGTATCATGATTAAGGAAATGATTAATAACATGAATGAAGTGAGCATCGTGATTAAAGAAATATGTGTCATGATATCGGAAATGAGCATCATGATGATGAAAATATACATCATGATCAATGAAATGAGCATCATGATGAATTAAATGAACATCATGATGTAGGAAATATGAATCTTGATGAAGGAAACATACATCACGATCAATGAAATGAGCACCATAATGAATTAAATGAACATCATGATGTAGGAAATTAGCATCAAGATGAAGGAAATATGCATCATGATAAAGGAATTGAGTATCATGATTAAGGAAACGTTTAATAAGATGAATGAAGTGAGCATCGTGATTAAAGAAATATGCATTTTGATGTAGGAAATAAGCATCATGATGACGGAAATATACATCATGATCAATTGAATGAGCATCATGATGAAATAAATGAACATCATGATGTAGGAAATAAGCATCATTATGATGGAAATGTTTATCATGTTGCTGGAAATATACTTCATAGTGAAGAAAATAAGCATCATGATTTAGGAAACATGCATCATAATGAAGGAAATGAACATCATGATGATAGTATATCATGATGATGGTTATTAGCATCATGATGAAGGAAAAGAGAATAATGATGAAGAAAGTATGCATAATAATGAAGGAAATGAGTATCATGATGAAGGAAATGAGTACCATGACGAAAGTAAAATGAGGAAATATGCATCATGATGTAGGAAAGTGCATCATTTTGAAAGAAATATGCATCATGATGAAGGAAATGAGCATCATGATGAAGGATATAAGCATCATGATGAAATAAATGAGCATCATGAGGAAAGAAATGAGCATCATGATGGAGGAAATAAGCATCATGAAGGTGGAAATAAACATCATGAATATGGAAATAAGCTTCAAGAAGAAGGAAATGATCATAACGCTGAAGGATATGACCACAATGATGTAGGATATGATAATAATGATGAAGGAATAGGTTTCATGATGAAGGAAATAAGCATCGTGATGAAGGAAATATGAATCATGATGAAAGAAATGTTCATAAACATGTAGGAAATATGCATCATGATGAATAAAATTAGCATAATGATGTAGGAAATGAGCTTCATGATGAAGAAAATACGCATCATGATGATGGAAATAAGAATCCAGATGATGGTAATGAGCATCATGATGAAGGAAATATGCATCATGATAAAGGAATTAAGTATCATGATGAAGGAAATGATTAATAACATGAATGAAGTGAGCATCGTGATTAAAGAAATATGCGTCATGATGTAGGAAATGAGCATCATGATGATGGAAATATACATCATGATCAATGAAATGAGCATCATGATGAATTAAATGAAAATCTTGTTGTAGGAAATAGGCATCATTATGATGGAAATGTTTATCATGTTGCAGGAAATATACTTCATAATGAAGGAAATAAACATAATGATGTAGTAAATAGGCATCATGATGAAGGAAACATGCATCATGATGAAAGAAACGAACATCATGATGATAGTATATCATGATGATGTATAAGAGCATCTTGATGAAGGAAAAGAGTATAACGATAAAGAAAGTATGCATCATGCTGAATGAAATGAGTACCATGACAAAGAAAATGAGCATCATGATGAAGGAAATATACATCACGATCAATGAAATGAGCACCATAATGAATTAAATGAACATCATGATGTAGGAAATTAGAATCAAGATGAAGGAAATATGCATCATGGTGAATGAAATAAGCATTATTATGTTGGAAATGATTATCATGTTGAAGGAAAAAACTGCATCATAATGAAAGAAATGAGCATACGATGTAGAAAATAGACATCATGATGTAGGAAACATGCATCTTGATTAAGGAAATGAGCATCATGATGATAGATTTATGTATCGTGATGATTGAAATGAGCATCATGATGAAGGAAAAAAGAATAATTATGAAGAAAGTATGCATAATAATGAAGGAAATGAGTATCATGATGAAGGGAATGAGTACCAAGGCGAAGGTAATGAGCATCATTATGAAGGAAAAATGCATCATGATGCAGGAAAAAGCATCATTTTGAAAGAAATATGCATCATGATGAAGGAAATGAGCGTCATGATGATGGATATATGCATCATGATGAAATAAATGAGCATCATGACGAAGGAAATGAGCATCATGATGGTGGAAATAAACATCATGAATATAGAAATAAGCATCATGAAGAAAGAAATGAACGTCACGATTAAGGATATGACCACAATGATGTAGGAAATGATCATTATAATGAAGGAATAGGCTTCATGATGTAGGAAATAAGCATCGTGATGAAGGAAATATGCATCATGATGAAGGAAATTAGCATTATGATGTAGGAAATGAACATCATGATGAAGGAAATACGCATCATGTTGTTGGAAATAAGAATCTTTATGCAGGAAATATGCATCATGATAAAGGAATTGAGTATCAAGATTAAGAAAACGATTAATAAGATGAATGAAGTGAGCATCGTGATTAAAGAAATATGCATTTTGATGTAGGAAATGAGCATCATGATGACGGAAATATACATCATGATCAATGAAATGAGCATCATGATGAAATAAATGAATATCATGATGTAGGAAATAAGCATCATTATGATGGAAATGTTTATCATGTTGCTTGAAATATGCTTCATAGTGAAGGAAATAAACATAATGATGTAGGAAATAGGCATCATGATGAAGGAAACATGCATCATGATTAAGGAAATGAACATCATGATGATGGTTATGAGCATCATGATGAAGGAAAAGAATATAATGATGAAGAAAGTGTGCATCATGATGAATGAAATGAGTACCATGACGAAGGAAATGAGCATCATGATGATGGAAATTTATATCATGATCAATGAAATGAGCACCATAATGAATTAAATGAACATCATGATGTAGGAAATGAACATCGAGATGAAGGAAATATGCATCATGATGATGGTAATGAGCATCATGATGAAGGAAATATGCATAATGATAAAGGACTTGAGTATCATGATTAAGGAAATGATTAATAAGATGAATGAAGTGAGCATCGTGATTAAAGAAATATGCATTTTGATGTAGGAAATGAGTATCATGATGACGGAAACATACATCATGATCAATGAAATGAGCATCATGATGAATTAAATGAACATCATGATGTAGGAAATAAACATCATTAAGATGGAAATGTTTATCATGTTTCTGGAAATATGCTTCATAGTGAAGAAAATAAACATAATGATGTAGGAAATAGGCACCATGATGAAGGAAACATGCATCATGACGAAGGAAATTGACATCATGATGATAGTATATCATAATGATGGTTATGAGCATCACTATGAAGGAAAAGAGTATAATGATGAAGAAAGTATGGATCATGATGAATGAAATGAGTACCACGACAAAGGAAATGAGCATCATGAGGAAGAAAATATACATCATGATCAATGAAATGAGCACCATAATGAATTAAATGAACATCATGATTAGGAAATTAGCATTAAGATAAAGGAAATATGCATCATGATGAAGGAAATAAGCAACATTATGATGGAAATGATTATCATGTTGAAGGAAAAAATTGCATCATAATGAAAGAAATGAGCATACGATGTAGGAAATAGGCATCATGATGTAGGAAACATGCATCTTGATGAAGGAAATGAGCATCATGATGATAGATTTATGTATCGTGATGATGGAAATGTGCATCATGATGAAGAAAAAGAGAATAATGATGAAGAAAGTATGCATAATAATGAAGGAAATGAGTATCATGATGAAGGAAATGAGTACCATGACGAAGGTAATGAGCATCATTATGAAGGAAAAATGCATCATGATGTAGGAAAGAGCATCATTTTGAAAGAAATATGCATCATGATGAAGGAAATGAGCATCATGATGAAGGAAATGAGCATCATGATGGTGGAAATAAACATCATGAATATAGAAATAAGCATCATGAAGAAAGAAATGAACGTCACGATTAAGGATATGACCACAATGATGTAGGAAATGATCATAATGATGAAGGAATAGGCCTCATGAAGTAGGAAATAAGCATCATGATGAAGGAAATATGAATGATGATGAAAGAAATGATCATAAAGTTGTAGGAAATATGCATCATGATGAAGGAAATTAGTATCATGATGTAGGAAATGAGCATCATGATGAAGGAAATACGTATCATGATGATGGAAATAAGAATCCTGATGAAGAAAATATGCATCATGATAAAGAAATTGAGTATCATAATTAAGGAAACGATTAATAAGATGAATGAAGTGAGCATCGTGATTAAAGAAATTTGTGTTTTGATGCAGGAAATGAGCATCATGATGACGGAAATATACATCATGTTCAATGAAATGAGCATCATGATGAATTAAATGAACATAATGATGTAGGAAATAAACATCATGATGGAAATATTTATCATGTTACTGGAAATATGCTTCATAGTGAAGAAAATAAATATAATGATGTAGGAAATAGGCATCATGATGAAGGAAACATGCATCATGACGAAGGAAATGGACATCATGATGATAGTATATCATGATGATGGTTATGAGCATCATTATGAAGAAAAGAGTATAATGATGAAGAAAGTGTGCATCATGATGATTGAAATGAGTACCATGACAAAGGAAATGAGCATCATGATGAAGGAAATATACATCATGATCAATGAAATGAGCACCATAATGAATTAAATGAACATCATGATGTAGGAAATTAGCATCAAGATGAAGAAAATATGCATCATGATGAAGGAAATAATCATCATTATGATGGAAATGATTATCATGTTGAAAGGAAAAAAAATGCATCATAATGAAAGAATTGAGCATAACGATGTAGGAAATAGGTATCATGATATAGGAAACATGCATCATGACGAAGGAAATAAATATCATGATGATAGTATATCATGATGATGGTTATGAGCATCACGACGAAGGAAAAGAGAATAGTGATGAAGAAAGTATGCATAATAATGAAGGAAATGAGTATTATGATGAACGAAATGAGTACCATGACGAAGGTAATGAGCATCATTGTGAAGGAAATATGCATCATGATGCAGAAAAGTGCATCATTTTGAAAGAAATATACATCATGATGAAGGAAATGAGCATCATGATGAAGGATATATGCATCATGATGAAATAAATGAGCATAATGATGAAAGAAATGAGCATCATGATGGTGGAAATGAGCATCATGAAGGTGGAAATAAACATCATGAATATGGAAATAAGCATCAAGAAGAAGGAAATGATCGTAACGATGAAGGATATGACCACAATGATGTAGGACATGATCATAATGATGAAGGAATAGGCTTCATGATGTTGGAAATAAGCATCGTGATGAAGGAAATATGAATCATGATGAAAGAAATGATCTTAAAGATGTAGGAAATATGCATCATGATGAAGGAAATTAGCATCATGATGTAGGAAATGAGCATCATGATGAAGGAAATACGCATCATGATGATGGAAATAAGAATCCTGATGATGGTAATGAGCATCATGATGAAGGAAATATGCATAATGATAAAGGAATTGAGTATCATGATTAAGGAAACGATTAATAAGAAGAATGAAGTGAGCATCGTGATTAAAGAAATATGCATCATGATGCAGGAAATGAGCATCATGATGATAGAAATATACATCATGATCAATGAAATGAGCATCATGATGAATTAAATGAACATCATGATGTAGGAAATAAGCATCATTATGATGGAAATGTTTGCCATGTTGCTGGAAATATGCTTCATAGTGAAGAAAATAAACATAATGATGTAGGAAATAGGCACCATGATGAAGGAAACATGCATCATGACGAAGGAAATGGACATCATGATGATAGTATATCATAATGATGGTTATGAGCATCATTATGAAGGAAAAGAGTATAATGATGAAGAAAGTATGGATCATGATGAATGAAATGAGTACCACGACAAAGGAAATGAGCATCATGAGGAAGAAAATATACATCATGATCAATGAAATGAGCACCATAATGAATTAAATGAACATCATGATTAGGAAATTATCATCAAGATAAAAGAAATATGCATCATGATGACGGAAATAAGCAACATTATGATGGAAATGATTATCATGTTGAAGGAAAAAATTGCATCATAATGAAAGAAATGAGCATACGATGTAGGAAATAGGCATCATGATGTAGGAAACATGCATCTTGATGAAGGAAATGAGCATCATGATGATAGATTTATGTATCGTGATGATGGAAATGAGCATCATGATGAAGAAAAAGAGAATAATGATGAAGAAAGTATGCATAATAATGAAGGAAATGAGTATCATGATGAAGGAAATGAGTACCATGACGAAGGTAATGAGCATCATTATGAAGGAAAAATGCATCATGATGTAGGAAAGAGCATCATTTTGAAAGAAATATGCATCATGATGAAGGAAATGAGCATCATGATGAAATACATGAGCATCATGGTGAAGGAAATGAGCATCATGATGGTGGAAATAAACATCATGAATATAGAAATAAGCATCATGAAGAAAGAAATGAACGTCACGATTAAGGATATGACCACAATGATGTAGGAAATGATCATAATGATGAAGGAATAGGCCTCATGAAGTAGGAAATAAGCATCATGATGAAGGAAATATGAATGATGATGAAAGAAATGATCATAAAGTTGTAGGAAATATGCATCATGATGAAGGAAATTAGTATCATGATGTAGGAAATGAGCATCATGATGAAGGAAATACGTATCATGATGATGGAAATAAGAATCCTGATGAAGAAAATATGCATCATGATAAAGGAATTGAGTATCATAATTAAGGAAACGATTAATAAGATGAATGAAGTGAGCATCGTGATTAAAGAAATTTGTGTTTTGATGTAGGAAATGAGCATCATGATGACGGAAATATACATCATGTTCAATGAAATGAGCATCATGATGAATTAAATGAACATAATGATGTAGGAAATAATCATCATGATGGAAATATTTATCATGTTACTGGAAATATGCTTCATAGTGAAGAAAATAAACATAATGATGTAGGAATTAGGCATCATGATGAAGGAAACATGCATCATGACGAAGGAAATGGACATCATGATGATAGTATATCATGATGATGGTTATGAGCATCATTATGAAGAAAAGAGTATAATGATGAAGAAAGTGTGCATCATGATGATTGAAATGAGTACCATGACAAAGGAAATGAGCATCATGATGAAGGAAATATACATCATGATCAATGAAATGAGCACCATAATGAATTAAATGAACATCATGATGTAGGAAATTAGCATCAAGATGAAGAAAATATGCATCATGATGAAGGAAATAATCATCATTATGATGGAAATGATTATCATGTTGAAAGGAAAAAAAATGCATCATAATGAAAGAATTGAGCATAACGATGTAGGAAATAGGTATCATGATATAGGAAACATGCATCATGACGAAGGAAATAAACATCATGATGATAGTATATCATGATGATGGTTATGAGCATCACGACGAAGGAAAAGAGAATAATGATGAAGAAAGTGTGCATAATGATAAAGGAATTGAGTATCATGATTAAGGAAACGATTAATAAGAAGAATGAAGTGAGCATCGTGATTAAAGAAATATGCATCATGATGCAGGAAATGAGCATCATGATGATAGAAATATACATCATAATCAATGAAATGAGCATCATGATGAATTAAATGAACATCATGATGTAGGAAATAAGCATCATTATGATGGAAATGTTTACCATGTTGCAGGAAATATACTTCATAATGAAGGAAATAAACATAATGATGTAGGAAATAGGCATCATGATGAAGGAAACATGCATCATGATGAAGGAAATGAACATCATGATGATATTATATCATGATGATGGTTATGAGCATCATGATGAAGGAAAAGAGTGTAATGATGAAGAAAGTATGCATCATGATGAATGAAATGAGTACCATGACAAAGGAAATGAGCATCATGATGAAGGAAATATACATCACGATCAATGAAATGAGCACCATAATGAATTCAATGAACATCGTGATGTAGTAAATGAGCATCAAGATGAAGGAATTATGCATCATGATGAAGAAAATAAGCATCATTATGATGGAAATGATTATCTTGTTGAATGAAAAAAATGCATCATATTGAGAGAAATCAGCAAAACGATGTAGGAAATAGGCATCATGATGTAGGAAGTATGCATAATGATGAAGTAAATGAGTATAATTATGAGGAAAATGAGTACCATGATGAAGGTAGTGAGCATCATGTTGAAGGAAATATGCATCATTTTGAAAGAAATATGCATCATGATGAAGGAAATGAGCATCATGATGAAGGATATATGCATCATGATGAAATAAATTAGCATAATGGTGAAGGAAATGAGCATCATGAAGAAGGAAATGATCATCATGATGATGGAAATCATCATCATGTTGATGGAAATGAACATCATGATGAAGAAAATATGCTTCATGATGTAGAACTGAACATCGTGATGAAAGAAATATGCATCATGATGAATGAAATGAGCATCATGATGTACGAAATTAGCATCATGATGAAGGAAATATGCGTCATGATGAAGGAAATGAGCCCCATGATGAAAGAAATATGCATCATGATGAAGGAAATGAGCATCACGACTATGAAAAGAGCACCATGTTGAAGGAAATACGCAACATGATAAGGAAAATGAGCATCATGATGCAGGAAATATGCATCATGATGAAGGAAATGTTCATTAAGATGATGAAAATATGCATCGTGATGACTAAAATATGCATCATGATTTAGGAAATGAACATCATGATGAAGAAAATACGCATCATGATGAAGTAAATAAGAATCATGTTGATGGTAATGAGCATCATGATGTAGGAAATATGCATCTTGATAAAAGAATTGGGTATCATGATTAAGGAAACGATTAATAAGATGAATGAAATGAGCATCATGATTAAAGAAATATGTGTCATGATGTAGGAAATGAGCATCATGATGATGGAAATATACATCAAGATCAATGAAAGGAGCATCATGATGAATTAACTGAACATCATGTTGTAGGAAATGAGCATCATGATGAAGGAAATAAGAATCATTATGATGGAATTGACTATCATATTGCAGGAAATATGCTTCATAATGAAGGTAATAAACATAATGATGTAGGAAATAGGCATCATGATGAAGGAAAGATGCATAATGATGAAGGAAATGAACATCATGATGATAGTATATCATGATGATGGATATGAGCATCTTGATGAAGGAAAAGAGAAGAATGATGAAGAAAATATGCACCATGATGAATGAAATGAGTACCATGACGAAGGAAATGAGCATCATGACGAAGTAAATATACATCACGAAAAATGAAATGAGCACCATAATGAATTAAATGAACATCATGATGTAGGAAATGAGCATCAAGATGAAGGAAATATGCATCATGATGAAGACAATAAGCCTGATTATGATGGAAATGATTATCATGTTGAAGGAAAAAATGCATCATAATGAAATAAATGAGCATAACGATGTAGGAAATAGGCATCATGATGTAGGAAACATGCATCATGGTGAAGGAAATGAGCATCATGATGATAGATTTATGTATCGTGATGATAGAAATGAGCATCATGATGAAGGAAAAGAGAATAATGATGAAGAAAGTATGCATAATAATGAAGGAAATGAGTATCATGATGAAGGAAATGAGTAGCATGACAAAGGTAATGAGAATCATTATGAAGGAAAATGTGCATTATGATGAAGGAAATGAGCATCACGACAATGAAAAGAGCACCATGTTGAAGGAAATACGCAACATGATAAGGGAAATGAGCATCGTGATGCAGGAAATATGCATCATGATGAAGGAAATGTTCATTAAGATGATGAAAATAAGCATCGTGATGACTAAAATATGCATCATGATTTAGGAAATGTGCATCATGATGAGGGAAATATGCATCATGATTAATGAAATGAACGTCAAGATGAAGGAAACTATCATTAAGATGATGTAAATGAGCATCATGATGAAGAAAATGATTATTAAGTTGATGGAAATAAACATCATTATGAAGGAAATATGCATCATGATGAATGAAATGAGCATCATGATGAATGAAATGACATTAATGATGTAGGAAATGATCTACATGATGAAGTAAATGTGTATCAAGATGAAGGAAAATACCATCATGACATAGGAAAAGAGAATCTGACGTAAGAAATAAGCATCATGATGATGGAAATGAGCATCATGATGAAGGAAATGAGCATTATGATGAAGTCATTAAGCATCGAGACGAAGGAAATATGCATCATGATGTAGGAAGAGCGCACAATGAAGGAAATATGTATCATAATGAAGGAATAAGCATCATGATGAAGGAAATATGCGTCCTGATGAATGAAATGAGCATCATGATAAAGGAGAGCGTCACGATGATGGAACTAAGCATCTTGATAAAGGAAATGAGTATCACGATGAAGAAAATGATTATCAAGACGATGGAAATGAGCAACATGATGTAGAAAATATGCATTATGATGTAGGAAATGATCATCATGTTGAAGGAAATATGCATCATGACATAGGAAAGAGCGTCATGATTAAGGAAATAAGCATCATGATAAAGAAAATATGCATCACTATAAAGGAAAATGAGCATCATTATAAAGGAGAGCATCATGATGATGGAAATAAGCATCATGATGTAGGAAATATGCATCATGATGAAAGAAATGAGAATCACAATGAATGAAACAATTATCGAGAAGATGGAAATAAGCATCATTATAAAGAAAATATGCATAATGATGAAGGAAATGAGCATCATGATGCAGGAAATAAGATCATGATATAGGAAATATGCATCATGATGAAGAAATGAGCATCACGATGAAGGAAACGATCATCAAGATTGTTGAAATGATCATCATGATGAAGGAAATATGCATCACTATGAAGAAAATGAACATCGGGATGGTTGAAATCAGAATCATGATAAAGGAAATATTCATCAAGACTAAAGAAGTGAGCATCATGATATAGAAAATGATCATTAAGATGTTGGAAATGAACATCATGATGAAGGATATGACCACAATGATGTAGGAAATGATCATAATGATGAAGGAATAGGCCTCATGATGTAGGAAATGAGCATCATGATAAAAGAAATGACCATAAAGATGTAGGAAATATACATCATGGTGTAGGAAATGAACATCATGATGAAGGAAATACGCATCATGATGAAGTAAATAAGAATCATGTTGATGGTAATGAACATCATGATGAAGGAAATATGCATCTTGATAAAAGAATTGGGTATCATGATTAAGGAAACGATTAATAAGATGAATGAAATAAGCATCATGATTAAAGAAATATGTGTCATGATGTAGGAAATGAGCATCATGATGATGGAAATATACATCAAGATCAATGAAAGGAGCATCATGATGAATTAACTGAACATCATGTTGTAGGAAATGAGCATCATGATGAAGGAAATAAGCATCATTATGATGGAATTGATTATCATATTGCAGGAAATATGCTTCATAATAAAGGTAATAAACATAATGATGTAGGAAATAGGCATCATGATGAAGGAAAGATGCATAATGATGAAGGAAATGAACATCATGATGATAGTATATCATGATGATGGATATGAGCATCTTGATGAAGGAAAAGAGAAGAATGATGAAGAAAATATGCACCATGATGAATGAAATGAGTACCATGACGAAGGAAATGAGCATCATGACGAAGTAAATATACATCACGAAAAATGAAATGAGCACCATAATGAATTAAATGAACATCATGATGTAGGAAATGAGCATCAAGATGAAGGAAATATGCATCATGATGAAGACAATAAGCCTGATTATGATGGAAATGATTATCATGTTGAAGGAAAAAATGCATCATAATGAAATAAATGAGCATAACGATGTAGGAAATAGGCATCATGATGTAGGAAACATGCATCATGGTGAAGGAAATGAGCATCATGATGATAGATTTATGTATCGTGATGATAGAAATGAGCATCATGATGAAGGAAAAGAGAATAATGATGAAGAAAGTATGCATAATAATGAAGGAAATGAGTATCATGATGAAGGAAATGAGTAGCATGACAAAGGTAATGAGAATCATTATGAAGGAAATATGCATCATGATGAAGGAAATGAGCATCACGACAATGAAAAGAGCACCATGTTGAAGGAAATACGCAACATGATAAGGGAAATGAGCATCGTGATGTAGGAAATATGCATCATGATGAAGGAAATGTTCATTAAGATGATGAAAATATGCATCGTGATGACTAAAATATGCATCATGATTTAGGAAATGTGCATCATGATGAGGGAAATATGCATCATGATTAATGAAATGAACGTCAAGATGAAGGAAACTATCATTAAGATGATTTAAATGAGCATCATGATGAAGAAAATGATTATTAAGTTGATGGAAATGAACATCATTATGAAGGAAATATGCATCATGATGAATGAAATGAGCATCATGATGAACGAAATGACATTAACGATGTAGGAAATGATCTACATGATGAAGTAAATGTGTATCAAGATGAAGGAAAATACCATCATGACATAGGAAAAGAGAATCTGACGTAAGAAATAAGCATCATGATGATGGAAATGAGCATCATGATGAAGGAAATGAGCATTATGATGAAGTCATTAAGCATCGAGACGAAGAAAATATGCATCATGATGTAGGAAGAGCGCACAATGAAGGAAATATGTATCATAATGAAGGAATAAGCATCATGATGAAGGAAATATGCATCCTGATGAATGAAATGAGCATCATGATAAAGGAGAGCGTCACGATGATGGAACTAAGCATCTTGATAAAGGAAATGAGTATCACGATGAAGAAAATGATTATCAAGACGATGGAAATGAGCAACATGATGTAGAAAATATGCATTATGATGTAGGAAATGATCATCATGTTGAAGGAAATTTGCTTCAAAATGAAGGTAATAAACATAATGATGTAGGAAATAGGCATCATGATGAAGGAAAGATGCATAATGATGAAGGAAATGAACATCTATCATGATGATGGATATGAGCATCTTGATGAAGGAAAAGAGAAGAATGATGAAGAAAATATGCACCATGATGAATGAAATGAGTACCATGACGAAGGAAATAAGCATCATGACGAAGTAAATATACATCACGAAAAATGAAATGAGCACCATAATGAATTAAATGAACATCATGATGTAGGAAATGAGCATCAAGATGAAGGAAATATGCATCATGATGAAGACAATAAGCCTGATTATGATGGAAATGATTATCATGTTGAAGGAAAAAATGCATCATAATGAAATAAATGAGCATAACGATGTAGGAAATAGGCATCATGATGTAGGAAACATGCATCATGGTGAAGGAAATGAGCATCATGATGATAGATTTATGTATCGTGATGATAGAAATGAGCATCATGATGAAGGAAAAGAGAATAATGATGAAGAAAGTATGCATAATAATGAAGGAAATGAGTATCATGTTGAAGGAAATGAGTAGCATGACAAAGGTAATGAGAATCATTATGAAGGAAATGAGCATCCTGATGAAGGAAATATGCATCCTGATGAATGAAATGAGCATCATGATAAAGGAGAGTGTCACGATGATGGAACTAAGCATCTTGATGAAGGAAATTAGTATCACGATGAAGAAAATGATTATCAAGACGATGGAAATGAGCAACATGATGTAGAAAATATGCATTATGATGTAGGAAATGATCATCATGTTAAAGGAAATATGCATCATGACGTAGAAAAGAGCGTCATGATTAAGGAAATAAGCATCATAATGAAGGAAATGAGCATCATGATAAAGAAAATATGCATCACTATAAGGGAAAATGAGCATCATTATAAAGGAAGCATCATGATGATGGAAATAAGCATCATGATGTAGGAAATATGCATCATGATGAAAGAAATGAGAATCACGATGAATGAAACAATTATCGAGAAGATGGAAATAAGCATCATTATAAAGAAAATATGCATAATGATGAAGGAAATGAGCATCATGATGCAGGAAATAAGATCATGATATAGGAAATAAGCATCATGATGAAGAAATGAGCATCACGATGAAGGAAACGATCATCAAGATTGTTGAAATGATCATCATGATGAAGGAAATATGCATCACTATGAAGAAAATGAACATCGGGATGGTTGAAATCAGAATCATGATAAAGGAAATATTTATCAAGACTAAAGAAGTGAGCATCATGATATAGAAAATGATCATTAAGATGTTGGAAATGAACATCATGATGAAGGATATGACCACAATGATGTAGGAAATGATCATAATGATGAAGGAATAGGCCTCATGATGTAGGTGTTGGATTGTATACTAAAAGTCTAGCTTTTTGTATGAACAATATTGTAACAATTAATTTGAAATGAGAATCATATGATCAAATGATTGCATCTTATAATTTATTTATATGTTCGATGCAATAGTCCACTTACTTTATACTGTAGATAATATGTTGTGCGACAACACGCGGAAGATCATATTATCGGTTTCCTTATAAAGTATAAACTGATGCTCACAATCGAGATAGACGGGGACTCTCTATCGGGATGGTTGTAGTGTGGTTTGGTATTAGCTTGTCTTGGCTATAGAATCACATTAGTGCACTTGTGTGTATTGAGCAGGACCGCTTGAGATCGTTCGACTTATACTGACTTATAGGAGAACTTGATCTCAGTTATTATGGAAGTTCGTGCTCTTAATCCCTATACAATAACCTCGACACGTAGGGTAGTATGTATTTCTTTGATTCATCAATGGGTGAGATTTACATGTAATTAAATCAACAAACTCGATGAGTTGGGAAGTAGTGCTGTCTCTATGGTGTGCTGTTGATTGTAGAAGGAATCCGTGTCCGTCATAGGTTGATGATGTCCCGTTGAGGAGCTCATAAGGATTATCATGTAAACCCTGCAGGTGGAATTTATTCCGGCATGATAATGAGGTTGAGTGGTACTACTCTTGGATGAGATATTAATTAATTGGGTTGTCAGTAACTTAATTAATTAATGGACATTGTATATCTTAAACATGGGGAGACTAATGGACTCATAATAAGAAGGAGCCCAAAACGTAATTTTGGGATTGGTACGGTAGTGCAATAATAATATTTTAGTGGAATATATTATTATTATTGGACTTAAGTATAAGCTTTGGGCTAAGCTTGGATACTTAAGCCCAATGGAGGCCCAACCCAATTTCTCCTCCTGGTCCCTGCTGTAGCCCATGTATATAAGTCACCTTAGCTTATCTGGAATCCTAATCTAATTGATTATTCATGTGTGATGAGGGTTGAGAGCAGATTGAGGAGGTCTCATAGATCGTCGCCCACACGACGTCGAGATCGGACTTGGGACATACAGCAGAAGATCAGAAGGTAGTTTGCTGCTGCTGTCCGCGACCTTGCGAAATTTGTATAAATTCGTATAGTACTCAGAATTTAATGATCAATATACTGACGGAAAGCCGTCGAAGAGAGGATCGTCTGAACGCAAAGATCACTCAATTCCGATATCAGACGAGGAAGTTATGGCCATTCTCGTGGGACTGCGCAGGCAGCCTGCGAGAATTAATCTTCATCAACATACCCTGGTGAACGGTAATCGTTTCTATGATTTATTGCTTCCGCTGTGTTAGAAACGCATGGTATGCTAACGGTTCACGTTAACCAAATGATCGAACACCAACAATTGGTATCAGAGCTTCAGTTTCGTGGTTAAGCGTGACACGTTAGACTAGGGTTTATGTGGTTAATTTTTCGAAATTAGGATTGCATGTTTAGGGTTTTGGTTTTACTGCACAAACCATGAATATCCCTATGTGAAATATACACACGAAGAAAGATATGCATTATGATGTAGGAAATAATCATCATGATGAAGGAAATATGCCTCATGACGTAGGAACGAGTGTCATGATTAAGGAAACAAGCATCATAATGAAGGAAATGAGCATCACGATAAAGAAAATATGCATCACTATAAAGGAAAATGAGCATCATTATAAAGGAGAGCATCGTGATGATGGAAATAAGCATCATGATGTTGTAAGTATGCATCATGATTAAAGAAATGAGAATCACGAAGAATGAAACCATTATCAAGAAGATGGAAATAAGCATCATTATAAAGAAAATATGCATAATGATGAAGGAAATGAGCATCATGATGCTGGAAATAAGAATCATGAAATAGGAAATATGCATCATTATGAAGAAATGAGCATCACGATGAAGGAAACGATCATCAAGATGGTTGAAATGATCATCATGATGAAGGAAATGACCATAACGAAAAAGGAAATGATCATCATGATAAAGGAAATGAGCATCATGATGAAGAAAATATGCATCACTGAAGAAAATGAACATCAGGATGGTTGAAATCAGAATCATGACAAAGGAAATATTCATCAAGACTAAAGAAGTGAGCATCATGATATAGGAAACGATCATTAAGATGATGGAAATGAACATCATGATGAAGGATATGACCACAACGATGTAGGAAATGATCATAATGATGAAGAAATAGGCCTCATGATGTAGGAAATTAGCATCATGATGAAGGAAATATGCATCATGATAAAAGAAATGACCATAAAGATGTAGGAAATATACATCATGGTGTAGAAAATGAGCATCATGATGAAGAAAATACGCATCATGATGAAGTAAATAATAATTGTGTTGATGGTAATGAGCATCATGATGAAGGAAATATGCATCATGATAAAAGAATTGAGTATCATGATTAAGGAAACGATTAATGAAATGAGCATCAATATGAAGGAAATATGCGTCATGATGAAGAGAATAAGCATCATTATGATGGAAATGATTATCATGTTGAAGAAAAAAAATGCATCATAATGAAATAAATGAGCATAACGATGTAGGAAATAGGCATCATGATGTAGGAAACATGCATCATGATGAAGGAAATGAGCATCATGTTGATAGATTTATGTATCGTGATGATAGAAATGAGCATCATGATGAAGGAAAAGAGAATAATGATGAAGAAAGTATGCATAATAAAAAAGGAAATGAGTATCATGATGAAGGAAATGAGTTTTATGATGAAGTAATGAACATCATCATGAAGGAAATAAGCATCATGATGTAGGAAAGAACATCATTTGGAAAGAAATATGCATCATGATAAAGGAAATGAGCATCATGAGGAATGATATATGGATCTTGATGAAATAAATGAGCATCATGATGAAGGAATTGAGCATCATGATGTTGGAAATAAACATCATGAATATAGAAATAAGCATCATGAAGAAGGAAATGATCGTCATGATGAAGGAAATCATCATCATATTGATGGAAATGAACTTCATGATGAAGGAAATATGCTTCATGATGTAGGAAATGAATATCATGATGAAGGAAATATGCATCATGATTAAGGAAATGAGCCTCAAGAAGAAGGAAATATGCATCATGATGAAGGAAATGAGCATCACGATGATGGAAAGAGCATCATGATGAAGGAAATACACATCATGATAATGGAAATGAGCATTATGATGAAGAAAATATGCATCATGATAAAAGAAATGTTCATTAAGATGACGAAAATAAGCATCGTGATGACTAAAATATGTATCATGATTTAGGAAATGTGCATCATGATGAGGGAAATATGCATCATGATTAATAAAATGAACATCATGATGAAGGAAACTATCATTAAGATGTTGGAAATGAGCATCATGATGAAGAAAATGATTATTAAGTTGATGGAAATGAACATCATTATGAAGGAAATATGCATCATGATCAAGGAAATGAGCATCATAATGAAGGAAATGACCATAATGATGTAGGAATGATCTACATGATGAAGTAAATATACATCAAGATGAAGGAAAATAGCTTCATGACGTAGGAAATGAGCATCTGACATAAGAAATAAGCATCATGATGATGGCAATGAGCATCATGATGAAGGAAATGAGCGTTATAATGAAGTCATTAAGCATCGAGATGAAGGAAATATGCATCATGATATAGGAAGAGCGCACAATGAAGGAAATATGTATCATAATGAAGGAATAAACATCATGATGAAGGAAATATACATCATGAAGAATAAAAAGAGCATCATGATAAAGGAGAGCGTCATGATATGGAACTAAGCATTTTGATGAAGGAAATGAGTATCACGATGAAGAAAATGATTTTAAAGACAATGGAAATGAGCAACATGATGAAGAAAATATGCATTACGATGTAGGAAATGATCATCATGATGAAGGAAATATGCATCATGATGTAGGAAAGAGCGTCATGCTTAAGGAAATAAGCATTATAATGAAAGAAATGAGCATCGTGATAAAGAAAATATGCGTCACTATAAAGGAAAATGAGCATCGTTATAAAGAAGAGCATCATGATGATGGAAATAAGCATCATGATGATGGAAATAAGCATCATGATGTAGGAAATATGGATCATGATGAAGGAAATAAGAATCACGATTAATGAAACCATTATCGAGATGATGGAAATAAGTATCATTATTAAGAAAATAAGCATAATGATGAAGAAAATGAGCATCATGATGCTTGAAATATGAATCATGATATAGGAAATATGCATCATGATGAAAAATTGAGCATCACGATGAAGGAAACGATCATCAAGATGATTGAGAGGAGCATCATGATGAAGGAAATGACCATAACGATAAAGCAAATGATCATCATGATAAAGAAAATGAGCAACATGATGAAGAAAATACGTATTATGATGTAGGAAATGATCATCATGATGAAGGAAATATGCATCATGATGTAGGAAAGAGGTCATGCTTAAGGAAATAAGCATCATAATGAAGGAAATGAGCATCGTGATAAAGAAAATATGCGTTACTATAAAGGAAAATGAGCATCATTATAAAGGAGAGCATCGTGATGATGGAAATAAGCATCATGATATAGGAAATATGGATCATGATGAAGGAAATGAGAATCACGATGAATGAAACCATTATCGAGATGATGGAAATAAGCATCATTATTAAGAAAATATGCATAATGATAAAGGAAATGATCATCATGATGAAGGAAATGAGCATCATGATGCTGGAAATAAGAATCATGATATAGGAAATATGCATCATGATGAAGAATTGAGCATCACGATGAAGGAAACGATCATCAAGATGATTCAGAGGAGCATCATGATGAAGGAAATGACCATAACGATAAAGCAAATGATCATCATGATAAAGAAAATGAGCATCATGATGAAGGAAATTTGCATCACTATGAAGAAAATGAACATCAGGATGATTGAAATCAGAATCATGATTAAGAAAATATTCATCAAGACTAAAGAAGTGAGCATCATGATATAGGAAACGATCTTTAAGATGATGGAAATGAACATCATGATGAAGGATATGAGCACAATGATGTAGCAAATGATCATATTGATGAAGGAATAGGCCTCATGATGTAGGAAATGAGCATCATGGTGAAGGAAATATGCATCATGATGAAAGAAATAACCATAAAGATGTAGGAAATATACATCATGATGTAGGAAATGAGTATCATGATGAAGGAAATACGCATCATGATGAGGTATATAAGAATCCTGATGATGGTAATGAGCATCATGATGAAGGAAATATGCATCATGATTAAATAATTGAGTTTCATGATTAAGGAAATGATTAATAAGATGAATGAAATGAGCATCGTAATTAAAGAAATATGTGTCATGATGTAGGAAATGAGCATCATGATGATGGAAATATACATCAAGATCAATGAAATGAGCATCACGATGAATTAACTGAACATCATAATGTAGTAAATGAGCATCATGATGAAGGAAATAAGCATCATTATGATGGAAATGATTATCATGTTGCAAGAAATATGCTTCATAGTGCAGGAAATAAACATAATGATGTAGGAAATAGGCATCATGATGAAGGAAAGATGCATCATGATGAAGGAAATGAACATCATTATGATAGTATATCTTTATGATGGATATCAGCATCATGATGTAGGAAAAGAGAATAATGATGAAGAAAGTATGCATCATGATGAATGAAATGAGTACCATGACAAAAGAAATGAGCATCATGATGAAGAAAATATACATCATGATCAATGAAATGAGCACCATAATGAATTAAATGAACATCATGATGTAGGAAATGAGCATCAAGATGAAGGAAATATGCATCATGATGAAGGAAATAAGCATCATTATGATGGAAATGATTGTCATGTTGAAGGAAAAAAAACATCATAATGAAAGAAATGAGCATAATGATGTAGGAAACATGCATCATGATGAAGGAAATGAGTATCATGATGATAGATATATGTATCATGATGATGAAAATGAGCATCATGATGAAGAAAAAGGTTATTTCTTGTACTATACGTAGATGATATATTGCTCATTGGAGACAATGAAAGAGTATTGTCAGGCATATGGGTATGGTTAATGAAGCAGTATGAAATGAAGGACTTAAGAAGAGTAAAAATATCCTTTTGATAATGGTAATACGGATCACAAGAAAGGATATTGTGCTTGTCTTAGGCTTCATGAATTGATACTATTCTTACTTGTTTTAGCATGTGACTTTATCTAAGGAAATGTGTCTTGAGACACAAAAAGAAGATAAAGGTGCTGAAAGCAGGTCCTTATGCTTTGGCGAATAAGGAAGCTTAATCTAAGGTATGCTATGCATGAGATATGGATAACTACTTTGCTAAAGGCATAAACAGTGTGTATCAAAGTTACCTAAAATAAGAATGTTGAACTGCGGTAACACATAATTTTGAAGTACCTGAAAAGGACTAGAAATTATGTGTGGACATACCAAACAGATCATTGCTTCTTAGCAGTTACATAGATTCAGATTTTTCAAATCAGATAGGAATGACAGTAAATCCACCTGAAAGGTTATGTATTTAATTTTAGGAAGTAGAGTCATAATGTGGAGTGTGATATAGAAATATATTTCAGACTCCAGACCCCATCTTGGAAAGATGATAAATTGGAGCCTGAGAGGTAGTCAAAATATCTGTATGACTCTAGGGACTTCATGATGGACTTCGAAGTGATTCTAAGTTTGCCCTAGATTGTCACAATTTATTTTGATGATAATGGTGCAGTTGCAAACTTGAAAGAATCACGAGTCCATAAGGCAATTAAACACATGGAGCGTGAGTACCACCTATTACGAGAAATCGTATGATGAGGGAAAGGTTGTTGTCGCCTAGATTGCATTGAATGATAACAAAGTAAATCCATTTACAATGACCTTAAGGCGAGAGATTTTGATGGTCGTGTAGTGGGAGTAGGAATCAGATGTATGGCAGAAGACATGACAGCATAGTCTTTTAGTATAAGTGGGAGATTGTTGGATTGTATACTAAAAGTCTAGCTTTTTGTATGAACAATGTTTAAACAATTTATTTTGAAATGAGAATCATATGATCAAGCGATTGCGTCTTATAATTTATTTATATGCAAGATGCAATAGTCCACTTACTTTATATTGTAGAAAATATGTTGTGCGACAACATGCGGAAGATCATATTATCATGATGGTTTTATGTGGTTTGGTATTAGATTGTCTTGGCTATAGAATCACATTAGTGCACTTGTGTGTATTGAGCAGGACCGCTTGAGATTGCTTGACTTATACTGACTTATAGGAGAACTTGATCTCAGTTATTATGGATGTTCGTGCTCTTAATCCCTATACAATAACCTTGACATGTAAGGCTGTATGTATTTCTTTGATTCATTCATGGGTGAGATTTACATGTAATGAAATCAACAAACTAGCTGAGTTGGGAAATAGTGCTGTCTCTATGGTATGCTGTTGATTGTGGAAGGAATCCGTGTCCGTCATAGGTTGATGATGTCCCCTTGAGGAGCTCATAAGGATTATCATGTAAACCCTGTAGGTGGATTTATTTCGGCATGATAATGAAGTTGAGTGGTACTACTCTTGGATGAGATATTAATTAATGGAGTTGTTATTACTTAATTAATTAATGGACATTGAATATCTTAAAATTGGGGAGACTAACGGGCTCATAATAAGAAAGAGCCCAAAACATAATTTTGGGATTGGAAAGGTAGTGCAGTAATAATATTTTAGTGGTATATATTATTTTTATTATTGGACTTAAGTATAAGCTTTGGGATAAGCTTGGATACTTAAGCCCAGTGGAGGCCCAACCCAATTTCTCCTCCTGGTCCCTGCTGTAGCCCATATATAAGTCATTTCAGTTGTCCATAAACCCTAATTACATGCCTAACACTGTGAGGGGGTGAGGGAATAGCAGATTTAGAAGATCTTGAGGATCATCGTCCACACGACGTCGAGATTGTACTTGGAAATACAGCAGAAGAATGGAAGGTTGTTTGCTGCTGCTGTCCGCCACCTTGCAAAATTCATATAAAATCGTACAGTGCTCCGAATTTAATTTTTAAGATACTGTCGGAAAGCCGACGAAAAGAGGATCGTCTGAGCGTGTAGATCACTCCAATCGGAGTTCAGATGAAGAAGTTATGGCCATTCTCGTAACGCTGCGCAGGATGCCAGCGAGAATCAACCTTCTTCAACATACCCTGTGAAAGGTAATACGTTTCTTGTTTTTGTGCTTTTGCTGTATGACAGAATCGTATGGAACCCTAACAGTTCACATTAACAAAATGAACGAATGCCAACAGTCCATGCCCATTGCATAGGATTTCCAACGGGTTTCCCATGCCTGTTGCCTAGGATTGCCCACGGGTTGCCCTCGCCCATTGCCTAGGATTGCCCACGGGTTGCCCACGCCCGTTGCCTAGGATTGCTCACGCCCATTGCCTAGGATTGCCGATGGGTTTCCCATGCCCGTTGCCTAGGATTGCCCACGGGTTGCCCACACCCGTTCTCTAGGATTGCCCACGGGCTGCCCACACCTATTGCATATGATTGCCCACGGGTTTCCACGCTCGTTGCCTAGGATTTCCCACGCCCGTTGCGTAGGATTTCCAATGGGTTTCGCATGCATGATGTAATAGTCCATTTACTTTATACTGTAGATAATATGTTGTGCGACAACACGCGGAAGATCATATTATCGGTTTCCTTATAAAGTATAAACAGATGCTCACAACTGAGATAGACGGGGGCTCTCTATCGGTATGGTTGTAGTGTGGTTTGGTATTAGCTTGTCTTGGCTATAGAATCACATTAGTGCACTTGTGTGTATTGAGTAGGACCGCCTGAGATCGTTCGACTTATACTGACTTATAGAAGAACTTGATCTCTGTTATTATGGAAGTTCGTGCTCTTAATCCCTATACAATAACCTCGACACGTAGGGCAGTATGTATTTTTTTGATTCATCAATGGGTGAGATTTATAAGTATTAAATCAACAAACTCGGTGAGTTGGGAAGTAGTGTTGTATCTATGGTGTGCTGTTGATTGTAGAAGGAATCCATGTCCGTCATAGGTTGATGATGTCCCCTTGAGGAGCTCATAAGGTTTATCATGTAAATCTTGCAAGTGGATTAATTCCGGCATGATAAAAAGGTTGAGTGGTACTACTCTTGGATGAGATATTAATTAATTTGAGTTGTCAGTAACTTAATTAATTAATGGACATTGTATATCTTAAACATGGGGAGACTATCGGGCTTATAATAAGAAGGAGCCCAGAACATAATTTTGGGATTGGACGGGTAGTGCAATAATAATACTTTAGTGGACTATATTATTATTATTGGATTTAATTAAAAGCTTTGGGCTAAGCTTGGTTAATTAAATCTAATTGAGGCCCAGCCCAATTTCTCCTCCTGGTCCCTGCAGTAGCCCAAGTATATAAGTTGTCTCAGTTCCTAATAACCTAACTCTGCGCCTCTTACGTAGAAAGAGATCAGGAACAGATTGAGAACTCTCTGGGGATTGTTGACCACTCAACACCAGAGAGTTGACTTTGGGTAATACTGCAGAAGATCAGAGGTGTTCTTCTCTGCAGTTCATCCTCTACACCAACCCAGAAGTACGGTAAACAATTTTATTGCTTCCGCTGTTATTTGTTTGCCTGTTAATCCTAACGGATCACGTTGAACCGCACGATCCAATTGGCCAACAATTGGTATCAGAGCGTTGGTTTCGTGGTGAAACGTGAACCGTAAGGTTGGGTTTTTGTGATTATTTGATTGAATGAATTTAATCTAGATTTATCGCATGTTGAGCAGTCTGTATGTGATTATGTGATTATATGAATTATCTTATTTTAATCGCATAGTACGAATACGTATGAGTGGTTACTTCTGATTGACATTGTGAGAACTATTTACACACGGTGAAAGAAACCACCATACAATCTGCTCCTGTCTTTTCATCCTCTCTTTTCAAAGAAAGAAAGCAAGTTAGATCCGTGAGACTGCCTTGCTGATCGATAACAACACGCTGGAATTTATTTCGCTGCGTAATGATGGGCTGGAAGTTGATCGACAAGCCTGCCGGTGACTGTATTGTTGTCTCGATCGAAGAGAGAATGGCTGTCGGCGGACGGCACGGCTGATGGATCGCTGATGGCCCAGTCGTTGTGGACTAACACGCTGTTGGTCGGCCGACTGCAAGGCGTGATCGATGGAGAGAGTATCTCTCGTGCAACACAATCAGCGTTTGGTGATGGTTGTGAAAACGGACGTCGATGGCGGATGGCGAGAGCAATCTTTTTCCAGTCGGGTCAGAGAAGATCGGCAGTGGGTTCTGATTGGCGGCAAGACTTCAGGCAACTGCTGCGGATGAACGGCGCTGGAGCGTCGCGATGGGCTGTTGAGGACAACGCTGCTGACTGGATTTCCAGGCGACTCTCCTGGCGATTCTGGGTGGGCCTCTGGCAGGTTTCGATCGGGCCTATTTCTTCTACGATCGGTGGCCACATACCTGGATTGCTGGTTTCGGACGAGCCTTCTACTGGTTCTGATCGTGTCTCTCGATTCCGAAGAGTATCTGAAGTGCCATTTGGAAACGGCAAGTGATCGCCAGCATCGTTTGGAGCCATTGATCGGAAGTCGCGAGCCACACCTTCTGGAATATTTGATCGTGATCATCATGGTTTACTGGGCGCACCAGTCGAATTGGACCGGTGGTCAGGCCTGGCGGAAGCCGGCGTGTTTCACGGCTGGTGGACCAGCAGCTGCATCGGCGAGCCATGACAGGCCGGCGACGGCAGGCGATGTGTTTGCGGCAAGAGAAAAGACGACGGCGTAGGCTTGCTGGAAGCATTCGGCAGCTCTGATCGGCAGATGGCTGACGGCTCGATTCCAGAGTGCTGTCGTCGCGGTCGCCGGGAGCAGCGGGCACCTCCGATCAAGCATGGAGCTGGGAATGCTAGACACGGCTGGGCTCAGGTTGTATGCGTGTGAAATCAAGAAGCGGCTGAAGCATTAGGGCAGCAGCTGTTTTTTGGGCTGTTGATTTGGGCCTTTGTTGCTGGGCTTTTATTTATGGCTGCTGGACTATTCTATTAATGGTGGTTAATGGGCTGCAGGGCCTAATTTTATTATGGTGTCTTGATGGGCACATTTCAGTAATTAAGATTGTGGGCTGCTCATTTTTAATTAAATGGTTTTGGGCTGCTGGGCCCAAAATTTAATTAAATGGTAATGGGCTGCTGGGCTAATCCTGATTTTAATTAATTGTGGGTTAATGTTGGGCCTGGTTTAAATATTGGGCTAGACCTTAATGCAGATATTGGCAGGGTAAATGGGCTTAGTTATTTTATTAATGGGTTGCTCATTTTATGCTAATAAAGTTTGGGTCAGCTGGTCCTATTTAATTGATCCAATATTTTATGCAATTAATTATGTTATATAACTGATTTAATTGTTTTAACTTGACAATTAATTGTTATATATGAAAGACATGTTCTATGTGATTTATTTATTTAAATTGCTGTTAATAGAAGCATGTCTTAGTTGTATATTTTATTCTGGAATATTATATGCATGTTAAAAACCCTCGGTAATTAAATAACTAAGTGGGAGAGGGGATTGGTAATAAATTCCCGCGGCCTCCATTATTGGTTTGTAAGTGATGTGAGTAAACTTGCGTGTTGGCATAGGCCTTCCTCCCTAACGGATGAGTTTATTCACGGATCACTGGTACAGACTTCATAAATAATTATTGTTTGTAATGTGGCACATAAACTTGCGTGTTGGCATAGGCCTTCCTCCCTAACGGATGAGTTTGTGTGCGGTACACTGGTACAAACTTATAATTGATGATTGTAGGAAGCTACCCGAGCGCGTGTGTACTTCTCCAACTGTAAGGCACATAAGCTCGCGCAGTGGACTTGGGATCAAATAATGGTGTACACTTAGGTGTAAATAATTAGTATCCTCCCCAACGGAGTCACTGCTATTATTTGCATGGCTAAAGAGTAACCGACTATTAATTATTTTGTCATAAAGTTAGGTTGACAAATGAAATTAATGGGTAAAACCTTCTCTTGTAAATGTTCGGGTTTGTAAACGTCCACACTAACGTGGCTTGCAGACTCACGGTGCTTGAGATGTCGGTGAATTTTATTTTATATTGTTTTGAGGGAAACAATATAAAAGGATAAAATTCGAAGTTTTGATCAAAATATTTATTTGTGATTCTCTGAATTTCGAATGGTATTATCTCACTAATTGTTAACTAAAAGACATTATATTTACTTGTCCAAATTAGTTGATTAGAAAAGAATCGTGTTTTTGAAAATTACTGCTTAAGAAAATACATGTGTTCTCTCAAAGGACGGCTCATGATGCCTATTAAAGTCTTTAGTGAAGAGATGAGAGGATCATAGAAATATGATGAACTCATGTAACTCTTCAGATACTTGAGTAATTTAAAAGGCGCAAGATCATGATAGAATTTGATGAATGAATTGGAAAAGCTTGGAGTATAAATTGAAAGGGAAACCTAGATCAATTTTATTCTCCATGTTTAGCCTTGATGTTTTGAGAAAGTTCTACCTGAAATACTAGAGGATGTATATGGTGGGAAACTTCTGACAAAACATGTGGCAAAGGAAAGCCATTTTCATCATAAAGTGAACAAGTTTAATATCTCATTTACTAATGGTTCAAACATGATTAGTGATGGCATCTACTGATACGAAGTATGTAGATACTGGAATCACTAAATGTTTATCACTTAGTAAGGATAAGATTTTTAACAACATGGGTAAAACTACAAAGGTAGTGGCTATTGCAGTGGGAGTTGTTTATTTATCTTATGATAAGAATAAACAATTGATTATGAGAAATTGTCTTTACGTACGTTTCATAGAAAGAATTTAATTTCGGTTTCTATGCTATGCATTAACGGATGGATACTTCATTTCATTTAAATGACATGGTCATAGTAATGAGGAATGAGACTATAATCCGTTAAAGTACGTTGGTGGATAAAAAGTATACTCTTGAATCATGTACATCCAACAGATGCAATAAATAGTAATTAAATAATGCATCTTCTAATATTAGTAAGAGAAATGAACCTTCGAAAATGAACTAAACATACATTTGGCGTCTAAGATTAATTCATTTTACTTGAATATGATTCAAAAGTTGATAGCCGATAGACCGTAAGGTTTATCTGAAGTGGAAACTATCGGACTTGCGAGTCTTGCTTGGAAGTAAAAATGATTAACTGCCTTTTCAAGGCTGTGGGGTGTAGAGCCAAAGATATATATGTTGGAATTAGTTCATTCTGATTCAAGCGAACTTAAAATTATCCAGGCGAGAGGTGGTTATGAATATTCGAAGATTATTCTGGAAACCAATATATTTATATGATGCACTGCATGTCTAAATTCTTTGATTAATTCAAGAATTGTAAGGCTGGTACAGTGAAGCGTCATGGAAAATATATTAAGTCATTATGATTCAATCATGATGGTGAATACCTCTTGGGATAGTTAGGAGCTATTGATCAGAAGTTGAGATTAAATCTCAAGTTGTCTACACCGGGCATGCCCCAGCTGAATGGTGTGGTGGGTAGAAGGTATTAGGCTCTTATGGTTATGATTAGATAGACGATGAATTATTTGGAATAATTAAATTCGTTTTATGGATATGCCCTAGATACAGTAATTCGTGAAACGTTTGTCTGTATATGGGATATCCTAGAAAAATGGAGGGTGGTTTATTTAGTCCAAAAGATCGAAGGGTAATTGTTAACTCAATAACTAGATTTTTGGAAAAGGGCTATGTAATAAATCATAAACCCATGTATGAGTTGTTCTAAAGGAAGTGAGAGGAAAACACTAAGTATAAGTACCAAGTGTACAAGAGGATATACCGCAAGGTAAACTGCAACGCGTGTCACGTCTGATACACAATTACATGTAGTGCCTTGTCGTAGTGGGAGGGTTGTGTGACAACTCATAAATATATGTTTGGGAGAGTCGTGAGACTTGATCCCTAGTAAACATGGTATTGTCCCACGGATATGACGTAGCACTACAAGATGAAAATGCGGAATCTTAGTAAGTTGCAATGAATGTAGAAATAGAATCTACGGATTCTAAATTAAGTCTGGGAGCTTAGTAGACCACTACATAGTGTAAAAGCCATTGGAAGTGGTCATAGGAAATAAAAGAGGATCATATGGAAAGGTGAAAACCTTAGAAGCAAAGCTTGTTGCGAAAAGATGTACTCAGAAAGAAATGGTTCGATTATGAGGGAACATATTCGCTGGTAGCTATGCTTAAATTGATTCGGATTCTTTTATTTATTGCTGCTCATATTAAATTATGAGGGACAGCAAATAGATGTCAAGACAGCTTTCCTGATTGGAAGTCTTGAGGAAAACATCTATGTGAAGCAACCAGAGTGATTTATTGCAAAGTACTAATAGCATTTAGATAGTAAGCTTAAAAGTGTCCAGCGATGGACTAAAGCAAGCTTTGAGATCGTGAAGCATCTGTTTTGATTAGGTAATCCAGTGGCACGGATTTAAATCAATCAGCGGATGTATCTTGTGTATTGTAAAGAGTGATGGAAACGTAATGGTGTTTTTTGTACTATACGTAGATAGTATCTTGCTCATTGGAGACAATGAAAGAGTATTATCGGGCGTATGGGTACGGTTAATAAAGCGGTAGAAATGAAGGACTTAAGAAAGGCAAAATATATCCTTTTGATCACGGTAATACGGATCACAAGAAAGGATACTATGCTTATCTCAAGTTTCATAAAATGATACAGTCCATACTCATTTAGCATGTGAATAGACTTGCGCGTCGGCATTAGAGCCTTCCTCCCCATCGGATGAGTTTATTCATGGAATGCTATGAACGAAGTTGGATATCTGTTTTGGTTAACGCATGAACAGTGGGTATCAACGTAACCCGGATCAAGAATGATGAACTGTAGTAAGACATATATAAAGTGCCTGAGAAGGACTGGAAATTATATATGAACTTACTGGACATATTCACTGCTTCTTGTGGATTACGTAGATTCGGATTTTTAGTCAGATTGGACGGTAGTAAATTCTCCTCAAAGGTTATGTGTTTAATTTTAGGAAGTAGAGTCATAATGTGGAGGAGTGTTATATAGAAATATATCTCAGACTCCGGACTCCATCATGGAAAGATGATGAATTGGAGCCTATGAGGCTGCCAAAGTATCTATGTGACTCTAGAAACTTCATGATGGACTTTGAAGTGTTTCTAAGTTTGCCCAAGGTAATCACAATTTACATTGTTGATATTGGTGCAGTTGCAAACTTGAAGGAATCACGAGTCCATAAGGCAATTAAACACATGGAGCGCGAGTACCACCTGTTACGAGAAATCGTATGATGAGGGGAAGGTTGTTGTCGCCTAGATTGCATCGGATTATGACCTAGTAAATCCATTTACGAGGACCTTAAGGCGAGAGCTTTTTATGGTCGTGTAGTGGGAGTAGGAATCAGATGTATGGCAGAAGACATGACAGCATAGTCTTTTAGTATAAGTGGGAGATTGTTAGATTGTATACTAAAAGTCTAGCTTTAGTATGAACAATGTCATAACATTATTTGAAATGAGAATCATTGATCAAATGATTGCATCTTATAATTTATTTTATATGCATGATGTAATAGTCCATTTACTTTATACTGTAGATAATATGTTGTGCGACAACACGCGGAAGATCATATTATCGGTTTCCTTATAAAGTATAAACAGATGCTCACAACTGAGATAGACGGGGGCTCTCTATCGGTATGGTTGTAGTGTGGTTTGGTATTAGCTTGTCTTGGCTATAGAATCACATTAGTGCACTTGTGTGTATTGAGTAGGACCGCCTGAGATCGTTCGACTTATACTGACTTATAGAAGAACTTGATCTCTGTTATTATGGAAGTTCGTGCTCTTAATCCCTATACAATAACCTCGACACGTAGGGCAGTATGTATTTTTTTGATTCATCAATGGGTGAGATTTATAAGTATTAAATCAACAAACTCGGTGAGTTGGGAAGTAGTGTTGTATCTATGGTGTGCTGTTGATTGTAGAAGGAATCCATGTCCGTCATAGGTTGATGATGTCCCCTTGAGGAGCTCATAAGGTTTATCATGTAAATCTTGCAAGTGGATTAATTCCGGCATGATAAAAAGGTTGAGTGGTACTACTCTTGGATGAGATATTAATTAATTTGAGTTGTCAGTAACTTAATTAATTAATGGACATTGTATATCTTAAACATGGGGAGACTATCGGGCTTATAATAAGAAGGAGCCCAGAACATAATTTTGGGATTGGACGGGTAGTGCAATAATAATACTTTAGTGGACTATATTATTATTATTGGATTTAATTAAAAGCTTTGGGCTAAGCTTGGTTAATTAAATCTAATTGAGGCCCAGCCCAATTTCTCCTCCTGGTCCCTGCAGTAGCCCAAGTATATAAGTTGTCTCAGTTCCTAATAACCTAACTCTGCGCCTCTTACGTAGAAAGAGATCAGGAACAGATTGAGAACTCTCTGGGGATTGTTGACCACTCAACACCAGAGAGTTGACTTTGGGTAATACTGCAGAAGATCAGAGGTGTTCTTCTCTGCAGTTCATCCTCTACACCAACCCAGAAGTACGGTAAACAATTTTATTGCTTCCGCTGTTATTTGCTTGCCTGTTAATCCTAACGGATCACGTTGAACAGCACGATCCAATTGGCCAACATTGCCCACGCCCGTTTCCTAGGATTTCCCATGCCCATTGTCCACTCCTGTTACCTAGGATTACCCATGGGTTGCCCACGCCCATTGCCTAAGATAGTCCATGAGTTGCCCACACCCGTTGCTTAGGATTTCCCATGCCTGTTGCCCATGGGTAGCCCACACCAGTTGCCTAATATTGCCCACAAGTTGTACATTCCCGTTGCCTTGGATTGCCCATGCCCGTTGCCTAGGATTGCAATTTGGATTTCCCACGCTCGTTGCTAAGGATTGCCCACGGCCAACCCACGGGTTGCCCACGCCCGTTGCTTAGAGTATCCAAGCCCGTGGCAAAGGATTGCCCAGGGGTTGCCCATGCCCGTTACCTAGGATTGACCATGGGTTTCCTAGGATTGACCATGGGTTGCCCACACCCATTGCCTAGGATTTCCCACGCCCGTTGCCCATGGGTAGCCCACACCAGTTGCCTAGGATTGCCCACAAGTTGCACATTCCCGTTGCCTTAGATTGCCCATGCCCGTTGCCTAGGATTGCAATTTGGGTTGCCCACGCTCGTTGCTAAGGATAACCCACGGCCTACCCATGGGTTGCCCACGCCCATTGCCTAGGAGTATCCATGCCTCTAGCAAAGGATTGCCCAGGGGTTGCCCACGCCCGTTACCTAGGATTGACCACGGGTTTCATAGGATTGACCACGGGTTGCCCACAGCTGTTGTCTAGGATTGTCCACGGGTTGCCCATACCAGTTGTCTAGGATTGCCCAGGGGTTGCCCACACCCATTGCCTAGGATTGCCCACAGGTTGCCCACACCCGTTGTGTAGGATTGCACATGGGTTGCCCACACACATTGTCTAGGATTGCCCATGCCCGTTGCCTAGGATTGCCCACGCACATTGCCTAGGATTGCCCACGCCCGTCTCATAGGATTGCCAACAGGTTTCCCATGCTTGTTGTCTAGGATTGACCAAGGGTTGCCCACATCCGTTGCCTAGGATTGCCCACGCCCGTTGCCTAGGATTGCTCGGGGGTTTCCCACACCCATTGTTTAGGATTGCCCATGGGTTGCCGACACCAGTTTTAAAGGATTGCCCATGCCCGTTCCCCACTCCCATTACCTAGGATTGCCCATGGGTTGCCCACGCCCATTGTATAGAATAACCCACGGGTTGCCCACACCCATTGCCTAGGATTTCCCACTCACGTTGCCTTGGATTTCCCACTCACGTTGCATAGGATTGCCTACGCCCGTTCCCTAGGATTGCCCACAGGTTGCCCATTCCCATTGCCTAAGATTGCCCACGCCCGTTGCCTAGGATTACCAATGGGTTGTCCATGCACGTTATCTAGGATTGCCCACCAGTTTCTTATGATTGACTGCGGGTTTCCCACACCCTGTTATCTAGGATTTCACACGAGTTGCCCACATCTGTTGCCTAGGATTGCCCATGAGTTGCCCATGCCCATTGCATAGGATTGCCCACGCTCGTTGCTTAAGATTGCCCACGAGTCACCCACGGGTTGTCCATGCCCGTTACCTAGGATTAACCACGCCCGTTGCCTAAGATTGACCACGGGTTTCATAGGATTGACCACGGGTTACTCATACCCATTGTCTTAGACTGCCCACGAGTTGCCCACACCCGTTGTCTAGGATTGCCACATCTATTGCCTAGGATTGCCCATTGCCCACACCTATTATCTAGGATTGTCCACAAATTGCTAATGCCCGTTACCTAGGATTGCCCACGCCCGTTGCCTATGCCTACGGGTTGCCAACACCCGTTGCCTAGGATTGTCCACACCCGTTGTATAGTATTGCAACCGGTTTCCCATGTCTGTTGCCTAGGATTGTCCACGGATTGCCCACGTCCGTTGTTTAGGATTGCCCACGGGTTGCCCACGCCTGTTGCCTAGGATTGCCCATGCCCGTTACCTAGGATTGCCCATAGTTTACCCAGGCCAGTTTCCTAGGATAGCCCATGCCCGTTGCCCACTCCCTTTATATAGGAATGCCCATGGGTTGCCCACGCCCGTTCCCTAGGATTGCCTACAGGTTGGCGATTCCTGTTGCCTAGGATTGCCCATGCCTGTTGCCAAGGATTGCCCACGATCGTTGCCTAGGATTGCCAATGGGTTGTCCGCGCTCGCTATCTAGGATTGCCCACGGGTTTCCTATTATTGACTCTGGGTTGCCCATACCCTGTTATCTAGGATTTCCCACGGGCTGCCTATGCCCATTTCCTAGGATTGCCCACGCTCGTTGCTTAGGATTGCCCACGAGTCACCCACGGGTTGCCAATTCCTATTGCCTAGGATTACCCACTCCCGTTGCTTAGGATTGATCACGGGTTTCATAGGATTGCCCACGGGTTGCCCACACCTGTTGTCTAGGATTGCCCACGGGTAGCCCATGCCCTTTGCCTAGGATTGCCCATGGGTTGCCCACGCCCGTTGCCTAGAATTGCATACGAGTTGCCCATACCCATTGTCTAGGATTGCCCATGCTCGTTGCCTAGGATTGCCCACGTCTATTGCCTAGGATTGTCCACGCTCGTTGCATAGGATTGCCAGTGGGTTTCCCATCCTCGTTGTATAGGATTACCAACGGGTTTCCCATGCCTGTTTCCTAGGATTGACCACAGGTTGCCCACGCCCGTTGCCTAGGATTGTCTATGCCCGTTGCTTAGGATTGCCTGGGGTTGTCCACACCCATTACCTAGGATTGCCCACGGGTTACCGACACTCGTTTCTTAGGATTGCCCGCGCCTATTGCCCACTCCCGTTAACTAGGATTGTCCATGGGTTGCCCATGCCCATTGCCTAAGATAGGCCACGGGTTGCCCACACCCATTGCCTAGAATTTCCCATGCCCGATGCCCACGGGTAGCCCACACCAGTTGCCTAAGATTGCCCACAAGTTGCACATTCCCGTTGCCTTGGATTGCCCATGCCCGTTGCCTAGTATTGCAATTTGGGTTGCCCATGCTCGTTGCTTAGGATTTCCCACGTCCTACCCACGGGTTGCCCATGCCCGTTGCCTAGGAGTATCCATGCCCATGGCAGAGGATTGCCCAGGGATTGCCCACGCCCGTTACCTAGGATTGACCACGGGTTTCCTAGGATTGACCACGGGTTGCCCACACTTGTTGTCTAGGATTGCCCACGGGTTGCCCACACCAGTTGTCCAGGATTGCCCAGGGGTTGCCCACGCCCATGGCCTAGGATTGCCCACATGTTTCCCACGCTCGTTGTCTAAGATTGCCCATGGGTTGCCTACACTCGTTGCATAGGATTGCCCACGGGTTGCCCACTCTAATTGCCTAGGATTGTCCACGCCCGTTGCATAGGATTGCCAACAGGTTTCCCATGCCTGTTGCCTGGGATTGACCACGGGTTGCCCACGCCCATTGCCTAGGATTGCTCACTCCCATTTCCTAGGATTGCTTGGGGGTTGCCCACACCCATTGCCTAGGATTGCCCACGGGTTGCCCACACCAGTTTCAAAGGATTGCCCATGCCCGTTCCCCACTCCCGTTACCTAGGATTGCCCATGGGTTGTCCACGCCCATTGCCTAGGATAGCCCACGGGTTGCCCACACCCGTTGCCTAGGATTTCCCACTCATGTTGCCTTGGATTTCCTACTCACGTTGTCTAGGATTGCCTACGCCCGTTCCCTAGGATTGCCCATAGGTTGCCCATTCCCATTGCCTAGGATTGCCCACGCCCATTGCCTAAGATTGCCAATGGGTTGTCCACGCTTGTTATCTAGGATTTCCCATGGATTTCCTATGATTGACTATGGGTTTCCCATACCCTGTTATCTAGGATTTTCCACGAGTAGCCCATGCCCGTTGCCTAGGATTGTCCATGAGTTGTCCATGCCTTTTGCATAGGATAGCCCACGCTCATTGCTTAGGATTGCCCATGAGTCGCCCACTTGTTGACCATGCCCGTTGCATAGGATTAACTACGTCTGTTGCCTAGGATTGACCATGGGTTTTGTAGGATTGATCACGGGTTACTCACACCCGTTGCATAGGATTGCCCACACTCGTTGCTTAGGATTGCCCACGAGTCGCCCACGGGTTGCTCATGCCCGTTGCATAGGATTAACCATGCCCGTTGCCTAGGATTGACCACGGGTTTCGTAGGATTAACCACGGGTTACTACACCCATTGCATAGGATTGCCCACGAGTTGCCCACACCCATTTTCTAGGATTGCCCACGAGTTGCCCACACCCATTGCCTAGGATTGTCCACGCCCGTTGCATAGGATTGCCAAAGGTTTCCCATGCTTGATTCCTTGGATTGACCATGGGTTGCCCATGCCCATTGCCTAGGATTGCCAACTGGTTGCCCACGCCCGTTGCCTAGTATTGCCCATGTCTGTTGTTTAGGATTGCCCGGGGGTTGCTCACACCCATTACCTAGGATTGCCCACGGGTTGTCCACGCCCATTTCCTAGGATTGCCAACACCCGTTGTACACTCATATTACCTAGGATTGCCCATATGTTGCATACACCCATTACCTAGGATAGTCCATAGGTTGCCCACACCCATTGCCTAGGATTGCCCACGGGTTGCCCACACCAGTTTCAAAGGATTGCCCATGCCCGTTCCCCACTCCCGTTACCTAGGATTGCCCATGGGTTGTCCACGCCCATTGCCTAGGATAGCCCACGGGTTGCCCACACCCGTTGCCTAGGATTTCCCACTCATGTTGCCTTGGATTTCCTACTCACGTTGCCTAGGATTGCCTACGCCCGTTCCCTAGGATTGCCCACAGGTTGCCCATTCCCATTGCCTAGTATTGCCCACGCCATTGCCTAAGATTGCCAATGGGTTGTCCACGCTTGTTATCTAGGATTTCCCATGGGTTTCCTATGATTGACTATGGGTTTCCCACACCCTGTTATCTAGGATTTCCCACGAGTAGCCCACGCCCATTGCCTAGGATTGTCCATGAGTTGTCCATACCTTTTGCATAGGATAGCCCACGCTCATTGCTTAGGATTGCCCATTAGTCGCCCACTTGTTGACCATGCCCGTTGCATAGGATTAACTACGTCTGTTGCCTAGGATTGACCATGGGTTTTGTAGGATTGATCACGGGTTACTCACACCCGTTGCATAGGATTGCCCACACTCGTTGCTTAGGATTGCCCACGAGTCGCCCACGGGTTGCTCATGCCCGTTGCATAAGATTAACCATGCCCGTTGCCTAGGATTGACCACGGGTTTCATAGGATTGACCACGGGTTACTCACACCCATTGCATAGGATTGCCCACGAGTTGCCCACACCCATTGTCTAGGATTGCCCACGAGTTGCCCACACCCATTGCCTAGTATTGTCCACGCCCGTTGCATAGGATTGCCAAAGGGTTTTCCATGCTTGATTCCTTGGATTGACCATGGGTTGCCCATGCCCATTGCCTAGGATTGCCAACTAGTTGCCCATGCCCGTTGCCTAGTATTGCCCATGTCTGTTGTTTAGGATTGCCTGGGGGTTGCTCACACCCATTACCTAGGATTGCCCACGGGTTGTCCACGCCCATTTCCTAGGATTGCCAATACCCGTTGTACACTCCTATTACCTAGGATTGCCCATATGTTGCACACACCCATTACCTAGGATAGTCCACAGGTTGCCCACACCCGTTGCTTAGGATTTCCCATGTCCATTGCCGAGGATTTTCCATGGGTCGCCTACGCCTATTGCCTAGAATTACCCACAGGTTGCCCATTCCCGTTGCCTTGGATTGCTTATGCCCACTGCCTAGGATTGCCAATGGTTTGCCCACACTCGTTGCTTAGGATTGCCCATGGGTTGTCCACCCATTGCCTAAGATTACCCATGCCTGTTGCAAAGGATTGCACATGGGTTGCCCACGCCCCTTACCTAAGGTTTACCATGGGTTTCCTAGGATTGACCACGGGTTGCCCATACCCGTTGTCTAGGATTGCCCATGGGTTGCCCACACCCATTGTCTAGGATTACCCACGTCCATTGCCTAGGATTGCCCAAGAGTTGCCCACACTTGTTGTCTAGGATTGCCCACGGGTTGCCCATGCCCGTTGCCTAGGATTGCCCACGCTCGTTGCCTAGGATTGCCCACGCTCGTTGCTTAGGGTTGCCCACGAGTCGCCCATGGGTTGTCCACGCCTGTTGCCTAGGATTACCCATGGGTTTCCCATGCCCATTACCTATGATAGGATTGATAACAGGTTACTCACACTCGTTGTCTAAGATTGCCCACGGGTTGCCCACACCTATTGTCTAGGATTTCTCACGGGTTGCCCACACCTGTTGCCTAGGAATACCCACGCCCATTGCATAGTATTGCCAACGGGTTTCCCATGCCCGTTGCCTAGGATTGACCACGGGTTGCCCACGCCCATTGCCTAGGATTGCCCAATGGTTGTCCACGCCCATTGTGTAGGATTTCTCGGGGGTTGTCCAAACCCATTGTCTAGGATTGGCTATGGGTAGCCTACACCGATTGCCTAAAATTGCCCACAGGTTGCCCATTCCCGTTGCCTATGATTGGTAATGCCCGCTACCTAGGATTGCCAATGGGTTGCCCACGCTCATTGCTTAAGATTGCCCAAGGATTGCCCACGCCTGTTGCCTAGGATTACCCACGCCCGTTGCAAAGGATTACACACTGGTTGCCCATGCCCGTTACCTAGGGTTGACCATGGGTTTCCTCGGATTGACCACGGGTTGCCCACACCTATTGTCTAGGATTGCCCACTGGTTGCCCACACCTGTTGTCTAGGATTGCCCACGTCCATTGTCTAGGATTGCCCAAGGGTTGCCTACACCTGTTGTCTAGGATTGCCCATGGGTTGCCCACACCCGTTGCCTAGGATAGCCCACGCTCGTTGCTTATGCCCACGGGTTGCCCACGCCCATTGCCTAGGATTGCCCACACCCATTGCATAGTATTGCTATGAGTTTCCCATGCCTGTTGCTTAGGATTGTCCATGGGTTGCCCACGCCCGTTGCCTACTCCCGTTACCTAGGATTGCCCATATGTTGCACACGCCCATTGCCTAGGATAGCTCATGGGTTGCCCACACCTGTTGCCTAGGATTTCCCATGCCCATTGACGATGATTGCCCACGGGTAGCCTACGCCCGTTACCTAAAATTGCCCAAAGGTTGCCTATTCCCGTTGCATAGGATTTGTTACGCCCGCTACCTAGGATTGCCAATGGATTGCCCATGCTCGTTGCTTAGGATTGCCCATGGGTTGCCCACGCCCGTTGCCTAGAATTACCCACGCTAGTTGTAAAGGATTGCACACGGGTTGCCTACGTCCGTTACCTAGGGTTGACCACGGGTTTCCTAGGATTGACCACGGGTTGCCCACACCTATTGTCTAGGATTGCCAATGGGTTGCCCACACCCGTTGTCTAGGATTGCCCACATCTATTGCCTAAGATTGCCCAAGGGTTGCCCATTCCCGTTGCCTAGGATTGCCCATGCTCGTTGCTTATGCCCACGGGTTGCCCACGCCCATTGCCTAGGATTGCCCACGCCCATTGCAAAGGATTGCCAATGGGTTTCCATGCCCGTTGTATAGGATTGCCCACGATTGCCCACGTCCATTGCCTAGGATTGCCCACGGGTTGACCACGCCTATTGCCTAGGATTGTCCGTGGGTTTTCCACACCTGTTGCCTAGGATTGGCCATGCCCATTGCTTAGGATTGCACAAGAGCTGTCCATGCCCGTTGCCTATGATTGCTCACTGGTTGCCCATGCCCGTGCATAGGATTGCCCAAGCCCGTTGCCTAGGATTGTCCACGCCTGTTGCTAAGGATTGCTGACGGGTTTCCCATGCCTGTTGCCTAGGATTGCCCACGGGTTACCTAGGATTGCCCACACCCGTTGTCTAGGATTACCCATGCCAGTTTCATTGGATTGCCCTCGCCCGTTGCCCACTCCCGTTATATAGGATTGCCCATGGTTTGCCCACGCCCATGGGTTGTCCACACTCGTTGCCTAGGATTGCCCATGAGTTGCCCATACCCATTGCCTAGGATTGCCCACGCCCGTTGCCTAGGATTTTCCACTGATCGCCCACGCCCATTGCCTCGGATTGCCCATGCTCGTTGCATAGGATTGTCAATGAGTTTTCCATGCCTGTTGGATAGGATTGCCCACGGGTTGCCCACGCCTATTGTCTAATATTGCCCACAGGTTGCCCAAGCCCGTTGCCTAGGGTTGCTCATGGGTTGCCCACTCCCGTTGCCTAGGATTGCCCACGAGTTGCCCACGCCCATTGCCTAAAATTGCCCACAAGTTGCCCATTCCCATTTCTTAGGATTGCCTACGCCCGTTGCCTTAGATTGCCAATGGGTTTCCCACGCTCGTTGCCTAGGATTGCCCATTCTCGTTGCCTAAGATTGCCCAAACCGATTGCCTAAGATTGCCCATGGGTTGCTCATGCCCGTTGCCTAGGATTACCCATGCCTGTTGTAAGGGATTGCACACGGGTTGCCCATGCCCGTTACCTGGGGTTAACTAAGGGTTTCCTAGGATTGACCACGGGTTGCCCACACCTATTATCTAGGATTGCCAATGGGTTGCCCACACCCGTTGTCTAGGATTGCCCACGTCCATTGCCTAGGATTGCCCAAGCGTTGCCCACACATGTTGTCTAGGATTGCCCACGGGTTGAACACGCCCGTTGCCTAGGGTTGCCCATGCTTGCCCATGCTCGTTGTTTATGCCCACGGGTTGCATACGCCAATTGCCTATGATTGCTCACGCCCATTGCATAGTATTGCAATGGGTTTCCCATCCTGTTGCTTAGGATTGTCCATGGGCTGCCCACGCCCGTTGTCTAGAATTGCCCACGGGTTGCCCACTCTCGTTGCCTAGGATTGTCCACACCAGTTACCTAGGATTACCCGGGGTTTGCCCATGGTTTGCCCACGCCAGTTTCCTAGGATTGCCCACGCCCGTTGCCCACTCCTGTTATATAGGATTTCCCAAGGGTTGCCCACGCCCATTGCCTAGGATAACCCACAGGATGCCCACACCCCGTTGCCTAGGATTGCCCACGGGTTGCCCTCGTCCATTGCCTAAAATTCCCCACAAGTTGCCCATTACTGTTTCATAGGATTGCCCACGCTCGTTGCCCAGGATTGCCAATGGGTTTTCCACGCTCGTTGCCTAAGATTGCCCATGGGTTACCCACGCTCGTTGCATAGGATTTTCCACGCCGATTGCCTAGGATTGCCCACGAGTTGCCATACCCGTTGCCTAGGATTGCCCATGCCCGTTGCCTAGTATTTTCCACTGATTGCCCACGGCTATTGCATCGGATTGCACATGCTCGTTGCATTGGATTGCCAATGGGTTTTCCATGCCTGTTGCATAGGATTGCCCACGGGTTGCCCACGCCCGTTGCCTAATATTGCCCACGTGTTGCCCAAGCCCGTTGCCTAGGATTGCTCATGGGTTGCCCACGCCCATTTCCTAGGATTGCCCATAGGTTGCCCATGCTCATTGTCTAGGATTGCCCACGCCCATTGCCTCGGATTGCCCAAGGTTTGTCCATGCCCGTTGCCTAGGATTGCCCACTGGTTGCACATGCCCGTGCATAGGATTGCCCACTCCCGTTACCTAGGATTACCCACACCAGTTTTCTAGGATTGCCCAGGCCCGTTGCCCACTCCCGTTATATAGGATTGCCCATGGGTTACCCACGCCCATTGCCTAGGATAGCCCACGGGATGCCCATACCCCGTTGCCTAGGATTGCCCATGAGTTGCCCATGCTCATTGCCTAAAATTGCCCACAAGTTGTCCATTCCCATTTCTTAGGATTGCCCACGCCCGTTGCCATGGATTGCTAATGGGTTTCCCACGCTCGTTGCCTAAGATTGCCCATTCTCGTTGCCTAGGATTGCTCACACCGATTGCCTAGGATTGCCCATGGGTTGCCCACGCCCGTTGCCTAGGATTACCCATGCCTGTTGTAAGGGATTGCACACGGGTTGCCCACGCCCGTTACCTAGGGTTGACTAAGGGTTTCCTAGGATTGACCACGGGTTGCCCACACCTATTGTCTAGGATTGCCCACGGGTTGCCCATACCCGTTGTCTAGGACTGCCCTCATCCATTGCCTAGGATTGCCCAAGGGTTGCCCACACATGTTGTCTAGGATTGCCCACAGGTTGAACACGCCCGTTGCCTAGGATTGCCCATGCTCGTTGCTTATGCCCACGGGTTGCATACACCCATTGCCTATGATTGATTGCCCACGCCCATTGCATAGTATTGCAAAGGGTTTCCAATGCCTGTTGCTTAGGATTTGTTGGGTTGTATACTAAAAGTCTAGCTTTAGTATGAACAATTTTATAACAATATTTGAAATGAGAATCATATGATCAAATGATTGCATCTTATAATTTATTTTATATGCATAATGCAATAGTCCATTTACTTTATACTGTAGATAATATGTTGTGCGACAACACGCGGAAGATCGTATTATCGGTTTCCTTATAAAGTATAAATAGATGCTCACAATCGAGATAGATGGGGACTCTCTATCGGTATGGTTGTAGTGTGATTTGGTATTAGTTTGTCTTGACTATAAAATCACATTAGTATGCTTTGTGCATATTGAGTAGGATCGTCTGAGATCATTCATCTTATACTGACTATATAGTAGAACTTGATCTCTGTTATTATGGAAGTTCGTGCTCTTAATTCCTATACAATAATCTCGACACGTAGGGTAGTATGTATTTCTTTGATTCATCATTGGGTGAGATTTATAAGTATTAAATCAACAAACTCGGTGAGTTGGGAAATAGTGCTGTATCTATGGTGTGCTGTTGATTGTAGAAGGAATCCATGTCCAACATAGGTTGATGATGTCCCCTTGAGGAGCTCATAAGGTTTATCATGTAAATCTTGCAAAGTGGATTAATTTCCGGCATGATAATAAGGTTGAGTGGTACTACTCTCGGATAAGCTATTAATTAATTTGAGTTGTCAGTAACTTAATTAATTAATGGGCATTGTATATCTTAAACATGGGGAGACTTCGGGCTCATAATAAGAAGGAGCCCAAAACGTAATTTTGGGTTGGAGTGGGTAGTGCAGTAATAATAATTTAGTGGACTTTATTATTATTATTGAATTAAATATAAGCTTTGGGCTAAGCTTGGATATTTAATCCAATGGAGGCCCAACTCCAATTCTCCTCCTGATCCCTGCTGTAGCCCAGTATATAAGTGAACTCAGCCTCTTGGAACCCTAAGTTTTCCTGCGCCTCTTTTGACGTGAGAAGGGAAAGAAGCAGATTAAGAGATCCTACAGACTGTTGCCCACACAATAGTAGGATCACACTTGGGACATACAGTAGAAGATCAGAGGTAGTTCTCTGCAGCAATTCATCCTCTACATCAACCCAGAAGTACGGTAAACCTATTTTAATTGCTTCCGCTGATTGTTTGCCTAAGTCCTAAACGGATCAAGTTTGAACCACACGATCCAATTTCCAACAATTGGTATCAGAACGATGGGTTCGTGGTGAAACGTGAGACGTTAGATTGGGTTTATGCCATTCGTGTGTTAATGGTCAGATTGATAGCATGTTTAAAGGGGATAATTTGATTATGTGAAATAATCTGAAAATAATCTCGTGGGTTTTATACTGTTATTGTTTTTCACCATGGCATGCAATTTGGTATGTGTGATTGTTAATTGTTTGTTCATTACTGGATACACTACACACACATCGAGAAACCCATCTGCTATCTATACACACTGGATCACACACACTCACGACCCGGTGGGCTGTCGCTGTTCTCATCAGAAAGAAAGGAAGAATGAAGTGAGTCCTCAACGTGCTATGGGCGAGTCGACGGGGGGTTGGAGCGAGTCAGAAGCAGTTTCCGACCGCGTCTGGCGACAATCCAAGCGAGTCACTGGCGACAGCGCGCGTTCGGGCAACAGCGGCGGTGGTGATAAAATTGGGTTCTGGGCAGGAAAGTCGAAGGCTGCCGGTCGAACCAGTGGTGGGTTCTGGTCGCATCAGGATGCGATCCGATCGAAGTTCTCCATGTTGGCAATTGGATCTTATGGTGAACACGATTCGAAAAGAAAACAAGTAATAATAATAAAAGCGGAAGCACAAATCAATTACCTGTCTTCTGGTTTGGTGTAGTGGATGATGATCTGAGAAGAACACCTCTGATCTTCTGCAGTATTACCCAAAGTCAACTCTCTGGTGTTGTGTGGTCAACAATCCCCAGAGAGTTCTCAATCTGTTCCTTATTTCTTTCTACGTAAGAGGCGCAGAGTTGGGTTATTAGGAACTGAGACAACTTATATATACTTGGGCTACTGCAGGGACCAGGAGGAGAAATTGGGCTGGGCCTCAATCAGATTTAATTAACCAAGCTTAGCCCAAAGCTTTTAATTAAATCCAATAATAATAATATAGTCCACTAAAATATTATTACTGCACTACCCATCCAATCCCAAATTATATTCTGGGCTCCTTCTTATTATGAGCCCGATAGTCTCCCCATGTTTAAGATATACAATGTCCATTAATTAATTAAGCTACTGACAACTCAAATTAATTAATATCTCATCCGAGAGTAGTACCACTCAACCTTATTATCATGCCGGAAATTAATCCACTTGCAAGATTTACATGATAAACCTTATGAGCTCCTCAAGGGGACATCATCAACCTTTGACGGACATGGTTTCCTTCTACAATCAACAGCACACCATAGAGACAGCACTACTTCCCAACTCACCGAGTTTGTCGATTTAATACATTTAAATCTCACCCATTGATGAATCAAAGAAATACATACTGCCCTACGTGTAGAAGTTATTGTATAGGGATTAGGAGCACGAACATCCATAATAACAGAGATCAAGTTCTTCTATATAGACAGTATAAGACGAACGATCTCATGCGGTCCTACTCAATACACACAGCAGTGTACTAATGTGGTTCTATAGTCAAGACAAACTAATACCAAACCACACTACAACCATACCGATAGATAGTCCCCGTCTATCTCGGTTGTGAGCATCTATTTATACTTTATAAGGAAACTGATAATATGATCTTCTGAGTGTTGTCGCACAACATATTATCTACAGTATAAAGTAAATGGACTTTTGCACAAACATATAAACAATTTATAATATGCAAACACGTTTGATCAAATGATTCTCATTTCAAATAAAATTGTCATTACATTGTTCAATATAAAAGCGAGGCTTTTAGTGTACAAATCTAACAATCTCCCACTTATACTAAAAGACTACGCTGCCATATCTGCTGACACGCATCTAATCCCCATTCCTTCTACATGCCCATCGAACGCTTTCGCTGGAAGGCTCTTAGTAAAAGGATCAGCAAGGTTATCCTCAGATGCAATCTTAGCGACAACGACTTCCCCTCTTTTAACGATGTCTCGTATCAGGTGGTACTTGCGCTCAATGTGTTTACTCGCCTTATGGGCTCGTGGTTCCTTCGAGTTTGCTACTGCACCACTATTATCACAATAAATTGTGATCGCTTTGGGCAAACCAGGAATCACATCCAAGTCCATTAAGAAGTTCCTGAGCCATACTGCTTCTTTAGCTGCCTCAGAGGCTGCTACATATTCAGCTTCCATGGTGGAGTCCGCAACGCATTTCTGCTTTACACTCCTCCATATTATGGCTCCTCCTCCAAGAGTATACACATAACCCGAGGTGGATTTACTAGCATCCCTATCTGACTGGAAATCCGAATCAGTATAACCCAAAGGTAGCAAAGTATCTGCCCGGTAAATCAGCACATAATTCTTAGTTCTTTTCAGGTACTTTAAGATGTGCTTTACCGCAGTCCAATGCCCTTGTCCTGGATTACTTTGATACCTACTGACCATGCCCACGGCATAACAGATATCCGGTCTCGTACATAGCATAGCATACATGAGGCTTCCCACTGCCGAAGCATAAGGGACCAGCTTCATTGCCTCTATATCATGTTGTGTCTTAGGAGACATTTCCTTAGACAGAGGTATTCCATGTCTGAAAGGTAGAAAACCTTTCTTGGAATCTTGCATGCTAAAACGAGCCAGGATTGTATCAATGTATGAAGATTGGGATAAGCATAACATTCTTTTCTTGCGATCCCTTATCAATTTGATCCCAAGAATGTGTCCGGCTTCTCCTAAGTCCTTCATTTCAAACTGCTTGGACAGCCATACCCTTACGCCCGATAATACCTTTACATTGTTTCCAATGAGCAGAATATCATCCACGTAGAGTACAAGAAATACCACTACGTTTCCGTCACACTTCTTGTACACACATGATTCATCCGGACATTGAATAAATCCATATGACTGGATTACTTCATCAAAACGGATGTTCCATGATCTAGAAGCTTGTTTCAATCCATAAATGGACTTTTTAAGCTTGCAGACAAGATGCTCTTCGCCCTTTGCAATGAATCCTTCTGGTTGCTTCATATAGATGTTTTCCTCAAGACTTCCATTCAGAAAGGCTGTCTTGACATCCATCTGCCATACCTCATAATCCATATGAGCAGCAATAGACAAAAGAATCCGGATTGACTTAAGCATGGCCACAGGGGAGAAGGTTTCCTCATAATCGATTCCTTCTTTCTGAGTATATCCTTTAGCCACAAGCCTTGCTTTAAAGGTTTCCACCTTACCGTCAGATCCTCTTTTTCTTTTATAGATCCACTTGCATCCAATAGCTTTTACACCATTGGGTGGTTCTACAAGCTCCCAGACTTGATTAGAATACATGGATTCTAATTCAGATTTCATTGCATTTTGCCATAATTGAGCATCTTTATCTTGCAGTGCCTCGTTGTAATTCCATGGGTCAATTTCATGTTCACCAGGGACCAAGTCAGAAGACTCTCCCAATCCCATGAATCTATCCGGTTGTATCACAACCCTCCCACTACGACGAGGCTCCGCAGGTAATTGTGTAACAGGTGTGACACGCGGTGCAGTGTCCTGTGGTATATCCTCTTGTACAGTTGGTATTATGTTTGGTGTTTCCCCTCTTACTTCTTCTAGAACAATTTTACTCATGGGTTTGTGATTCATTATATAATCTTCTTCCAAAAATCTAGCATTCGTGCTAACGATCACCTTTTGGTCCTTTGGATTATAGAATAAACCACCCTTCGTTCCTTTTGGATATCCTACAAACAGACAAACTTCCGTACGTGACTCTAACTTATCAGTATCCGTCTTTAACACATGTGCCGGAGCACCCCAAATCCGAAAGTGTTTCAAACTAGGCTTTCGCCCAGTCCACAATTCAATGGGTGTGGAAGCTACTGATTTAGAGGGTACTAAGTTTAGAATGTAAGCCGCTGTTTCTAAGGCATATCCCCAAAACGAATTTGGTAGTTCCGAATAACTCATCATTGATCTTACCATTTCCATAAGAGTCCTATTCCTTCTTTCCGCTACACCATTCTGCTGGGGTGTGCCTGGTGCAGACAATTGGGATTCAATCCCATTCTCCGATAAATAATTCCTAAACTCTCCCAAGAGGTATTCGCCACCACGATCAGATCGTAGTGTCTTGATATATTTTCCAAGATGCTTTTCCACATCAGCCTTGTACTCTTTGAATTTATCAAAGCACTCAGACTTGCGGCGCATCAAATAAATATATCCATATCTTGAATAATCGTCAATGAAAGTGACGAAATATTCAAAACCCCCTCTTGCCTGGACAGACATAGGACCACATAAATCGGAATGAACCAATTCCAACAAATCCTTGGCTCTATACCCCTTTGCCTTGAAAGGCCTTTTGGTCATTTTTCCTCCCAAGCAGGATTCGCAAGTTGGATAATTTTCCACTACTAATGAACTCAGAGGTCCATCAGCTATCAACCTTTGAATCCTACTTAAGTTAATATGACCAAGTCTTAGATGCCAAAGATATGTTTGGTTCATTTTTGAAGGTTCTTTTCTCTTATTAGTAGATGTATCATTCGTTTCAATTTGTTGCACTGTGGGAGAAATAGGATTAAGAGTGTACAAATTATCTATCAATGCACCATTACAGATAACAATTCTATTTTTCCTTATAACAACCTTGTCATTAAAAGAAACAGAATATCCATCCATAAACAATTTAGAAACTGAAATTAAATTCTTTCTAAAATGAGGTACATAAAGACAATTCCTCAAAACAAGAGTTTTATTCTTATTGAAAAATAAATGCACGTCTCCCACTGCGACAGCTGCTACTCTTGTAGCATTCCCCATGAGTATGGTAATCTCCCCATCACTAAGCTGCCGAGTTTGGTGGAACCCCTGCATAGAATTGCAGACATGATCAGTGGCTCCCGTATCTACACACCAAGTGTCAGCAGATACAGCCGCTAAACACGATTCAACAACTAGTATGTAAGACTTACCATTCCTGTTCCCCTTCAGAAGAGGGCAGTCAACCTTGTAGTGTCCCGGCTGCTTACATTTGAAGCACTTGCCTTTAGGTTTCTTGACCGCACCCGTCTTTGCCTTCACTTGGTTCACCGGTGCTGGATTCCCTTTCTTCTTCTTCTTCCTACCGCCTTTCGGCCTAGGATGAGAAGCATGTTCAGCAACATGAACCTGAGGTGGTCTACGAAACAGTTCTTCCGCTGCCACGAGTTCTGTCATCAGTTCCGCCAACGAGTACAAATGTTTGTTCATACCATAGTTCAGGCGAAACTGCTCAAAACTCCTAGGCAAGCTTTGGAGTATAATATCGACCTGGGTTTCCCCATCGATTTCTGCTCCAAGAACTTCCAACTCATTGAGTTGGCCCATCATCCTAAGGACATGCTCCCTTACGGAAGTGCCCTCAGCCATTTTGGTGTTCATCAAGACCGACATGCCCTTCGACCTAGCAGGACGACTCTGATGACCGAAGAGTTCCCTAAGATTAAGCATCATATCATAGGCGGTGTCCATAGCTTGATGCTGAGTCTGAAGTACATTTGACATTGAAGCCAAAATATAGCACTTAGCCATCTTATCAGCTTTGACCCACCTATTATAAGCATTTCTTTGCTCTTCGGTAGAGGCATCAGTAGGTGCTGGAGGGCATTCCTCAGAAAGTACAAAGATGTAATCTTCAGCAGTTAAAACAATATCCATGTTACGCTTCCAGTCGACATAATTAGTGCCAGTAAGTTTGTGTTCTTTAAGTATGACAGAAAGTGAGTTCAAAGCCATTTGAAAAACCTGAGAATCATAAATAATAAACAGATCAAACACTTCGAATTTACCAATTTATATTGAATCCCTCAAAACAATATAAAACAAAATTCACCAACATCTCAAGCACCGTGGATTTGCATGCCACGTTAGTGTGGACGTATACAAACCCGAACATTTACAAGAGAAGGTTTTACCCATTAATTTCATTTATCAACCTAACTTTATGATAAAATAATTAATAGTCGGTTTCTTTTTAGCCATGCAAATATCAGCAGTGACTCCGTTGGGGAGGATACTGATTATTCACATCTAAGTGTGTACCATTATTTGATCCCAAGTCCATTGCGCAAGCTTGTGTGCCTTACAGTTGGAGAAGTACACACGCGCTTGGGTAACTTCCTACGATCATCATAAAGAAGTTTGTACTAGTGATCCGTGAATAAAACCCATCCGTTATGGAGGAAGGCCTGATGCCAACACGCAGGTTTACTCACATCACTTACAAACCAATAATGGAGGCCATGGGAATTTATTTACCAATCCCCTCTCCCACTTAGTTATTTAATACCGAGGGTTTTTGTCATGCATATAATATTAACAAAATAAATATACAATAAAGCATGCTTTAAAACCAAGTAATTTAAAATTAAATAAATCACATAAAACATGCTATACACATATATAACAATTAATCGTCATGTTAAACAATTAAATCAATTATATAATTCAATTAATTGCAAAATAAAGTTGGATCAAAAATTGGGCCTACCTATTCCAAATAAAATTAGCAATTAATGAGCAGCCATAATTAAAAAAAATTAAAGCCCATTAAGCCAGCCAATTTTATTTCTTTGGAACAAGCCCAATACATTTCAAGGCCCAACACCACAAACAATTAATAAATAAATACACACAGGCCCAGCTGCACTAATTAATTAATTACAACCCAGAAGCCCATTACTAAAAAAAACAGGCCCAACAGCAATTAAAAAAAATACAACAAGCCCAGCAAGCCCAAACTAGAGAAACCCTAGCCCACTGCCTGCCTCCTCAGCCGTCAGCCTGCAGAAGCCACCGGCGCAACCAGCTGCCGCCGCCGCCGCCGCCGCCGCCGGTGCCGCCAACAGTCCACCGGAACATCGCCGTTAGCCCGCCGCCAAGGAGTTCCCTGCCGTAGTCTCTTTCCCGTAGCATCACAGCCAGCAAACGATGGCGGAAAACGACACCGGCCACCGCGCCGACGTTATATCACCGTCAGTCCACGGAACACAGCGCCGATCAGTCCGAATAGAAGCCACCGCTGACTCGCCCGGAAGCACCCACTTGCCTATGAAACGCCCTCGAAACCCGGCCATCATCGACATGCTTCCCGCCGCCGTCAGTTGGACAGTCGATCTTCCCGGAATCGCTGTTCCGCCGTCATCTGGATGCCGGATCAGCCTGGCAATGCACCGATCTGCCGCAGCCCTTCCCGCCGCTGCCATCTGGACGCCGGATCTGCTCGGCGTTGCATCGATCTGACGCACCGCAATCCGCAGCGCAATCAGTCGAGCAGTCACCGCCGCGCCGTCCCTCGATTCCGCGTCATCAGAAGGTTACGCGCCGCCACGCCAACATCCACGTACCGTCGCCAGTCCGATAGGGACATACGCCCTGTCACCCCGCCTTATTCCGTTATTCCCTCTGCCGCCGTCACCGCCGGTCTGCCTCGAATCCGCCGAGAAAACCAGCCATCGTGCCATTTCCGGCGACTGCCTAAAGGCCGTCCGCCTCGGTCGCCGCCGCCAGCCGCCGTCAGAAGCAGTCGCCGCCCCGATCCGAAACGAGAGAGAGAGAGAGAGGAAAGGGGGGGGGGAAGAGGAAGGCGCGTGTAGAACAGCAGGGAGGAGAATCCTCGAAGTGTGTGCCAAATATTAATAAATTAAACAATTAATATAACACACCACAAACAAACAAGCCTGACAGTCTACTCCATGTGAAAAAATCAGATTAAATCAAATAATCAATTAATCACATAATTCTTTACAAATCAGTTTCACCAAGAAACCATTGCTCTGATACCAATTGTTGGCAATTGGATCTTATGGTGAACACGATTCGAAAAGAAAACAAGTAATAATAATAAAAGCGGAAGCACAAATCAATTACCTGTCTTCTGGTTTGGTGTAGTGGATGATGATCTGAGAAGAACACCTCTGATCTTCTGCAGTATTACCCAAAGTCAACTCTCTGGTGTTGTGTGGTCAACAATCCCCAGAGAGTTCTCAATATGTTCCTTATTTCTTTCTACGTAAGAGGCGCAGAGTTGGGTTATTAGGAACTGAGACAACTTATATATACTTGGGCTACTGCAGGGACCAGGAGGAGAAATTGGGTTGGGCCTCAATCAGATTTAATTAACCAAGCTTAGCCCAAAGCTTTTAATTAAATCCAATAATAATAATATAGTCCACTAAAATATTATTACTGCACTACCCATCCAATCCCAAATTATATTCTGGGCTCCTTCTTATTATGAGCCCGATAGTCTCCCCATGTTTAAGATATACAATGTCCATTAATTAATTAAGCTACTGACAACTCAAATTAATTAATATCTCATCCGAGAGTAGTACCACTCAACCTTATTATCATGCCGGAAATTAATCCACTTGCAAGATTTACATGATAAACCTTATGAGCTCCTCAAGGGGACATCATCAACCTTTGACGGACATGGTTTCCTTCTACAATCAACAGCACACCATAGAGACAGCACTACTTCCCAACTCACCGAGTTTGTCGATTTAATACATTTAAATCTCACCCATTGATGAATCAAAGAAATACATACTGCCCTACGTGTCGAAGTTATTGTATAGGGATTAGGAGCACGAACATCCATAATAACAGAGATCAAGTTCTTCTATATAGACAGTATAAGACGAACGATCTCATGCGGTCCTACTCAATACACACAGCAGTGTACTAATGTGGTTCTATAGTCAAGACAAACTAATACCAAACCACACTACAACCATACCGATAGATAGTCCCCGTCTATCTCGGTTGTGAGCATCTATTTATACTTTATAAGGAAACTGATAATATGATCTTCTGAGTGTTGTCGCACAACATATTATCTACAGTATAAAGTAAATGGACTTTTGCACAAACATATAAACAATTTATAATATGCAAACACGTTTGATCAAATGATTCTCATTTCAAATAAAATTGTCATTACATTGTTCAATATAAAAGCGAGGCTTTTAGTGTACAAATCTAACACTCCAAGCATTTAGTGCTGCTGAATCGCGTGTACACGGTGACACTCGACTGAGGGAGAAGTCCGGCTGGGCGATTCGAGGCCATTCCGGGTGAGTCGCCAGTTTATTCGATCGAATTAGGAGGGATCCGAGAGAGTCCAACCTGATTCTGGTCGGGTCGGAGCTGATCGGCGACGCGTGATAGCACTGTTGTGGAAAGCGACGTTGCAAGCTTCTGGATTGCCGTTGCTCAGCTGCTTGATGGCGGCGCTGGATTCAGCTGTGGCAGATCGGTGATCTGGGTGGATCGGACTCTCTGTATGATCAGATTTGTGCAGTTCCAAGCGGGTCTTGTCTGGTCTTCGACGAACGATGGCGCTCGTAGCTTGCTATCGGCCGAAACGGTGATGGCAGTCACGGCAAATGCGTGCGAGACTCAGGTTGACCCAGTCGAGTTGTGCTGCTACGAGGTCTCCGGTATGGAGCAATCACGGAAGAAGGCGGAGTAGGCGTGTATTCAGCTGGATGACGGCACCACAGTCCGCTGACTGGTGCGACGGCGGGGTTGCTGAGGGCTGTTAAAAACGATCATCTTCGCGAAGGCTGGAGTGGTGACTCCAGTCAGTGACGCTGATGGGCAGACGCAGCGGAAATGTGGCGGTGCTGTTGGGTCTTGACGGCGCCAGGCGAACTCCGACCGCCGAGAGCAACTTGCTAGCAGTGAGTCTGCGGCTGGTTTTGGATGAAACGTGTGATGGCAGAAGCAAGCGGCTGTCTCTTAGAGCAGCGTTGTTGATCTTGCTGCTGGGCCTTATCCCTTGTAATTTGGTTATGGGCTGATGGGTCCATATTTAATTAAAATGCTAATGGGCTGTGGATTCTAGGCTGCTCAATTTTAATTTGGTTTTGGGCTGTGGGCCCAATTTTAATTAAAATGCTTATGGGCTGCTAGGCCAATATTAATTGCTATATTTAATTAATTGTGGGATTTATGTTGGGCCAAGTTTATAGCAAAAATTAGTAGGATAAATGGGCTTAATTAATTTATTAATGGGCTGCTCATTTTATGCTATTGTTGCTTGGGTAGACTGGGCCTATTTATTTGATCCAACTTTTTATGCAATTAATTGAAATATATAATTGATTTAATTGTTTTACTTGACAATTAATTTTATATATGTGGCATGTTCTATGTGATTTAATTTTTTAAATTACTTGAAATAGAAGCATGCTAAGATGTATATTTTATTTCAGAATATTATATGCATGTTAAAAATCCTCGGTGTTTAAATAACTAAGTGGGAGAGGGGATTGGTAATAAATTCCCGCGGCCTTCATTATTGGTTCGTAAGTAATGTGAATAAACTTGCGTGTTGGCATAGACCTTCCTCCCCATCGGATGAGTTTATTCACGGATCACTGGTATGAACTTCTTCATGATAATCGTAGGAAGTTATCCGAGTGCGTGTGTATTTCTCCATCTACAAGGCACACAAACTTGGGCCGCGGACTTGGGATTAAATAATGGTGTACACTTAGGTGCAAATAATATGTATCCTCCCCATCGGAGTCATTGCTATTATTTGCATGGCTAAAGAGGAACCGACTATTAATTATTTTGTCATAAAGTTAGGTTGACAAATGAAATTAATGGGTAAAACCTTCTCTTGTAAATATTTGGGTTTGTAAACGTCCACACTATCGTGGCTTGCAGACTCACGGTGCTTGAGATGTTGGTGAATTTTATTTTTATATTGTTTTGAGGGAATCAATATAAAAGGATAAAATTCGAAGATTTGATCGGAATATTTATTTATGATTCTCTGAATTTCAAATGGTTTTATCTCACTAATTGTTGACTAAAAGAAATTATATTTACTTGTCCAAATTAGATGATTAGAAAAGAATCTTGATTTTGAATTTTACTGCATAAGAAAATACATGTGTGTTCTCACAAAGGACGTCTCATGATGCCTTTTAATGTCTCTAGTGAAGAGATGAGAGGTTCATAGAAATATGATGGTCTCATGTAACTCTTCGGATACTTGAGTAATTTAAAATGCGGTAGGTCATGATAGAATTTGATGAATGAATTGGAAATACATGGAATAGAAGTTGAAGAGGAAACCTAAGTCAATTTATTTTCCATAATTGCCTAGATGTTTTGAGTAAGTTCCACCTGAATTACAAGAGGATGCAAATGGTGGGAAACTTCTGACAAAACATGTGGCAAAGGAAAGCCATTTTCATCATGATGTGAACAAGTTTAATATCTTATTTACTAGTGGTTTAAACATGATTAGTGATGGCATCTACTGACACGAACTGTGTAAATACTAGAATCACTAAATGTTTATCACTAAGTAAGGATAAGATTGTTATGACATGGGTAAAACTACAAAGGTAGTGACTATTGCAGTGGGAGTTGTTTATTTATCTCATGATAAGAATAAACGATTGATTATGAGAAATTGTCTTTACGTACATTTCATAGAAAGAATTTGATTTAAGTTTCTATGCAATAATGGATGGATACTTCATTTCATTTAAATGACATGGTCATAGTGATGAGGAATGGGGCTATAATCTGTTATAGTATGTTGGTGGATAATGTGTATACTCTTGAATCATGTACATCCCACAGATGCAACAAATAGTAATTAGTAATGCATCTTCTAATATTAGTAAGAGAAAGGAACCTTCAAAGATGAACTAAACATACATTTGGCGTCTAAGATTAGTTCATTTTACTTGAGTAGGATTCAAAAGTTGATAGCCGATAGACCGTAAGGTTTATCTGAAGTGGAAACTATCAGACTTGTGAGTCTTGCTTGGAAGTAAAAATGATTAACTGCCTTTTCAAGGCTGTGGGGTGTAGAACCAAAGATATATATGTTGGAATTAGTTCAATCTGATTCAAACAAACCTAATATTATCCAGGAGAGATGGTTATGAATATTCGAAGATTATTCTAGATACCAATATATTTATTTGATGCACTGCATGTCTAAGTTCTTTGATTAATTCAAGAATTGCAAGGCTGGTACAGTGAAGCGTCATGGAAAATATATTAAGTCATTACGATTTAATCATGATGGCGAATACCTCTTGAGATAGTTAGGAGCTATTGATCAGAAGTTGAGATTAAATCTCAAATTGACTACACCAGGCATGCCCTAACTGAATGGTGTGGTGGATAGAAGGAATAAGGCTCTTATGGTTATGATTAGATAGATGATGAATTATTTGGAATAATTAAATTCATTTTATGGATATGCCCTAGATACAGTAATTCGTAAAACATTTTGTCTGTTTTTGGGATATCCTAGAAAAATGAAGAGTGATTTATTTTGTTCAAAAGATCGAAGGGTGATTGTCAACACAAACACTGGATTTTTTGGAAAAGGACTATGTAATAAATCACAAATCTATGTATGAGTTGTTCTAAAGGTAGTGAGAAGAAAACACAAAGTATAAGTACCAAGTGTACAAGAGGATATACCACAAGGTGTTGCAATGCATGTCACATCTGATACACAATTACATGTAGTGTCTTGTCGCAGTGGGAGGGTTATTCGACAACCCGTGAGATACATGTTTTGGGAAAGTCGTAAGACTTGATCCCTAGTAAACATGGTATTATCCCAGGGATACGACGTTGCACTACAAGATTAAAATGCGGAATCTTAGTAAGTTGCAATGAATGTTGAAATAGAATCTACGGATTCTAAATTAAATCTAGGAACTTGGTAGACCACTAAATAGTGTTAAAGCCATTGGAAGTGGTCAAAGGAAATAAAAGAGGATCATACTGTAAGGTGAAAATCTTGAAAGCAAAGTTTATTAGCGAAAGGGTGTACTCAGAAAGAAATGGTTCGATTATGAGAAAACATGTTCGCTGGTAGCTATGCTAATGTTGATCCGGATTCTTTTATTTATTGCTGCTCATATTGAATTATGAGGAACAACAAATAGATGTCAAGACAGCTTTCCTGAATGGAAGTCTTGAGGAAAACATCTATGTGAAGCAACCAGAGTGATTCATTGCAAAGTGCTAATAGCATTTTGATAGTAAGCTTGAAAGTGTCCAGCGATGGGATAAAAGCAAGCTTTGAGATCATGAAGCATCTATTTTAATTAGGTAATCCAGTGGCATGGATTTAAATCAATGAGCGGATGAGTCTTGTGTGTTGTAAAGAGTGACAGAAACGTGGTGGTGTTTCTTGTACTATACGTAGATAGTATTTTGCTCATTGGAGACAATGAAAGAGTATTATCTGGCATATGGGTACGGTTAATAAAGCGGTAGAGATGGAGGACTTAAGAAGGGCAAAATATATCCTTTTTTATCACGGTAACACGGATCCCAAGAAAGGATGTTATGCTTATCTCAAGTTTCATAAAATGATACAGTCTATACTCGTCTAGCATGTGAATTTATCTAAGTGAATGTGTCTTTGAGACACAAAAAGAAGATAAAGAAGATGAAAGTAGTTCCTTATGCTTCGGCGAATAAGGAATCTTAATCTAAGGAATGCTATGCACGAAAATGGATAACTGTATTGCCAATGGCATAGACAGTTGGTATCAAACGTAACCCGAAACAAGAATGATGAACTATAGTAAGACATATATAAAGTGCCTGAGAAGGACTGGAAATAATATGTGGACTTACTAAACAGATTCACTGCTTCTTGTGGATTACGTAGATTTGGATTTTTTAGTCAGATTGGACGGCAGTAAATTCACCTCAAAGGTTATGTGTTTAATTTTAGGAAGTAGAGTCATAATGTGGAGGAGTGTTATATAGAAATATATTTCAGTCTCCGGACTCCATCATGGAAAGATGATAAATTGGAGCTTATGAGGCTGCCAAAGTATCTATATGACTCTAGAGACTTCATGATGGACTTTGAAGTATTTCTAAGTTTGCCCAAGGTAATCACAATTTACATTGATGATATTGGTGCATTTGCAAATTTGAAGGAATCACGAGTCCATAAGGCAATTAAACACATGGAGCGCGAGTACCACCCGTTACAAGAAATCATATCATTAGGGGAAGGTTGTTGTCGCCTAGATTGCATCGGATGATGACTTAGTAAATCCATTTACAAGGACCTTAAGACGAGAGTTTTTAATGGTCGTGTAGTTGGAGTAGGAATCAGATGTATGGCAGAAGACATGACAACATAGTCTTTTAGTATAAGTGGGAGATTGTTGGGTTGTATACTAAAAGTCTAGCTTTAGTATGAACAATTTTATAACAATATTTGAAATGAGAATCATATGATCAAATGATTGCATCTTATAATTTATTTTATATGCATAATGCAATAGTCCATTTACTTTATACTGTAGATAATATGTTGTGCGACAACACGCGGAAGATCATATTATAGGTTTTCTTATAAAGTATAAACAGATGCTCACAATCGAGATAGACGGGGACTCTCTATCGGTATGGTTGTAGTGTGATTTGGTATTAGTTTGTCTTGACTATAAAATCACATTAGTATGCTTTGTGCATATTGAGTAGGATCATCTGAGATCGTTCGTCTTATACTGACTATATAGTAGAACTTGATCTCTGTTATTATGGAAGTTCGTGCTCTTAATCCCTATACAATAACCTCGACACGTAGGGCAGTATGTATTTCTTTGATTCATCAATGGGTGAGATTTATAAGTATTAAATCAACAAACTCAGTGAGTTGGGAAATAGTGTTGTGTCTATGGTGTGCTGTTGATTGTAGAAGGAATCCATGTCCGACATAGGTTGATGATGTCCCCTTGAGGAGCTCATAAGGTTTATCATGTAAATCTTGCAAGTGGATTAATTTTCGGCATGATAATAAGGTTGAGTGGTACTACTCTCGGATAAGCTATTAATTAATTTGAGTTGTCAGTAACTTAATTAATTAATGGGCATTGTATATCTTAAACATGGGGAGACTTCGGGCTCATAATAAGAAGGAGCCCAAAACGTAATTTTGGGTTGGAGTGGGTAGTGCAGTAATAATAATTTAGTGGACTTTATTATTATTATTGAATTAAATATAAGCTTTGGGCTAAGCTTGGATAATTAATCCAATGGAGGCCCAACTCCAATTCTCCTCCTGATCCCTGCTGTAGCCCAGTATATAAGCGAACTCAGCCTCTTGGAACCCTAAGTTTTCCTGCGCCTCTTTTGACATGAGAAGGGAAAAAAGCAGATTGAGAGATCCTACAGACTGTTGTGCACACAACAGCAGGATCCCACTTGGGACATACAGTAGAAGATCAGAGGTAGTTTTCTGCAGCAATTCATCCTCTACATCAACCCAGAAGTACGGTGAACCTATTTTAATTGCTTCCGCTAGTTGTTTGCCTGAGTCCTAAATGGATCACGTTTGAACCACATGATCCAATTGCCAACAGGATTGTCCATGGGCTGCCCACGTCAGTTGTCTAGGATTGCCCACGAGTTGCCCACTCCCGTTGCCTAGGATTGTCCATACTAGTTACCTAGGATTTTCCGGGGGTTGCCCATGGTTTGCCCACGCCAGTTTCCTAGGATTGCCGACGCCCGTTGCCCACTCCTGTTATATAGGATTGCCCATGGGTTGCCCATGCCCATTGCCTAGGATAGCTCGTGGGATGCCCACACCCCATTGCCTAGGATTGCCCATGGGCTGCCCATGCCCATTGCCTAAAATTTCCCACAAGTTGCCCATTACTGTTTCATAGGATTGCCCATGCCTGTTGCCTAGGATTGCCAATGGGTTTTCCACGCTCGTTGCATAGGATTGCCTACGGGTTGCCCACGCTCGTTGCTTAGGATTTTCTACGCTGATTGGCTAGGATTGCCCACGCCCATTGCCTAGGATTGCCCACGGCTGTTGCATATGATTATCAATGGGTTTCCATGCCTGTTGCATAGGATTGCCCACGGGTTGCCCACGCCCGTTGCCTAGGATTTCCCATGGGTTGACCAAGCCTGTTGCCTAGGATTGCCCATGCCCATTGCTTAGGATTGCACAAGGGTTGTCCATGCCCGTTGCCTAGGATTGCTCACTAGTTGCCCATGCCCGTGCATAGGATTACCCAAGCCTATTGCCTAGGATTGTCCACGTATGTTGCCAAGGATTGCTGACGGGTTTCCCATGCCTGTTGCCTAGGATTGCCCACGGGTTGCCTAGGATTGCCCACGGGTTGCCCACACCCGTTGCCTAGGATTACCCACGCCAATTTCATATAATTGCCCTCGCCCGTTGCCCACTCCCGTTATATAGGATTGCCCATGGTTTGCCCATGCCCATTACCTAGGACAGCCCACGGGATGCCTACACCCCATTGCCTAGGATTACCCACGGGTTGCCCACGCCCATTGCCTAAAATTGCCCACAAGTTGCCCATTCCCATTTCTTAGGATTTCCCACGCCCGTTGTCTTGGATTGCCAATGGGTTTCCCACGCTCGTTGCCTAGGATTGCCCACGCCGATTGCCTAGGATTGTCCACTCCCATTGCCTATGATTGCCCATGCCCGTTGGATAGAATTGCTAATGGGTTTCCCTGCCCATTGCATAGGATTGACCATAGGTTGCCCACGTCCGTTGCCTAGGATTACCCACGGGTTACCCATCCCTGTTGCCTATGATTGTCCACGGCTTTTCCATGCCTATTTTCTAGGATTGTCCATGCCCATTACCTAGAATTGTCTAAGGGTTGTCCATGCACGTTGCCTAGGATTGCTCACTGGTTGCCCAAGCCCGTGCATAGAATTGCCCACGCCCGTTGCCTAGGATTGTCAGTGCCCGTTGCCAAGGATTGCCGACGAGTTTCCCATGCCTGTTTCCTAGGATTGCCCACGAGTTGGCCACATCCGTTGTCTAGTATTGCCCATGGGTTGCCCACGCCCTTTACCTAGGATTGCTCACGGGTTGCCCACACCCGTTGCCTAGGATTGCCCACGAGTCGCCCATACCCATTGCCTAGGATTTCCCAAGCTTGTTGCCTAGTATTTTCCACTCATTGCCAATGCCCATTGCCTAGGATTACCCATGCTCGTTGCATAGGATTGCAAATGGGTTTCCCATGCCCGTTGCTTAAGATTGCCCACGGGTTGCCCAAGCTTTTTGCCTAGGATTGCTCACGGGTTGCCCACGCCCTTTGCTTAGGATTGCCCATGGGTTGTCCACGTCTGCTGCCTAGGATTGCCCACGGGTTGCCCATGCCCATTGCCTATGATTGCCCACACCCATTGCCTCAGATTTCCCATGGGGTTTCCATGCCCGTTGCCTAGGATTGCCCACTGGTTGCCCATGCCCGTGCATAGGATTGCCCACGTTGCCTAGGATTGCCAGCGCCCTATTGCCAAGGATTGCCGATGGGTTTCCCATGCCTGTTGCCCATAGGTTGCCTAGGATTGCCCACGTGTTATCCAAACCTATTGTCTAGGATTGCCCACGGGTTCCCCACACCCTTTACCTAGGATTGCCCATGGGTTATCCACACTCGTTGCTTAGGATTGCCCATGAGTTGCCTATACCCGTTGCCTAGGATTGCCCACGCCCGTTGCCTAGGATTGCCTACTGATTGCCCATACCCATTGCCTAAGATTGCCCACGCTCATTGCTTAGGATTGCCAATGGATTTTCCATGCCCATTGCATAGGATTGCCCACGGGTTACCCACGCCCATTGCCTAAGATTGCTCAAGGGTTGCCCAAGCCATTTGCCTAGGATTGCTCACGTGTTGCCCACACCCATTGCCTAGGATTTCCCACGCCCGTTGCCTAGGATTTTCCACAAATTGCCCATTCTCGTTGTCTATGATTACCCATGCTCGTTGCCTAGGATTGCCCATGCTCGTTGCCTAGGATTGCCCACAGGTTGCCCATGCTCGTTGCCTAGGATTGCCCACGCCCGTTGCAAAGGATTGCCCATGGGTTGCCCACGCCCGTTACTTAGGATTGACCATATGTTTCTTTGGATTTACTATGGGTTGCCCACACTCGTTGTCTAGGATTGCCCACAGGTTACCCACGAGATGCCCATTGCCTAGGATTGCCCACGCCCTTTGCATAGGATTGCCAACTGGTTTCCCATGCCTGTTGCCTAGAATTGACCACGGGTGCACACGCCCGTTGCCTAGGATTGCCCACGGGTTGCCCACGCCCATTGTCTAGGATTGCCCATGTCTGTAGCCTAGGATTGCCTGGCGTTTGCTCACACCCGTTGCCTAGGATTGCCCATGGGGTGCCCACGACCGTTTCCTAGGATTGCCCACGCTTGTTGCCCAGTCCTATGACCTAGGACTGCCAATATGTTGCACACGTCCATTGCCAAGGATAGCCCACGGGTTGCCCACACCCATTGTCTAGGATTGCCCACGGGTAGCCCACGCTGTTAACTAGAATTACCCACAGGTTGCCCATTCTCGTTGCCTAGGATTGCCCACACCCCTGGCCTAGGAATGCCCACGCCTGTTGCCTACTCCCGTTACCTTGGATTGCCCATGGATTGCCCACACCCATTGCATAGGATAGCCCACAGGTTGCCCACACCCATTGCCTAGCATTTCCCACGCCCGTTGCCTAGGATTGCCCATGGGTTGCCCACGCCCGTTGCCTAGGATTGTGCACAAGTTTCTCATTCCCGTTGCCTAGGATTGCTAACGAGTTTCCCACGCTCGTTGCCTATGATTGCCCACTAGTTGCCCACGCCCATTACATAGGATTGACCATGGGTTTTCTAGGATTGACTACGGGTTGTCCACACTCGTTGTCTAGGGTTGCCCACAAGTTGCCCATTCCCATATTTCCTAGGATTGCCCACGCCCGTTTATTTGGATTGCCAATGGGTTTCCACACTCGTTACCTAGAATTGCCCACGGGTTGCTCACGCTCGTTGTCTAGGATTGCCCACGAATTATTCATGCTTGCTGCCTAAGATTGCCCACGGGTTACCCAAGCCCGTTGCCTAGGATTGCTCACGGGTTGCCCACGCCTGTTGTCTAGGATTGCCCACGGGTTGGCCACGTCTGTTACCTAGGAATGCCCACGGGTTGCCCACGCCCGTTGCCTAGAATTAACCACGCCCATTGCCTCGGATTTCCCATGGGTTGTCCATTCCCGTTGCCTATGATTGCCCACTAGTTGCCCATGCCCTTGCATAGGATTGCCCACGCCCGTTGCCTAGGATTGCCCACTCCCGTTGCCAAGGATTGCCGATGGGTTTCCCATGCCTGTTGCCCACGGGTTGCCTAGGATTGCCCACGAGTTGCCCACACCCGTTGTCTAGGTTTGCCCACGGGTTGCCCATTCCCTTTACCTAGGATTGCCCATGGGTTGCCCACACCCGTTGCTTAGGATTGCTCATGAGTTGCCTATACCCGTTGCCTAGGATTGCCCATGCCCGTTGCCTAAGATTGCCCACTGATTGCCCATGCCCATTACCTAGGATTGCCCACGTTCGTTGCATAGGATTGTCAATAGATTTCCTATGCCCGTTGCATAGGATTGCCCACGGGTTGACCACGCCAGTTGCCTAAGAATGCCCACGGGTTGCCCAAGCCATTTGCCTAGGTGATGCGTGTTTTCTCAATACACAAGTAATCCTCAAGTATGAAGGATATCAATTGTAGTCTCGAAAGGTGACCAAGTGAATATCGAACCCAAGGGACGGCGTATTATCAATTTAATTATTATCTAAATTAATTAAGACAAGGCAATTACGTTTTAATGGTTATCTAACAACTAATATGCTGGAAATTAAATAACAAATAAAATAAACTCTCACTCGAAGGATATGAAAGTGGATCAAGTAGGAGAATAGGTACTCTAGGATAATCCAGTTTTACTCATTAACTTTCCTTCCATGTGTCAATGTCCGACTCTGCCATGTGGAATATGGACGCATCACTAAACCATGCATATCTACTCTATAGACACAAGTAAACATGCGTGTAACACGTGTGAATAACCACGGAGCAAGAGATATAATTTCACCCCCCTTTCTAGGTACTATCAGTATCAATTATTTCCCCCTATGATTGATACTCTAACCTGATATGATCCCCCTTTATAGGTACTATAAAATTATCCTCTTTATCCTACTTATTAACCCGAATTCAATTCAATTAATAAGTATTCATATAAGATAGTTCTAATAAGACTTCGGAATCCCTTCACTTAGAATTATAACTTAAAACCCAGCTCAACAGTGAACGCACTCAACCAATAACCATGTTATGTATTCAGACTCTACACAACGATTATTGATGCACAAAACGACTATGAGTATGGATTAAAAAGGCACAATCATATATAAAATAAATCCACAAGTAGTGTTGTACGGAGTGTACACATGCAAGTTCAATTAACTAGATAAAACCTTCACAACCCTAGTTCTACCAAAAAGGCTCTAGCCCATGATGTTGCGAAGAACAATCATGGGTGTTGGGTAGATCTTACCCGGATGTCCGGAAAATACAAGATAAATTAGGAAATGAATAAACCCTAGATGTGGCGTCATCGCGTCCTTCTCGCTCTTGAATTCTCCTCTTAGTTCTCCCCTTGATTCCACAAACGAATCTTCAAAGTGATGGATGGATGGAGAAAAGGATGATGGTTGGGGGGTGATCCCCCCTTGTGGAGTGTTGTATGTTGTGGCCTCTCTTCTCCTTTATTGTATTGTGTTGTGTTCCTATTCTTTTTGGGACTGTATAGACCTCCTTTTATACTTGTAATCACGTCTCCTAGGCTTGGAATGGGCTTTTCAAGTGATCACACGCGTTTAGGCCTCGAAAATATGGATTTGGTAAGTTCCCGAAGCGCGGTTCGACCTCCCAATGGGTTGCCCACACTCATTACCTATGATTGACCACGGGTTTCCTAGGATTGACAGCGGGTTGCCCACGATCCTGGTCTAGGATTGTCCACGGGTTGCCCATGCCCATTGCCTAGGATTGCCCACGCCCACTACATAGGATTGCCAATGGATTTCCCATGCCTGTTGCCTAGGATTGACCACGGGTTGCCCACGCCCATTGCCTAGGATAGCCCACAGGTTGCCCATGCCCGTTGCTTAGGATTGCCCACGGGTTGCCCACAACCGTTGCCTAGAATTTCCTACGCCCATTGCCTAGGATTGCCTACGGGTTGCCCACGCCCGTTGCCTAAGATTGCCCACAAGTTTCCCATTCCCATTGCCTAGGATTGCCAACGAGTTTCCCATGCTTGTTGCCTAGGATTGCCCACTAGTTGCCCATGCCCGTTACCTAGGATTGACCACGGGTTTTCTAGGATTGACTACGGGTTGCCCACACTTGTTGTCTAGGATTACCCACGGATTGACCATGCCCGTTGCCTAGGATTACCCACGTGTTGCCCATGCCCGTTGCCTAGGATTGCCCACGCCCATTGCCTAGGATTCCTCACGCTCGTTGCATAGGATTTCGAATGGGTTTCATGCCCGTTGCTTAGGATTGCCCACGGTTTACCCACGCCTGTTGCCTAAGGTTGCCCACGGGTTAACCAAGCCCGTTGCCTAGGATTTCTCATGCCCGTTGCCTAGTATTGCCCACGTGTTGCCTACGCCCGTTGCCTAGGATTTCCCACAAATGGCCCATTCCCGTTACCTAGGATTGCCTAGGATTGCCAACGGGTTACCCACGCTCGTTGTCTAGGATTATCCTCGGGTTGCACACGCCGGTTGCTTAGGATTACCCAAACTCGCTGCAAAGGATTGCCCACGGGTTGCCCACACTCGTTACCTATGATTGACCACGGGTTTCCTAGGATTGACAGCGGGTTGCCCACGATCTTGGTCTAGGATTGTCCACGGGTTGCCCATGCCCATTGCCTAGGATTGCCCACGGGTTGCCCACGCTCGTTGCCTAGGATTGCCCAGTGGTTACCCACGCCCGTTTTCTTAGATTGACCATGGGTTGCCTATGCCCATTGCAAAAGATTGTCCATGCCAATTCCCTATGTTTGCTCACGGGTTGCCCACGCCCGTTGTTCAGGATTTTCCACTGGTTGCCTACACCCGTTGCCTAGGATTACCCTCGCCTGTTGCCTAGGATTGCTCATGGGTTGCCCATTCGCATTACCTAGGATTGCCCAAGGTTTCCATGCATGTTGCCTAGGATTGCCAGCAGGTTGCCCACGCCCATTGCCTAGGATTGCCCACTGGTTGCCCACGCCCGTTGCCTTGGATTGCCCGGGGATTGCCCACACCATTGCCTAGGATTGCCCACGGGTTGCCCACGCTTGTTGCCTAGGATTGCCAAGTGGTTACCCACGCCCGTTTTCTTAGATTGACCATGGGTTACCTATGCTCGTTGCAAAAGATTGCCCATGCCCGTTGCCTAGGATTGCTCACGAGTTGCCCACGCTCGTTGCCCAGGATTTCCCACTGGTTGCCTACACCCATTGCCAAGGATTGCCCATGGGTTGCCCATGCCCATTACCTAGGATTGCCCAAGGGTTTTCCATGCTTGTTGCCTAGGATTGCCCACACCCATTGCATAGAATTGCTTACGGGTTGCCCACGCCCGTTGCCTAGGATTGCCCATGGGTTGCCCACACCCATTGCCTAGGATTGCCAATGGGTTGTCTCCACGCTCGTTGCCTAGGATTGCCCAGTGGTTACCCACGCCTGTTTCCTAGGATTGCCCATGCCCGTTGCCTAGGATTACTCACGAGTTGTCCATGCTCATTGCCTAGGATTTCCCACTGGTTGCCCACATCCGTTGCCTAGGATTGCCCATGGGTTGCCTATTCCCATTATCTAGGATTGCTCAAGGGTTTTCCATGCCTGTTGCCTAGGATTGCCCATGGGTTGCCCACGCCCATTGCCCAGGATTGCACAGGGGTTGCCCACACTCATTGCCTAGGACTGCCCACGAGTCGCCCACGCTCGTTTCCTAAGTTTGCCCACGCCTGTTGTCCACTCCCGTTACCTAGGATTTCCCATGGGTGGTTGCCTATGCCCGTTGCCTAGGATTGCCCACGCTCATTGCATAGGATTACATTTGGGTTGCCCACGCCCTTTGCATATTATTGCCTAACCCCACACTCGTTGCCTTGGATCGCCCACGGGTTGCCCACGCCCTTTGCTAGAATTGCCAGTGTTGCCCACACCTGTTTTCTAGGATTGCCCATGGGTTGCCCATCATGTTGCCCAGGATTGCCCATGCCCAGTGCCCAGTATTACTCACGGGTTGCCCATGCATGTTGCCTAGGATTGCCCACTGGTTTCCCATACCTTTTCCAAAGGATTGCCCATGAGTTGCACATGCCCGTTGCCCAGGATCGCCCACGGGTTGCCCACTTCTGATGCCTAGGATTGCCCACGCCCGTTTCATAGGATTTCCCTGGGGTTGCCTATTCATGTTGCCTAGGATTGCCCACGCCCATTGCCTATGATAGCCCATAGGTTGCCCACATCCTTTCCTTAGGGATGCACATGATCGTTGCCTAGGATTGCCCACGCCCGTTACCTAGGATTGCCCACGGGTTGTCCACGTTCGTTACCTAGGATTTCCCAAGCCCGTTGCCTAAGAATGTACACGGGCTGCCCATGCCCGTTGCCTAGGATTACCCATGAGTTGCCCACGCTTATTGGATAAGATTACCCAGTGGTTGCCTATGCTCGTTGCCTAGGATTGCCTACGGGTTGCTCACGCCCGTTGCTTAGGATTGCAAAGGGTTGCCACGGGCATTTTTTAGGATCTTCCATGTGTTTTCCACGCCCGTTGCCTAGGATTATCCACGGGTAGCCCATGTCCGTTGCCTAGGATTGCCCATGCCCGTTGCCTAGGATTGTGTCCGGGCTGCCAATGCCCATTGCCTAGGATTGCCCACGAGTTGCCCATGCTCATTGCCTAGGATTTCTCGTTGGTTGCCCAAACCCATTTCCTTAGATTGACCACGGGTTGCCCATGCCCGCTGCAAAAGATTGCCCATGCCCGTTGCTTAGGATTGCTCACGGGTTTCCCATGCCTGTCGCCTAAGATTTCCGACTTGTTGCCCATGCCCGTTTTCTAGGATTGCAAATGGGTTGCCTACGCCCATTGCCTAGGATTGCCCATTCATTGCCTATACCTTTTGCCTAGGATTGCCCACGCCCGTTGCCTAGGATTACCCATGGGTTGCCCTCGCCCGTTGCCTTGGATTGCCCACACCCGTTACCTAGGATTGCCCACGTGTTGCCCATGCCCGTTTCCTATGAATGCCCACGTCCGTTGCCTAGGATTGCCCTCGCCCATTACCGAGGATTGCCCATGGGTTGCCTATGCTCGTTGCTTAGGATTTCCCAAGGGTTTCCCATGCCTGTTGCCTAGGATTGCCCATAGGTTGCCCACACCCGTTGTCTAGGATATCCTACAAGTTGTCCACGCCCGTTTCCTAGGATTCCCCATGACCGTATCCCACTCCCGTTACCTAGGATTGCCCACGCCCATTGCCTAGGATAGCCCACGGGTTGCCCACGTCCGTTGTCTAGGATTGCCCACGCCCATTAACTAGGATTACTCTCGGGTTTCCCACGCCCTTTGCATATTATTGCCTATAGGTTGCACACATCCGCTGCTTTGAATCGTCCACGGGTTGCCCAAGCCCTTTGCCTAGGATTGCCTAGTGGTTGCCCACGCCCGTTGCATAGTATTGCTCACGGGTTGCCCACACACGTTGCCTAGGATTGCCCACGCCTGTTTTCTTGGATTGCCCTCGGTTTGCCTATGTCTGTTGCCTAGGATTGCCCACGCCCGTAGCCTAGGATAGCCCATAGGTTGCCCATGCCCTTTGCCTAGGGTTGGAAACGCTCGTTGCCTAGGATTACCCACGGGTTACCCATGTCCGTTGCCTAGGATTTCTTGTGCACGTTGCCTTGGATTACTCACGTGTTGCCAATGCTTGTTACCTAGGAATGCCCACGTTCGTTGCCTAGGATTGCCCTTGCCCGTTGCCTAAGATTGCCCAAGGGTTGCCTATGCCCGTTACCTAAGATTGCCCAAGGGTTTTCCATTCCTGTTGCCTAGGATTTCCCACGGGTTGCCCATGCCCGTTGCCTAGGATTGTCCACAGGTTGCCCACGGCCGTTGCCAAAGATTGCCCATGCTGGTTGCCTAAGATTTCCCGGGGGTTTCCAACACCAGTTGTCTAGGATTGCCCATGGGTTGCCCATGCCCATTGCCTAGGATAGCCCACGGGTTACCCACGCCTGTTGCCTAGGATTGCCGATGAGTTGCTTATGCTCGTTGCATAGGATTGCTGACGCCTGTTGCTTAGGATTACCCACGGGTTGCCCACGTCCTTTGCATATTCTTGCCTACGAGTTGCCTACACCCGTTGCCTTGGATCGCCCACGGGTTGCCCAAGCCTTTTGCCTAGGATTGCCCAGTGGTTACCCACGCCCATTTCCTAGGATTACCCATGGGTTGCCCATTCTGTTGCCTAGGTTTCCCATGCCTATTTCCTAGTATTACTCTTGGGTTGCCCATGCACGTTGCCTAGGATTGTCCACTGGTTTCCCACGCCCATTGCAAAGGATTACCCACGAGTTGACCATGCCCGTAGCCCAGTATCGCCCATGGGTTGCCCACGCCAAATGCCTAGGATTGCCCATGCCCGTTTCCTAGGATTGCCCTCGGGTTGCCTATGTCTGTTGCCTAGGATTACAGACGCCGGTTGCCTAGGATAGCCCATAGGGTGCTCACGCCCTTTGCCTAGGGTTGCACACGCTCGTTGCCTAGAATTTCCCATGGGTTTCCCATGCTAATTGCCTAGGATTGCCCACGGGTTGCCCACGCCCGTTGCCTAGGATTACCCACGGGTTGCCTATGTCTTTTTCCTAAGATTTTCCATGCCCGTTGCCTAGGATTGCGCACAGGCTGCCCACGCCCGTTGCCTAGGATTACACATGGGCTGCACATGCTCGTTGCCTAAGATTGCCTAGTGGTTGCCCACCCCTATTGCCTAGGGTTGCACACGCTCGTTGCCTAGGATTGTCCACGAGTTGCCCATGCCAGTTGCCTAGGATTGCCCACACCGGTTGCCTAAGATTGCCCAGGGATTGCCCACACCCATTGCCTAGGATTGCCCACGGGTTGCCCATGCCTATTTTCTAAGATTGCCCAAGCCCATTGCCCAGGCCTATTTTCTAGGATTGCCCACGCCCTTTGCATATTATTGCCTACAGGTTGCCCACACCCGTTGTCTTGGATCGCCAACGGGTTGCCCATGCCCTTTGCCTAGGATTGTCAGTGGTTGCCCACGCCCGTTTCCTAGGATTGCCCACGGGTTGCCCATCCCGTTACCTAGGATTGCCCATGCCCATTGAGTAGTATTGCTCACGGGTTGCCCACGCACATTGCCTAGTATTACCCACTGGTTTTCCCCGCTCGTTGCAAAGGATTGCCCACGAGTGGCCCATGCCCGTTGCCCAGGATCGTCCACGGGTTCCCCACGCCCGATGTCTAGGATTGCCCACGCACGTTTTCTAGGATTGCCCTCGGGTTGTCTAGGCCTGTCGCCTAAGATTGCCAACGCCTGCTGCCTAAGATAGGACATAGGTTGCCCACGCCCTTTCCCTAGGGTTGCAAATGCTCGTGGCCTATGATTGCGCACGGGTTGCCCATGCCCGTTGCTTAGGATTGTCCATGGGTTGCCAACGTCCATTGCCTAGGATTTCCAATGCCCGTTTCCTAGGATTGCGCACGGGCTGCCCACATCCGTTGCCTAGGATTGCCCACGCGCGTTGCTTAAGATTACCCAGTGGTTACCAACACCCGGTGCCTAGGGTTGAACACGCTCGTTGTCTAAGATTGCCCAGTGGTTGCCCACGCTCGTTGCCTAGGGTTGCACATGCTCATTGCCTAGGATTTCCTATGGGTTGCCCACGCCTGTTGCCCAGGATCGCCCACGTGTTTTCCACGCCCTTTGCCAAGGATTGCCCATGGGTAGCCCACGTCCGTTGCCTAGGATTGCCCATGCCCGTTGCCTAGGATTACCCACGGGTTGCCCATGCTCGTTGCCTAGTGGTTGCCCATGCCTATTTCCTTGGATTGACCACGGGTTACCCATCCCATTGCCTAGGATTGCCCACGGGTTACCCACGCCTGTTGCCTAGGATTGTCGATGAGTTGCATATGCCCGTTGCATAGGATTGCCGACGCCTGTTGCCTAGGATTACCCACGGGTTGCCCACGTCCTTTGCATATTCTTGCCTACGAGTTGCCCACACCCGTTGCCTTGGATCGCCCACGGGTTGCCCAAGCCCTTTGCCTAGGATTGCCCAGTGGTTGCCCACGCCTGTTTCCTAGGATTGCCCACAGGTTGCCCATTATGTTGCCTAGGTTGCCCATGCCTATTTCCTATTATTACTCTTGGGTTGCCCATGCACGTTGCCTAGGAATGTCCACTGGTTTCCCACGCCCATTACAAAGGATTGCCCACGAGTTGACCATGCGCGTAGCCCAGGATCGCCCATGGGTTGCCCACGCCAAATGCCTAGGATTGCCCACGCCCGTTTCCTAGGATTGCCCTCGGGTTGCCTATGTCTGTTGCCTAGGATTACAGACGCCGATTACCTAGGATAGCTCATAGGGTGCCCACGCCCTTTGCCTAGGGTTGCACACGCTCGTTGCCTAGATTTTCCCATGGGTTTCCCATGCTAATTGCCTAGGATTGCCCATGGGTTGCCCACGCCCGTTGCCTAGGATTGCCCATGGGTTGCCTACGTCTTTTCCCTAAGATTTTCCATGCCCGTTGCCTAGGATTGCGCACGGGCAGCCCACGCCCATTGCCTAGGATTGCACATGGGCTGCACATGCTCGTTGCCTAAGATTGCCAGCGGTTGCCCACATCCGTTGCCTAGGGTTGCACACGCTCGTTGCCTAAGATTGCATAGTGGTTGCCCACTCCTTTTGCCTAGGGTTGCACACGCTCGTTGCCTAGGATTGTCCACGAGTTGCCTATGCCAGTTGCCTAGGATTGCCCACACCGGTTGCCTAGGGATTGCCCATACCCATTTCCTAGGATTGCCCACGGGTTGCCCACGCCTATTTTCTAAGATTGCCCAAGCCCGTTGCCCAGGCCTATTTTCTAGGATTGCCCACGCCCTTTGCATATTATTGCCTACAGGTTGCCCACACCCATTGTCTTGGATCGCCAACGGGTTGCCCATGCCCTTTGCCTAGGATTGCCAGTGGTTGCCCACGCCAGTTTCCTAGGATTGCCACGGGTTGCCCATCCTGTTACCTAGGATTGTCCATGCCCATTGAGTAGTATTGCTCACGGGTTGCCCACGCACATTGCCTAGTATTACCCACTGGTTTCCCCCGCCCGTTGCAAAGGATTGCCCACGAGTGGCCCATGCCCGTTGCCCAAGATCGTCCACGGGTTGCCCACGCCCGATGTCTAGGATTGCCTACGCACATTTCCTAGGATCGCCCTCGGGTTGCCTAGGCCTGTCGCCTAAGATTGCCAATGCCTGCTGCCTAAGATAGGACATAGGTTGCCCATGCCTTTTCCTTAGGGTTGCAAAATCTCGTGGCCTAGGATTACGCACGGGTTGCCCATGCCTGTTGCTTAGGATTGTCCATGGGTTTCCAACGTCCGTTGCCTAGGATTTCCAATGCCCGTTTCCTAGGATTGCGTACGGGCTGCCCACGTCCATTGCCTAAGATTGCCCACGCGCATTGCCTAAGATTACCCAGTGGTTGCCAACGCCCGATGCCTAGGGTTGAACACGCTCGTTGCCTAAGATTGCCCAGTGGTTGCCCACGCCCGTTGCCTAGGGTTGCACATGCTCGTTGCCTAGGATTTCCCATGGGCTGCCCATGCCTCATTGCCAAGGTTTGCCCATGGGTAGACCACGTCCGTTGCCTAGGATTGCCCATGGCCGTTGCCTAGGATTGCCCACGGGTTACCCACGCTCGTTGCCTAGTGGTTGCCCATGCCTGTTTCCTTGGATTGACCACGGGTTACCCATCCCATTGCCAAGGATTGTCCATGTCTGTTGCCTAGTATTGCTCGAGGGTTGCCCATGGAAGTTGTATAGGATTGCCCATGCCTATTTCCTAAGATTATCCTCGATTTGTCCACGCCCGTTGTCTATGATTGCCCATGCCTATTGCATAGGATTGCCCACGGGTTGTCCACGCCCGTTGCCTAGGATTGCCCATGGGTTGCCCACGTCCGTTGCCTTGTAAAGCCCAATGCCGGTTGCCTAGGATTGCCCACATGCTGCCAACGCTCGTTGCCTAGAAATGCCCATGCCTGTTGCCTAAGATTGCCCATGAGTTGCCCACGCTCGTTGCCTAGGATTGCCCATTGGTTGCCAACGCCCGTTTACTTGGATTGCCCATTGGTTGCCCAGGCCCGTTGCATAAGATTATCCATGCTCGTTGTCTAGGATTGCTCATGGGTTGCCTTCGCCCGTTGCCCAGGGTTGCCCAGTAGTTGCCCACGCCCGTTGCCTAAGAATGCATATGTCCGTTGCCTAGGATAGCCCTCGCCCGTTGCCTAGGATTGCCCATGGGTTTCCCATGCCCGTTACCTAGGATTTCCTAAGGGTTTCCCATGCCTTTTGCCTAGGATTGCGCACGGGTTGCCCATGCCCGTTGCTTAGGATTGTCCATGGGTAGCCCACGTCCGTTGCCTAGGATTGCCCCTAGGATTGCCCATGCCTTTTGCCTAGGGTTTCCAATGCCCGTTTCCTAGGATTGCGCATGGGTTGCCCACATCCATTGCCTAGGATTGCCCACGCGCGTTGCCTAAGATTACCCAGTGGTTGCCAATGCCCGATTCCTTGGGTTGAACACGCTCGTTGCCTAAGATTGCCCAGTGGTTGCCCACGCCCGTTGCCTAGGGTTGCACATGCTCGTTGCCTAGGATTTCCCATGGGTTGCCCACGCCTGTTGCCCAGGGTCACCCACGTGTTTTCCACGCCCTTTGCCAAGGATTGCCCATGGGTAGCCCACGTCCGTTGCCTAGGATTGCCCATGCCCGTTGCCTAGGATTGCCCACGGGTTGCCCACGCTTGTTGCCTAGTGGTTGCCCATGCCCGTTTCCTTGGATTGACCACGGGTTACCCATCCCATTGCCTAGGATTGCCCATGTCTGTTGCCTAGTATTGCTCATGGGTTGCCCATGCAAGTTGCATAGGATTGCCCACACCTGTTTCCTAAGATTACCCTCGGTTTGTCCATGCCCATTGCCTAGGATTGCCAATGCCCGTTTCCCTCTCTTGTTACCTAGGATTGCCCACGCCCATTGTCTATGATTGCCCATGCCTATTCCTAGGATTGCCCACGGGTTGTCCACGCCCGTTGCCTAGGATTACCCATGGGTTGCCCACGTCCATTGCCTTGTAATGCCCAATGCCGGTTGCCTAGGATTGCCCACATGCTGCCAATGCCCGTTGCCTAGAAATGTCCATGCCTGTTGCCTAAGATTGCCCATGAGTTGTCCACGCTCGTTGCCTAGGATTGCCCAGTGGTTGCCCACGCCCATTTACTTGGATTGCCCATGGGTTGCCCACGCCCGTTGCATAAGATTGTCCATGCCCATTGTCTAGGATTGCTCATGGGTTGCTCTCACCCGTTGCCCAGGATTTCCCACTGGTTGCCCACGCCCGTTGCCTAAGAATGCCTACGTCCGTTGCCTAGGATTGCCCTCGCCCGTTGCCTAGGATTGCCCATGGGTTTCCCATGCCCGTTACCTAGGATTTCCTAAGGGTTTCCCATGCCTGTTGCCTAGGATTTCTCACGGGTTGCCCACGCTTATTGCCTAGGATTGCCCATGCCGGTTGCCTAGGATTGCCCGGGGGTTGCCCACACCCATTGCCTAGGATTGACCATGAGTCACCCACGCTTGTTTCCTAGGATTGCCCACGCCCATTTCCCATGCCCGTTACCTAGGATTGCCCATGGGTTGCCCACGCCCATTACCTAGGATAGCTCACAGGTTGCCCATGCCCATTGCCTAGGATTACCCATGGGTTACCTATGCCCGTTGCCTAGGATTGCCCATTCCTATTGCCTAGGATTACTCACGGGTTGCCCACGCCCTTTTCATATTATTGCCTATGCGTTGCCCATACTCGTTGACTTAGATCGCCCACGGGTTGCCCACGCCGTTTGCCTAGGATTGCCCAGTGTTGCCCACGCTTGTTTTCTAGGATTGCCCACGGGTTGCCCATCCCGTTGCCTAAGATTGCCCATTCCCATTGCCTAGTATTGCTCAGGGTTGCCCATGCACGTTTCTTAGGATTGCCCACTGGTTTCCCACGCCGTTGCAAAGGATTGCCCGCGGGTTGCCCATCCTGTTGCCATGGATTGCCCATGCCCCTTGCCTAGTATTGCTCACAAGTTGCCCACACCCGTTACCCAGGATCGCCCACGGGTTGCCCACGCCCGACGCCTAGGATTGTCCACGCCTGTTTCCTAGGATTACCCTCTAGTTGCCTATGCCTATTGCCTAGGATTTCCAACGTCCGCTGCCTAGGATAACCCATAGGTTGCCCATGCCCTTTGCCTAAGGTTGCATACGCTCGTTGCCTAGGATTGCCTATGGGTTGCCCACGCCCGTTTCCTAGAATTGTCCACGGGTTGCCCACATCCATTGCCTAGGATTTCCCAGGACTGTTGCCTAGGATTGCGCACGGGCTGTCTAAGCCCGTTGCCTAAGACTGCCCAGTGGTTGCCAACGCCCATTGCCTAGGGTTGCACACCCTCATTGCCTAAGATTACCCAGTGGTTGCCCATGCTCGTTTCCTAGGGTTGCACACGCTCGTTGCCTATGATTGTCCACAGGTTGTCCACGCACATTGCCTAGGATTGCCAAGGGTTGCCACACGTATTTTCTAGGATCGCCCACGTGTTTTCCACACCCGTTGCCAAAGATTGCCCACGGGTAACCCACGTTCGGTGATTAGGATTGCCCATGCCCGTTGCCTAGGATTGCACGCGGGCTGCCACCACCCGTTACCTAGGATTGCCCATGAGTTTCCCAAACTCGTTGCCTAGGATTTCTCAGTGATTGCCCACGCCCTTTGCCTAGGTTCTCCAGTGGCAGCCCACGCCCGTTGCCTAGGATTGCCCATGGGTTGCCCACTCCCGTTGCCTAGGATTGCCCACGCCCGTTGCCTAGGATTGCCCACTCCCGTTTTCTTAGATCGCCCACGAGTTGCGAATGCCCATTGCATAGAATTGCTCATGGGTTGCCCACGCCCGTTGCCTAGGATTGCCCACGCTCATTGCCTAAGATTACCAAGTGGTCGCCACGCCCATTTCCTTAGATTGCCCACGGGTTGCCCACGCCAGTTGCAAAAGATTTCCCATGCCCTTTGCCTAGGATTGCTCAAGGATTATCCACGCCCGTTGCCTAGGATTTCTCACTGGTAGCCCACATTTGTTGCTTAGGAATCCCCACGCCCGTTGCCTATGATTGCCCAGTAGTTGCCTATACCTTTGCCTAGGATTACCCAAGCTAGTTTCCTAGGATGGCCCACGGGTTGTCCACGCTGGATGTTTAGGATTTCCCATGGGTTGCCCACGCCCGTTGTGTAGGATTGCCCATGTGTTGCCTATGCCTGTTGCCTAGGAATGCCCATTTCTGTTGCCTAGGATTGCCTATGCCTGTTGCCTAGGATTTCCCACATTTGCCCACGCCCGTTGCCTTGGATTGCCTACGTGTTGCCCACGCCCGTTGCCTAGAAATGCCCACGTCCATTGCCTAGGATTGCTTTCGCCCGTTGCCTAGGATTGCGCATGGGTTGCCCACACCTGTTGCCTCAGATTGTCAATGGGTTGCCCATGCCCTTTGCCTAGGATTGCCTATGGGTTTCCCATGCCTGTTGCTTAGGATTTACAATTCCCATTGTCTATTATTTCCCATGGTTTGCCCACGCCCGTTGCCATGGATCACCCACGGGTTGCCAACACTCGTTGCCTTGGATTGCCCATGCACGTTGCCTTGGATTGCCCACGGGTTGCCCATGCCCGTTGCCTAGTATTGCTCATGGGTGTCCCACGCACATTACCTTGGATTACCCACAGGTTACCCATACCTGTTGCAAAGGATTGCCCACGGGTTGCCTATGCCCATTGCCCACGATCGCCAATGGGTGCCCACGCCCAATGCCTAGGATTGCCCACGCCTGTTTCCTATGCCCGTTGACAAGGATTTCCTAGGCCCGTTGCCTAGGATAGCCCATGAGTTGCCCACGCCCATTGCCTCGGATTGCATAAGCTCGTTGTCTAGGATTGCCCATGGGTTACCCTCGCCCGTTACCTTGGATTGCCCACGCCCATTGCCTAGGATTTCCCATGCTCGTTGCCAAGGATTGCAAACGGGCTGGCCACGACCATTGCCTAGGATTGCATACGCTTGTTGCCTAAAATTGCCAAGTGGTTGCCCACGCCAATTTCCTTGGATTTTCCACGGGTTGCCCAAGCCCGTTGCAAAAGATTGCCCATGCTCTTTGCCTAGGATTGCTCAAGGGTTGCCCACGCCCGTTGCCTAGGATTTTCCACTGGTTACAAACATACGTTGCTTAGGAATCCCCACGCCCGTTGCCTATGTTTGCCCATTGGTTGCATATACCTTTTATCTAATATTACCCAAGCCCATTTCCTAGGATGGCCTACGGGTTGTCCATGCCCATTTCTTGGGATTTTCCATGGGTTGCCCACGCCCGTTGCCTAGGATTTCCCACGGGTTTTCCACGCCTGTTGCCTAAGATTGCAAATTTCCATTGACTAGGATTTCCCTCAGGTTGCCCATGCTCGTTGCATAGGATTGCCCACGTGTTGTCCACGCCCGTTGCCTAGGAATGCCAACGCCTATTGCCTAGGATTGCCTACGGGTCGCTTATTCCCATTGCCTAGGATTGTCTACGCTCGTTGCCTAGGATTGCCCACAGGTTGCCACACCCATTGTCTATGATTACACACGCTCGTTGCCTAATATTACCCATGGGTTTCCCACGCCCATTTCCAAGGATTGCCTACAGGTTGTCCACGCCCGTTGCCTTGGATCGCCCATAGGTTGCCCACGCCCATTGCCTAAGATTGCCCACGGGTTGCCCACGCATGTTGTTTAGGATTGCCCACGGGTTGCCCATGCTCGTTGCCTAGTATTGCTCATGGGTTGTCCACGCACGTTGCCACAGGTTGCCCATGCACGTTGCAAATGTTGGCATTCGATCGTTTGGTTAACGTGACCCGTTAGGGTTCCATGTATTTCTAACAAGCAGCGGAAGCAAGTAAACATGAAATGCATTACCTTTCACCAAGGGTTGATGTAGAGGTTGAATTCTCGCTGGCAGACTGCGCAGTCCCACGAGAATAGCCATAAGTTCCTCTTCTAATATCAGAATTGAGTGGTCTTTGCGCTCAGACGATCCTCTCTTCGACGGCTTTCCGTCAGTATATAATACATCAAAATCGGAGTATTGTACGAATTTTTATGAATTTTGTAACATGACGAACTGCAGCAGCAAACGACCTTCCGGTCTTCTGTTGTATGTCCCAAGTCCGATCTCGACGTCGTGTGGGCGACGATCTATGAGACCTACTCAATCTGCTATCAACCCTAATCACACGTGAATAATGAATTAGATTAGGGTTCCAGATAAGTTGAGGTGACTTATATACATGGGCTACAGCAGGGACCAGGAGGAGAAATTGGGTTGGGCCTCCATTGGGCTTAAGTATCCAAGCTTAGCCCAAAGCTTATACTTAAGTCCAATAATAATAATATATTCCACTAAAATATTATTACTGCACTACCGTACCAATCCCAAAATTACGTTTTGGGCTCCTTCTTATTATGAGCCCGTTAGTCTCCCCATGTTTAAGATATACAATGTCCATTAATTAATTTAAGTTACTGACAACTCAATTAATTAATATCTCATCCAAGAGTAGTACCACTCAACCTCATTATCATGCCGGAATAAATTTCACCTGCAGGGTTTACATGATAATCCTTATGAGCTCCTCAAGGGGACATCATCAACCTATGACGGACACGGATTCCTTCTACAATCAACAGCACACCATAGATACAGCACTATTTCCCAACTCACCGAGTTTATTGATTTAATTGCATCTAAATCTCACCCATTGATGAATCAAAGAAATATATACTGCCCTACGTGTCGAGGTTATTGTATAGGGATTAAGAGCACGAACATCCATAATAACAGAGATCAAGTTCTTCTATAAGTCAGTATAAGTTGAACGATCTCAGGTGGTCCTGCTCAATACACATAAGTGCACTAGAGTGATTCTATAGCCAAGACAAGCTAATACCAAACCACACTATAACCATCCCGATAGAGAGTCCCCGTCTATCTCGGTTGTGAGCATCTGTTTATACTTTATAAGGAAACCGATAATATGATCTTCCGCGTGTTGTCGCACAACATATTATCTACAGTATAAAATAAGTGGACTATTGCATCATGCATATAAATAAATTATAAGACGCAATCATTTGATCATATGATTCTCATTTCAAATTAATTGTTTAAACATTGTTCATACAAAAACCTAGACTTTTAGTATACAATCCAACAATCTCCCACTTATACTAAAAGGCTATGCTGTCATGTCTTCTACCATACATCTGATTTCCACTCCCACTACTCGACCATCAAAAGCTCTCGCCTTAAGGTCCTTGTTAATGGATTTACTAGGTTATCATCCGATGCAATCTAGGTGACAACAACCTTCCCCTCATCATACGATTTCTCGTAACAGGTGGTACTCGCGCTCCATGTGTTTAATTGCCTTATGGACTTGTGATTCCTTCAAGTTTGCAACTGCACCAATATCATCAATATAAATTTTGATATCCTTGGGCAAACTTAGAAACACTACAAAGTCCATCATGAAGTTTCTAGAGTCATACAGATACATTGGTTGCCTCATAGGCTCCAATTTATCATCTTTCCATATGGAGTCCGAAGTCTGAAATATATTTCTATATAACACTCCTCCACATTATGACTCAACTTCCTAAAATTAAACACATAACCTTGAGGTGGATTTACTGCCGTCCAATCTGACTTAAAAATCTGAATCTACGTAATCCACAAGAAGCAGTGAATCTGCCCAGTAAGCTTACATATAATTTCCAGTCCTTCTCAGGCACTTCATATATGTCTTACCACAGTTCATCATTCTTGTTCCGGGTTACGTTGATACCCACTGTTCATGCGTTTAGCAAAACAGATATCCAATCTCGTGCATAGCATTCCTTAGATCAAGCTTCCTTATTCGCCGAAGCATAAGGAACTGCTTTCATCTCCTTTATCTTCTTTTGTGTCTCAAGACACATTTCCTTAGATAAAGTAACATGCTAAAACAAGTAGGGATCGTATTATTTCATGAAGCTTGAGATAAGCATAACATCCATTTCTTGTGATCCGTATTACCGTGATCAAAAGGATATTTTTGCTCCTCTTAAGTCCTTCATCTTATACCGCTTTATTAACCATACCCCATACGCCCGATAATACTCTTTCATTGTCTCCAATGAGCAAGATAATATCTATGTATAGTACAAGTAATACCACCACGTTTCCATCACTCTTTTCAATACACAAGACACATCCGCGCATTGAATAAATCCATATCTTTGGATTTCCTCATCAAAACGGATGCATCATGATCTTGAAGCTTGCTTTAGTCCATCGATGGACACTTTTAAGCTTCCTATCACAATGCTCTTAGCCCTTTGCAATGAATCACTCTGGTTGCTTCACATAGATGTTTTCCTCAAGACTTCCAATTAGGAAAGTTGTCTTGACATCTATTTGCTATCCCTCATATTCCATATGAGTAGCAACATATAAAAGAATCCGGATCAATATAGGCACAGCTACTGGCGAACAGGTTTTCTCATAATCGAACCCTTTCTTTCTGAGTATACCTTTTCCCAACAAGCTTTACTTCCAAGGTTTTCACCTTACCGTATGATCCTCTTTTATTTTGTATGACCACTTCCAATGGTTTTCACACCATCCGTGGTTCTACAATCATCCAGATCTTATTTAGAATCTATTGATTCTATTTCAACATTTATTGCATTTTGTTAAGATTTCGCATTTCTATCTTGTAGTTCTTCGTCGTATCTGTGGGTCCATTCCATGTTTACTAGGGACCAAGCCTCACGACTTTCCCAAACCATATATATATCAGGTTTTAGAACAACCTTCCCACTACGAGAAGACACTACACGCAATTGTGTATCAGATGTGACACGCGTCGCAGTTTACCTTGTGGTATATCCTCTTGTACACTTGGTACTAATACTTTGTGTTTTCCTCTCACTTCCTTTAGAACAACTTATACATGGGTATTTGATTTATTACATAGTTCTTTTTCCAAAAATCTAGTGTTTATGTTAACAATCACTCTTCGATCTTGTAGACTAAATAAATCATCCTTCATTTTTCTAGGATATCCCACAAACAGAAAAACATTCTTACGAATTACTGTTCCTACGGCATATCCATAAAATGAATTTAGTAATTCCAAATAATTCATCATCTATCTAATCACTATCATAAGAGTGCTATTCCTTCTATTCGTCACACCATTAAGATGGGAAATTCATTTCCGAAGGTACCTTTCTCTTACTAGATTAGAAGACTCATTATTAATTACTATTTGTCGCATCCAGGGGATAAACATGATTTAAGAGTATACAAATTGTTCACCAACGTACCATAACAGATTACAACTCTATCCTTCATTATAATGACCATGTCATTTAAATGAAATGGAGTTCCATCTATTAATGCATAGAAACCGAAATCAAATTATTTCTATGAAAACGTACGCAAAGACAATTTCATAAAATCAAACGTTTATTCATATCGTAAGATAAATAAACAACTCCCACTGCAACAGCCACTACTCTCGTAGTATTATCCATGTATAAAATAATCTTACCCTCACTTAGTAATAAACATTTAGTGATTCCGGTATCTACACAATGTATCAGTAGATGCCATCACTAATCATGTTTAAACAACTAGTGAATAAGATATAAACCTTGTTCATATTATGATGAAAATGGCTTTCCTTTGCCACATGTTTTGTTAGAAGTTTCCCACCATATACATTCTCTTGTAATTCAGGTGAAACTTGCTCAAAACACCTAGGCAAATGATGGAGAGTAAATTGATCTAGGTTTCCCCTTCAATTTCTACTTCAAGCTTTTCAATTCATTCATCAAGTCAACCATGACTTCTTGCCTTTTAACCTCACTCAAGTATCCGAAGAGTTTCATGAGACCATCATATTTCTATGAACCTCTCACCTCTCCACTAGAGACTTTAATAGGCATCATGAACATCCTTAAGGAAGAACACATTTTTATTTTCTTAAGCAGTAAAATCAAAACCAAGATTCTTTTCTAATCATCTAATTTTGGACCAGTAAATATAATTTCTTTTAGTTAACAATAAGCGAGATAAAACCATTTGAAATTACAGAGAATCATAAATAAATATACCGATCAAATCTTCGAATTTTATCCTTTTATATTAATTCCCTCAAAATAATATAAAAATAAAATTCACCGACATCTCAAGCACCGTGAGTCTGCAAGCCACGTTAGTGTGGACGTTTACAAACCCAAACATTTACAAGAGAAGGTTATACCCATTAATTTCATTTGTCAACCTAACCTCATGATAAAATAATTAATAGTCGGTTCCTCTTTAGCCATTCAAATAAAAGCAGTGACTCCGTTGGGGAGGATACTAATTATTTACACCTAAGTGTACACCATTATTTGATCCCAAGTCCACTGCGCGAGCTTGTGTGCCTTACAGTTGGAGAAGTACACACGCGCTCGGATAGCTTCCTACAATCATCAATTATAAGTTTGTACCAGTGAGCCCCACATAAACTCATCCGTTAGGGAGGAAGGCCTATTGCCAACACGTAAGTTCATGTGCCACATTACAAACAATAATTATGTAATGAAGTCTGTACCAGTGATCCGTGAATAAACTCATCCGTTAGGGAGGAAGGCCTATTGCCAACACGCAAGTTTACTCACATCACTTACAAACCAATAATGGAGGCTGCGGGAATTTTTACCAATCCCCTCTCCCACTTAGTTATTTAAAACCGAGGGTTTTTACATGCATATAATATTCAGAATAATATACGCAATCCTAGCATGCTCCTATCACGGCACATAAGGCAGTAAATCCCAAAGAGTCATGCATACATATATAACAATAATCAATAATTAAATCAATCATTAACAGTTATATATCAGCGAATTCGATTGTTCGCCATCAGGCACGAATATCAGCAAAGACTTCCAAACTATCAAAATTTTGAAATTTCCAGATTGTCCAATTTTCGAAACCATCGATATCGACCGTCGATGTCGTCCAGATTATCAAAATCATCGATATCGACTAGATTATCAAATATTCGAAAAACATCAAGATTATCAATATTCCAAAACTATCGATATCGATCGTCGATATCGTCTAGATTATCGAAATCATCGATATCGACGAGCAACCATATACAACAATAATAGATAATTAAATCAATTATGTCAGTTATATATTAGGAATTAATTCAACATCCATATATAACAATAATAGACAAATAATTATAGCAGTTATATATTAGGAATTAATTCGACATCCATATATGACAATAATAGATTATTAAATCAATTATAGCAGTCATATATTAGGAATTAATTCGACATCCATATATAACAATAATATACAATCTATTATGGCAGTTATATATTAGGAATTAGTTTTCCTAAAATTGGATGTCTTATCCAACACTCTAGCAATACATGCATATAATATACCAAATATAATATGCAATCTAGCATGCTTCTATATAAGACAATAAATCATAGAGATCAGGCATCCATATATATATATAACAATAATAGACAATTAAATCAATTATGACAGTTATATATATTAGGAATAAAAACGCCTCTAAATTTTAATGTCTTGTCCGACACTCCTACTGTGGAATCGATGCCTTACGCAACAAGCAGGATTGCTTGTGCCCCAAGACGTCCATCGTCATATCCCACCATCAATCGTGTCAGGGAGCGCTCCAAGTGCCTTGACGAGCGCCCCTCGCCCGGACTGTCGCTCGTCCAAGGGCCTACTTGCATGGAACCAAGTTCAGCCCAACGCGCAACACCAAACTACACCAACTGTCGTTCGTAGTTCGAAACTGCAAGAACCTCAGAATCCAATCTCCACCGTCCAGAATCTACTCCTATAATCCATGAACGTGCTGTCCAAATTACAGGTCGATCCAACGGTTATGTTGTGAGAAACAGGTCTTTTCCCTCAACTGCGCAAAACAGAATCGCCCAAAAATCTGCTTCTGTTTTCAGCGTAATCCCAGCACGACAAAGCTCCAAATTCGATCTCCACTGTTCAGAATGTACATCCACAATATCTGAACGTGCTGACCAAATTACAGCTCGATCCAACGGTTAGTTTGTGAGAACGGCTCTTTTCCTTCGACTGCGCAAAACAGAATCGCCCAAAAATCTGCTTCTGTTTTCAGCGTAATCCTAGCACGAAAAAGCTCCAAATTCGATCTCCACCGTTCAGAATGTACATTCACAAGATCTGAACGTGCTGACCAAATTACAGCTCAATCCGACCGTTGAAACTCCGGTTATTGCCTATGCAATATCACTGCGCTGGATTTTCTCTCAAAAACGTGATTCTATTTTTGCCCTCTTTTTCTTCCTTGCATGTGAAATTGACGAACAGTTTTCGTCGAATCCTCTCACACACAACCATGGACGAATAGATATGATACAGGGTATATATCACATAGGGATATTCATGGTTTGCGCAATAAAACCAAAACCCTAAACATGTGATCCTAATTCCGAAAAATTAATCACATAAACCCTAGCCTAACGTGTCACGCTTCACCACGAAACCGACGCTCTGATACCAATTGTTGGCATTCGATCGTTTGGTTAACGTGACCCGTTAGGGTTCCATGTATTTCTAACAAGTAGCGGAAGCAAGTAAACATGAAACGCATTACCTTTCACCAAGGGTTGATGTAGAGGTTGAATTCTCGCTGGCAGACTGCGCAGTCCCACGAGAATAGCCATAAGTTCCTCTTCTGATGTCAGAATTGAGTGGTCTTTGCGCTCAGACGATCCTCTCTTCGACGGCTTTCCGTCAGTATATAATACATCAAAATCGGAGTACTGTACGATCTTTTATGAATTTTGTAACATGACAAACTGCAGCAGCAAACGACCTTCCGGTCTTCTGTTGTATGTCCCAAGTCCGATCTCGACGTCGTGTGGGCGACGATCTATGAGACCTACTCAATCTGCTATCAACCCTAATCACACGTGAATAATGAATTAGATTAGGGTTCCAGATAAGCTGAGGTGACTTATATACATGGGCTACAGCAGGGACCAGGAGGAGAAATTGGGTTGGGCCTCCATTGGGCTTAAGTATCCAAGCTTAGCCCAAAGCTTATACTTAAGTCCAATAATAATAATATATTCCACTAAAATATTATTACTGCACTACCGTACCAATCCCAAAATTACGTTTTGGGCTCCTTCTTATTATGAGCCCGTTAGTCTCCCCATGTTTAAGATATACAATGTCCATTAATTAATTTAAGTTACTGACAACTCAATTAATTAATATCTCATCCAAGAGTAGTACCACTCAACCTCATTATCATGCCGGAATAAATTCCACCTGCAGGGTTTACATGATAATCCTTATGAGCTCCTCAAGGGGACATCATCAACCTATGACGGACACGGATTCCTTCTACAATCAACAGCACACCATAGATACAGCACTATTTCCCAACTCACCGAGTTTATTGATTTAATTGCATCTAAATCTCACCCATTGATGAATCAAAGAAATATATACTGCCCTATGTGTCGAGGTTATTGTATAGGGATTAAGAGCACGAACATCCATAATAACAGAGATCAAGTTCTTCTATAAGTCAGTATAAGTTGAACGATCTCAGGTGGTCCTGCTCAATACACATAAGTGCACTAGAGTGATTCTATAGCCAAGACAAGCTAATACCAAATCACACTACAACCATCCCGATAGAGAGTCCCCGTCTATCTCGGTTGTGAGCATCTGTTTATACTTTATAAGGAAACCGATAATATGATCTTCCGCGTGTTGTCGCACAACATATTATCTACAGTATAAAATAAGTGGACTATTGCATCATGCATATAAATAAATTATAAGACGCAATCATTTGATCATATGATTCTCATTTCAAATTAATTGTTTAAACATTGTTCATACAAAAACCTAGACTTTTAGTATACAATCCAACAGATTCGACGAAAACTGTTCGTCAATTTCATATGGAAGGAAGAAATTGAGAGAAAATCCAGCGCAGTGATATTGCAGAGGCAATTACCGGAGTTTCAACCGTCGGATCAAGCTGAATTTTTGTCAGCACGTTTGAATTTTGCGGATGTACATTCTGAACGGTGAAGATCTTATTTGGAGCTTTGTGTTGTCGGGAATGCACCGAAAACAGAAGCAGTTTTTTGGGCGATTCTGTTCTGCGCAGTCGAGGGAAAAGAGCTATTTCTGACAATCTAACCGTTGGATCGACCTGTAATTTGGACAGCATGTTCAAAACTCAAAGGCGTAGATTCTGGACGATGGAGATTGGATTCCCAGGTTCATACGGTTGCGAACCCTGAACGACAGTTGGTGTAGTTTGATGTTGCGCGTTGGGCTAAACTTGATTCCGTGCAAGTAGGCCCTTGGACGAGCGACAGTTCGAGCGGATTTGCATCAGGTTCGATTGGTCTACATCAGGTTCGATCGATCCTATACCAGGTTCGAGCGGATTTGTATCAGGTTCGATTGGTCTGCATCAGGTTCGATTGATGCTACACCAGGTTCGAGCGGATTTGCATCAGGTTCGGTTGGTCTACATCAGGTTCGATCGATGCTATACCAGGTTCGAGCGGATTTGTATTAGGTTCGATTGGTCTGTATCAGGTTCGATTGATGCTACACCAGGTTCGAGCGGATTTGCATCAGGTTCGGTTGGTCTACATCAGGTTCGATCGATGTTGTACCAGGTTCGAGCGGATTTGTATCAGGTTCGATTGGTCTGCATCAGGTTCGATTGATGCTACACCAGGTTCGAGCGGATTTGCATCAGGTTCGGTTGGTCTGCATCAGGTTCGATCAATGATGCACCAGGTTCGAGCAGATTCACATCAGGTTCGATTGGTCTGCATCAGGTTCGATCGACTCTGCACTAGGTTCGAGCGGGTTTGCATCAAGTTCGACTGGTCTGCATCAAGTTCCGCGTGAGTCTTCACAATATGATCGGGCAGGGTGCCAGAGTGGTGCAGCAGGCTGCAGGGAGGTCGATCCCCATCGCAGTTGTCCGCATTCGTGATTGGTGGCGAACAATCGAATTCGCTGTTATATAACTGTTATAATTGATTTATTAATTGATTATTGTTATATATGTATGCATGATTCTCTATGATTTATTGCCTTAAATAGAAGCATGCTAGATTGCGTATTATATTTGGTATATTATATGCATGTATGTTGGAGTGTTGATCAAGTCAACTTATTTTTGGCAATTTATTTCCTTATATATAACTGTTATAATTGTTTTATTGGTCAATTATTGTTATATATTTGGAAGTATGAGCATGCTAGGTTGCATATTTTATTCTAAAATATTATATGCATGTAAAAACCCTCGATCTTAAATAACTAAGTGGGAGAGGGGATTGGTAAAAATTTCCGCTGCCTCCATTATTGGTTTGTAAGTGATGTGAGTAAACTTGCGTGTTGGCAATAGGCCTTCCTCCCTAACGGATGAGTTTATTCACGGATCACTGGTACAGACTTCATTACATAATTATTGTTTGTAATGTGGCACATGAACTTGCGTGTTGGCAATAGGCCTTCCTCCCTAACGGATGAGTTTATGTGGGGCTCACTGGTACAAACTTATAATTGATGATTGTAGGAAGCTATCCGAGCGCGTGTGTACTTCTCCAACTGTAAGGCACACAAGCTCGCGCAGTGGACTTGGGATCAAATAATGGTGTACACTTAGGTGTAAATAATTAGTATCCTCCCCAACGGAGTCACTGCTATTATTTGCATGGCTAAAGAGGAACCGACTATTAATTATTTTGTCATAAAGTTAGGTTGACAAATGAAATTAATGGGTAAAATCTTCTCTTGTAAATGTTCGGGTTTGTAAACGTCCACACTAACGTGGCTTGCAGACTCACGGTGCTTGAGATATCGGTGAATTTTATTTTTATATTGTATTGAGGGAATTAATATAAAAGGATAAAATTCGAAGTTTTGATCGGTAAATTAATTTATGATTCTCTGATTTTCAAATGGTTTTATCTCACATATTATTAACTAAAAGAAATTATATTTACTTGTCCAAATTAGATGATTAGAAAAGAATCTTGGTTTTGAATTTTACTGCTTAAGAAAATACATGTGTGTTCTCACAAGGGACGTCTCATGATGCCTATTAAAGTCTCTAGTGAAGAGATGAGAGGTTCATAGAAATATGATGGTCTCATGTAACTCTTCGGATACTTGAGTAAGTTAAAAGGCAGAAGATCATGATTTAATTTGATGAATGAATTGGGAAAGCATGGAGTATAAATTGAAGGGAAACCTAGATCAATTTAATTCTTCGTGAATTGCCTAGATGTTTTTGAGTAAGTTCCACCTGAATTACAATAGGATGTATATGGTGAAAAATTTCTGGCAAAACATGTGGCAAAGGAAAGCCATTTTCATCATAATGTGAACAAGTTTTATATCTTATTCACTAGTTGTTTAAAACATGATTAGTGATGGCATTTACTGACACGAAGTGTGTAGATACTGGAATCACTAAATGTTTATTACTAAGTGAGCATAAGATTGTTATGACATGGGTAAAACTACAAGAGTAGTGGCTATTGCATTGGGAGTTGTCTATTTATCTAATGATATGAGTAGACGTTTGATTATGAGAAATTATTTTACGTACGTTTTCATAGAAAGAATTTGATTTCAGTTTCTATGCATTAATAGATGGATACTCCATTTCATTTAAATGACATGGTCATTATAATGAAGGATAGAGTTATAATCTGTTATTGTACGTTGGTGAACAATTTGTATACTCTTAAATCATGTATATTCCACAGATGCAACAAATAGTAATTAATAATGAATCTTCTAATCTTAGTAAGAGTAAGATACCTTCGGATATGAACTAAACATATATTTGGCATCTAAGACTAGATCATTTTACTTGAGTAGGATTCAAAAGTTGATAGCCGGTAGACCCTTAGGTTTATCTGAAGTGAAAACTATCTGACTTTTGAGTCTTGCTTGGGAGTAAAAATGACTAATTGCTTTTTCAAGGCAAAGGGGTGAAGAACCAAAGATATATATGTTGGAATTAGTTCATTATGATTTATGTGGTCCTAAGATTGTCCGGATGAGAGGTGGATATGAATATTCGTCAATCAATGATTATTCTAGATGCCAATATATTTATTTGATGCACTGCATGTCTAAGTTTTTTTATTAATTCAAGAATTGCAAGGCTGGTACAGTGAAGCGTCATGGAAAATATATCAAGTAATGACGATTTAATCGTCATTACGAGTACCTCTTAGGATAGTTAGGAGCTATTAATCAGAGGTTGAGATTAAATCTCAAGTGGTCTACACCGAGCATGCCCCAGCTGAATGGTGTGGTGGATAGAAGGAATAAGACTCTTATGGTAATGATTAGATAGATGATGAATTATTTAGAATTACTTAATTCATTTTATGGATAAGCCCTAGAAATAGTAATTCATTTGAATGTTTGTCTGTTTGTGGGATATGCTATAAAAATGAAGGTGATTTATTTAGTATAAAAGATCGAAGGGTGATTGTTAACACAAACACTAGATTTTTGGAAAGAGACTATGTATTAAATCATAAACCCATGTATAAATTGTTCAAAAGGAAGTGAGAGGGAAAACACAAAGTATAAGTACCAATTGTACAAGAGGATATACCACAAGGTAAACTGCAACGCATGTCACGTCTGATACACAATTGCATGTAGTACCTTGTCGTAGTGGGAGGGTTCTTCGACAACTTGTAAGATACATGTTTTGGGAAAGTCGTGAGACTTGGTCCCTCGCAAACATGAAATGGACCCACGGATACGATGCAGCACTACAAGTTAGAAATGCCAAATCCTAGCAAAGTGCAATGAATATTAAAATAGAATCGATGGATTTTAAATTAGGTCTGGATGCTTGTTGAACCGCTAAATGGCGTGAAAGCCATTGGAAGCGGGCATGCAAGAATAAAATAGGATCATAGAATAAGGTGAAAACCTTGGAAGCAAGCTTGTTGCGAAAAGGTATACTCAGAAAGAAAGGGTTCGATTATGAGAAAACCTGTTCGCCGGTAGATATGCCTAAGTTGATCCGGACTCTTTTATTTATTGCTACTCATATGAAATATGAGGGATAGCAAATAGATGTCGAGACAACTTTCCTGATTGGAAGTCTTAAGGGAAACATCTATGTGAAGCAACCAGAGTGATTCATTGCAAAGAGCTAAGAGCACTGTGATAGTGAGCTTAAAAGTGTCCATTCATGGACTAAAACAAGTTTCAAGATCATGAAACATCCGTTTTGATGAGATAATCCAGTGACATGAATCTAATCAATGATCAGATGGGTCTTGTGTATTGAAAAGAGTGATGGAAACGTGGTGGTATTTCTTGTACTATACGTAGATAGTATCTTGCTCATTGGAGACAATGAAAGAGTATTGTCGGGCGTATGAGTATGGTTGATAAAGCGGTATGAGATGAAGGACTTAAGAAGAGCAAAAATATCCTTTTGATCACGATAATACGGATCACAAGAAAGGATGTTATGCTTATCTCAAGTTTCATATAATGATACGATCCTTACTCGTTTAGCATGTGAATTTATCTAAGTGAATGTGTCTTGTGACACAAAAGTAGATAAAGAAGATGAAAGCGGTTCCTTATGCTTCGGCAAATGAGGAAGCTTAATCTAAGAAATGCTATGCACGAGATTGGATATCTGTTTTGCCGATGGCATGAACAGTGGGTATCAAGGTAACCCAAAATAAGAATGTTGAACTGTGGTAAGACATATACTTATGTACCTAAAAAGGACTAGAAACTATATGTGGGCTTACCGAGCAGATTCACTGATTCTTATGGGTTACATAGATTCAGATTTTCAAATCAGATAGGGACGGCAGTAAATCCACCTCAAAGGTTATGTATTTAATTTTAAGAAGTTGAATCATAATGTGGAGGAGTGTTATATAGAAATATATTTCAGACTCCGGACTCCATCATGGAAAGATGATAAATTGGAGCCTATGAGGCAGCAAAAGTATCTGTATGACTCTAGAAACTTCAAGATGGACTTCGAAGTGTTTCTAAGTTTGCCCAAGGATATCACAATTTATATTGATGATATTGGTGCAGTTGCAAACTTGAAGGAATCACGAGCCCATAAGGAAATTAAACATATGGAGCGCGAGTACCACCTGTTACGAGAAATCGTATGATGAGGGGAAGGTTGTTGTCACCTAGATTGCATCGGATGATAACCTAGTAAATCCAATTACAAGGACCTTAAGGCGAGAGCTTTTGATGGTCGTGTAGTGGGAGTGGAAATCAGATGTATGGCGGAAGACATGACAGCATAGTCTTTTAGTATAAGTGGGAGATTGTTGGATTGTATACTAAAAGTCTATCTTTTTATATGAACAATGTTATAACAATTAATTTGAAATGAGAATCATATGATCAAATGATTGCATCTTATAATTTATTTATATGTTCGATGCAATAGTCCAATTACTTTATACTGTAGATAATATGTTGTGCGACAACACGCGGAAGATCATATTATCGGTTTCCTTATAAAGTATAAACAGATGCTCACAACCGAGATAGACGGGGACTCTCTATCGGGATTGTTGTAGTGTGGTTTGGTATTAGCTTGTCTTGGCTATAGAATCACATTAGTGCACTTGTGTGTATTGACCAGGACCGCTTGAGATCGTTCGACTTATACTGACTTATAGGAGAACTTGATCTCAGTTATTATGGAAGTTCGTACTCTTAATCCCTATACAATAACCTCGACACGTAGGGCAGTATGTATTTCTTTGATTCATCAATTGGTGAGATTACATGTTATTAAATCAACAAACTCGATGAGTTGGGAAGTAGTGCTGTCTCTATGGTGTGCTGTTGATTGTAGAAGGAATCTGTGTCCGTCATAGGTTGATGATGTCCCCTTGAGGAGCTCATAAGGATTATCATGTAAATCCTGCAGGTGGAATTTATTCCGGTATGATAATGAGGTTGAGTGGTACTACTCTTGGATGAGATATTAATTAATTGAGTTGTCAGTAACTTAAATTAATTAATGGACATTGTATATCTTAAACATGGGGAGACTAACGGGCTCATAATAAGAAGGAGCCCAAAACGTAATTTTGGGATTGGTACGGTAGTGCAATAATAATATTTTAGTGGAATATATTATTATTATTGGACTTAAGTATAAGCTTTGGGCTAAGCTTGGATACTTAAGCCCAATGGAGGCCCAACCCAATTTCGCCTCCTGGTCCCTGTTGTAGCCCATGTATATAAGTCACCTCAGCTTATCTGGAACCCTAATCTAATCTAATCTAACTGATTATTCACGTGTGACGAGGGTTGAGAGCAGATTGAGGAGGTCTCGTAGATCGTCGCCCACACGACGTCGAGATCGGACTTGGGACATACGGCAGAAGATCGGAAGGTAGTTTGCTGCTGCTGTTCGCCGCCTTGCGAAATTTATATAAACTAGTAAAGTGCTCAGAATTTCATGATCAATATACTGACGGAAAGCCATCGAAGAGAGGATCGTCTGAACGTAAAGATCACTCAATTCCGACATCAGACGAGGAAGTTATGGCCATTCTCGTGGGACTGCGCATGCTGCCTGTGAGAATCAATCTTCATCAACATACCTTGGTGAACGGTAATCGTTTCTATGATTTATTGCTTCTGCTGTGATAGAAACGTATGAATCCCTAACGGGTCACGTTAACCAAACGATCGAGCGCCAACATTGCCCACGACCATTGCCTAGAATTGCCCACGGGTTTCCCATTCCCGTTGCCAAGGATTGCCCATGGGTTTCCCATGCCTGTTGCCTAGGTTGCCAATTACCATTGCCTAGGATTTCCACGGGTTGCCCATGTCAGTTGCCTAGGATTGCCTATGTGTTGCCCACGCTCGTTTCCTAGGAATACCCACGCCCCGCCCGTTGCCTAGGATTGTCTATGGGTTGCCTATGCCCATTGCCTATGATGCCCACGCCCGTTGCCTAGGATTGCCCATTGGTTGATGACGCCCATTGCCTAGGATTGCCCAAGGGTATCCCATGTCTGTTTTCTAGGATTTCCCATGCCCGTTGCCTAGGATTGCGCATGGGCTGCCCATACCCATTGCCTAGGAATGCCCACGGGTTGCCCACACACTTTGCCTAAGATTGCCCAGTGGTTGCCCATGCCCATTTCCTTGGATTTCCCACGGGTTGCCCACGTCCATTGTAAAAGATTGCTCATGCCCTTTGCCTGGGATTGCTAACAGGTTGCCCACGCTCGTTGCCTAGGATTTCCCACTAGTTGCCCACACCCGTTGCATAGGATTGCCCACGGGTTGCCCATGTCCGTTGCCTATGATTGCCCATTGGTTGGCTATACCTTTTACCTAGGATTACCCAAGCCCGTTTCCTAGGATGGACCATGGGTTGCCCACGCCCGTTGCCTTCGATTGCCCACACCTGTTGCCTAAGATTTCTCATGAGCTGCCCACGCCTGTTGTCTATGATTGCCCACGTGTTGCCCGCGCCCATTTCCTAGGAACTCCCACGTCCATTGCCTAGGATTGCCCTCACCCATTGCCTAGGAATGCCCTTGGGTTGCCCACGCCCATTGCCTAGAATTGCCCACGGGTTTCCCATTCCCGTTGCCTAGGATTGCCCATTGGTTTCCCACGCCTGTTGCCTAGGTTGCCAATTCCCATTGCCTAGGATTTCCCACGAGTTGCCCACGCCCGTTGCCTAGGATTGCCCACGTGTTGCCCACGCTCGTTTCCTAGGAATGCCCATGCCCGTTACCTAGGATTGTCTATGGGTTGCCTATGCCCATTGCCTATGATACCCACGCCCGTTGCCTAGGATTGCCCATGGGTTGACGATGCCCATTGCCCAGGATTGCCCAAGGGTAGCCCATGTCCGTTTCCTAGGATTTCCCATGCCCGTTGCCTAGGATTGCGCACGGGCAGCCCACACCCATTGCCTAGGAATGCCCACGAGTTGCCCACGCTCGTTGCCTAAGATTGCTCAGTGGTTGCCCACGCCCATTTTCTTGGATTGCCCACGGGTTGCCCACGTCCATTGCAAAAGATTGCTCATGCCCGTTGCCTGGGATTGCTCACAGGTTGCCCAAGCCCGTTGCCTAAAATTTCCCACTAGTTGCCCACACCCGTTGCATAGGATTGCCCACGGGTTGCCCATGTCCGTTGTCTATGATTGCCCATTAGTTGGCTATACCTTTTGCCTAGGATTTCCCAAGCCCATTTTCTAGGATGGCCCATGGGTTGCCCACACCCGTTGCCTAGGATTGCCCACGGGTTGCCCACGCCCGTTGCCTTGGATTGCCCATGCCTGTTGCCTAAGATTTCCCATGAGTTGCCCACACCCGTTGCCTAGGATTGCCTACGTGTTGCCCGTACCCGTTTCCAAGGAACTCCCTCATCCGTTGCCTAGGATTGCCCTCACCCATTGCCTAGGAATGCCCTTTGGTCGCCCACGCCCATTGCCTAGAATTACCCACGGGTTTCCCATTCCCGTTGCCTAGTATTGCCAATGGGTTTCCCACGTCTGTTGCCTAGGTTGTCAATTCCCATTGCCTAGGATTTCCCACCGGTTGCCTACACCTGTTGCCTAGGATTGCCCACGTGCTGCCCATGCTCGTTTCCTAAGAATGTCCACGCCAGTTGCCTAGGATTGTCTATGGGTTTGCCCATGCCCACTGCCTATGATGCCCACGCCCGTTGCCTAGGATTGCCCATGAGTTGTCCACACCTGTTGTCTACAATTGCACATGCTTGTTGCCTAGTATTACTCACGGGTAACCTACGCCCATTGCCTAGGATTGCCTACGAATTGCCCACACATATTTCCTAGGATCGCCCTCGGGTTGCCCACGCCGTAGCCTAAGATTGGCCAGAGGTCGCCCACTCCTGTAGCCTATGATTGGCCACATTCGTTGCCTAGGATAGCCCACGCCATTTGCCTTGGATCGCCCACGGGTTGCCAATGCCCGTTGCATAGGATTGCCCACGGGTTGCCCACGCCCATTGCCTATGATTGCTAACGTCCTTTGCCCACTCTCGTTACCTAGAACTGCCCACGCCTGTTGCCTATGATTGCTCATGCCTATTGCCCAGGATTTCCCATATGTTGCTCATACCTATTGCCTAGGATTGTCCACAGATTGCCCATGGGTTGCCTAGGATTACCGAAGCCCATTTCCTAGGATGGCCCACGGGTTGCCCAAGTCCTTTGCCTGGGATTTTCCATGCCCGTTGTCTAGGATTGCGCACGGGCTGCCCACACCCGTTGCCTAGGATTGCCCACGCTCATTGCCTAAGATTACCAAGTGGTCGCCACGCCCATTTCCTTAGATTGCCCATGGGTTACCCACGCCAGTTGCAAAAGATTGCCCATGCCCTTTGCCTAGGATTGCTCAAGGGTTACCCACGCCCGTTGCCTAGGATTTCTCACTGGTAGCTCACATTTGTTGCTTAGGAATCCCCACGCCTGTTGCCTATGATTGCCCAGTAGTTGCCTATACCTTTGCCTAGGATTACCCAAGCCAGTTTCCTAGGATGGCCCACGGGTTGTCCACGCTGGATGTTTAGGATTTCCCATGGGTTGCCCACTCCTGTTGTGTAGGATTGCCCATGTGTTGCCTATGCCTGTTGCCTAGGAATGCCCACGTCCGTTGCCTAGGATTGCCCTCGCCTTTTGCCCAAGATTGCACATGGGTTGCCCACGCCCGTTCCCGAGGATTGCCCACGGGTTACCCATGCCCGTTGCTTAGGATTGCCCACAGGTTTCCCACGCTTGTTGCCTAGGATTGCCAATTCCATTGCCTAAGATTTCCCTCGGGTTGCCCATGCCCATTGCCTAGTATTGCCCACGTGTTGACCACGCCCGTTGCCTAGGAATGCCAACGCCCATTGCTAAGGATTGCCTACGAGTTGTATATTCTCGTTGCCTAGGATTGCCCACGCCCGTTGTCTAGGATTGCCCATGGGTTGCCCAAACCCATTGTCTACGATTGCACATGCTCGTTGCCTAGTATTATCCATGGGTGCCCACACCCATTGCCGAGGATTGCCCAAGGGTAGACCACGTCCATTGCCTAGGATTTCCCATGCTCGTTGCCTAGGATTATGCATGGGCTGCCCACGCCCATTGCCTATGAATGCCCACAGGTTTCCCACGCTCGTTGTCTAAGATTGCCCATTGGTTGCTCACACTTATTTCCTTGGATTGCCCATGGGTAGCCCACGCCCGTTGCAAAAGATTGCTCATGCCCGTTGCCTAGGATTGCTCACGGGTTGCCTACGCCCGTTGCTTAAAATTTCCCACTGCTTGCCCACACCCGTTTCATAAGATTGCCCACGGGTTGCCCATGCCTGTTGCCCATGATTGCCCATTGATTGGCTATACCTTTTGCCTAGGATTACCCAAGCTCGTTTTCTAGGATGGCCCACGGGTTGCCTATGCCGGTTGCCTAGGATTGCCCATAGGTTGCCCACCCCCATTGTCTTGGATTGCCTACGCCCATTGCGTGTGATTTCCCATTGGTTGCTCACGCCCGTTACCTAGGATTGCCCATGTGTTGCCATGCCCGTTGCCTAGGAATTCCCACGCCCGTTGCCTAGGATTGCCCTCACCCGTTGCTTAGGAATGCCTTTGGGTTGCCCACGTCTGTTGCCTAGAATTGCCCACGGGTTTCCCATTTCCATTACCTAGGATTGCCCATGGGTTTCCCACGCCTATTGCCTAGGACTGCCAATTCCCATTGCTTAGGATTTCCCACGGGTTGCCCACGCCTGTTGCCTAGGATTGCCCAAGTGTTGCCCACGCCCATTGCCTAGGAATGCCCACGCCCATTGCTTAGGATTGCCTACGGGTTGCCTATGCCCGTTGCCTAGGATGCCCACACCCATTGCCTAGGATTGCCCACGGGTCGCCAACACCCGTGGTCTACGGTTGCACACGCTCGTCGCCTAATGTTACCCACGGGTTGCCTATGCCCATTGCCTAGGATTCCCTATGAATTGCCCACATCTGTTGCCTAGGATCGCCCATGGGTTGCCCACGCCCGTTGCCTAAGATTGCCCATGGGTCACCCACTCATGTAGCCTATGATTGCCCACGCCCATTGTCTAGTATCGCCCACGCCCGTTGCCTAGGATCGCCCATGGGATGCCAATGCCCGTTGCATAGGATTGTCCATGGGTTACCCACACCCATTGCCTAGGATTGCCAACGTCCGTTGCCCACTCTCGTTACCTAGAATTGCCAACACCCATTGCCTATGATTGCTCATGCCTATTGCCTAGGATTTCCATCAAGTTGCTTACACCTATTGCCTAGGATTATCCACGGATTGCCCACGAGTTACCTAAGATTACCCAAGCCCATTTCCTAGGATGGCCCACGAGTTGCCCACTCTCGTTGCCTAGAATTGCCCACGCTCGTTGCCTAGAATTACCCACGGGTTGCCCACGTCCGTTGCCATGGATAGCCCACGCCTGTTGTCTAGGATTTCCCCGGCTTGCCCACGTCCATTGCCTAGGATTGTCCATGTTTTTCCCACGCCCGTTGCATAGGAATGCTCACGTCCGTTGCCTATGATTGCCTCGTCCATTGCCTAGAATTGCCCATTGGTTGGCCACGCCTACTGCCTAGGATTACCCACGGGTTGCCCATGCCCGTTGCCTATGATTGCCCATGGGTTTCCCACGCCTGTTGCCTAGAATTGTCAATCCCCATTGTCTAGGATTTCCCACGGGTTGCCCACGCTCGTTGCCTAGGATTGCTCACGCCCGTTGCCTAGGAATGCCCACGCCGATTGCATAGGATTGCCTACGGGTTGCCTATGCCCGTTGCCTAGGATGCCTATACCTATTGCCTAGGATTGCCCATGGGTTGCCCACACCTGTTGCCTTGGATTGCACATGGGTTGCCCACGCCCATTGCCTATGATTGCCCATTGGTTCCAATACCTTTTGCCTAGGATTACCCAAGCCCATTTTCTAGGATGGTCCACGGGTTGCCCACGCCCATTGCCTAGGATTGCCCATGCCTGTTGTCTAGGATTGCCAATTCCCATTGCCTAGGATTTCCCACGGGTTGCCCATGCCCGTTGCCTAGATTGCTCATGTGTTTCCCACGCCCATTGTCTAGGAACTCCCACGTGCATTGCCAAGGATTACCCTCACCCATTGCTTAGGAATGGCCTTGGGTTGTCCACGCCCGTTGCCTAGGATTGCCCACGAGTTTCCCATTCCCGTTGCCTAGGATTGCCTATGAGTTTCTCATGCCTGTTGCCTAGGATTGCCAATTCCCATTGCCTAGGATTTCGCACGGGTTGCCCACGCCCATTGCCTAGGATCGCCCACGTGTTGCCCACGCCCGTTGCCTAAGAATGCCCACGCCCGTTGCCTATGATTGTCCAACGGGTTGCCCACACCTGTTATCTACGATTGCACATACTCATTGCTTAGTATTTATTACTCACGGATTGCCCACGCCCATTGCCTTGAATTTCCCACGCCCGTTGCCTAGGATCGCCCACGGGTTGCCCACGCCCGTTGCCTAGGATTGACCACGGGTCACCCACTCCTGTAGCCTATGATTACCCACGCCCGTTGCCTAGGATTGCCCACGCCCATTGCCAGGGATCATCCATGGGTTGCCAACGCCCGTTGCATAGGATTCCCCACAGGTTGCCCACGCCCGTTGCCTAGGATTGCCAACGCCCGTTGCCCACGCTCGTTACCTAGGATTGCACATGCCCATTGCATATGATTGCCCATATCTATTGCCTAGGATTTCCCATGGGTTGTTCATGCCTGTTGTCTAGGATTGTCCACGGGTTGCCCACGCCCATTGACTAGGATTGCACACAGGTTGCCCACATCCGTTGCCTTGGAATGCCCACGCCCGTTGGCTAGAATTGCCTAATGGTTGCCAACGCCCATTGCCTAAAATTGCATATGCCCGTTGCTTAAGGTTGCCCATGGGTTACACATGCCCGTTGCCTAGGATTCCCCATGAATTTCCCACGCCTATTGCCTAGGATTGCCAATGCCCATTGCATAGGAATTCCCACGGGTTGCCCACACCTGTTGCCTAGGATTGCACAAGGGTTGCCCATGCCCATTGCCTAGGATGGCCCACATGTTGCCCACGCCCGCTGCCTAGGATTGCCTACTGGTTGCCTATGCCCATTGCCTAGGATTGCCCATGTCCGTTGCTTATGATTGCCCATGGATTGCCCACACCTATTGCCTAAGATTGCACACGCTCGTTGCCTAGTATTACCCATGGGTTGCCCGCACACTTTACCTAAGATTGCCTACGGGTTGTCAACGCACATTGCCTTGGATTGCCCATGGGCTGCCCACGCCCATTGTATAGGATTGCCCATGGGTTACACACACTCGTTGCCTAGGATTGCCCAGTGGTTGCCCATTCCCGTTGCCTACGATTGCCCACGCCCGGTGCCTATGATTGCAAATTGGTTGCCTATACCTTTTGCCTAGGATTACCCAAACCTATTTCCTAGGATTGGCCGCGAGTTGCCCACGCCCGTTGCCTGGGATTACCCACGCCCGTTGCCTAGAATTGCCCACGCCCGTTGCCTTGGATTGCCCACGCCCGTTGCCTAGGATTTTCTACAGGTTGCCCACGCCCATTGCCTAACATTGCCCACGTGTTGCCCATGCCCATTGCCTAGGAATGCCCACGTCCGTTGCCTAGGATTGCCCTCACCCGTTGCCCAGTATTGCCCATGGGTTGCCCACGCCCGTTGCCTTGGATTACCAACGGGTTGCTCATGCCCGTTGCCTAGTATTGCCCATGGGTTTGCCATTCCTGTTGTCTAGGATTGCCAATTACCATTGCCTAGGATTTCCCACGGGTAGCCCACGCCCGTTTCCTAAGAATGTCCATGCCTGTTGCCTAGGATTGCCTAACGGGTTGCCCACACCCGTTATCTACGATTGCACATGGTCGTTGCCTAGTATTACTCACAGGTTGCCCACGCCCATTGCCTAGGATTGCCTACGAATTGCCCACGCCCATTGCCTAAGATCGCCCATGGGTTGCCCACGCCCGTTGCCTAGGATTGGCCACGGGTCGCCCACTCTTGAAGCCTATGATTGCCCACGCCCGTTACCTAGGATTGCCCATGCCCATTGCCTTGGATCATCCACGGGTTGCCCACGCCCATTTTTGCCTAGGAATGCCAACGTCTGTTGCCCACGCTCGTTACCTAGGATTGCACATGCCCATTGCATATGATTGCTCATGTCTATTACCTAGGATTTCCCACGGGTTGCCAACGCTCGTTGATTAGGATTGCCCACGGGTTGCCCATGTTCGTTGCCTTGGAATGCCCATGCCCATTGTCTAGGATTGCCCAAGGGTTGCCAATGCCCATTGCCTAGGATTGCCCACGCCCATTCTATAAGATTGCCCACGGGTTACCACGCCCATTGCCTAGGATTATCCACGGGTTTCCCATACTTGTTGCCTAGGATTGCCAATGCCTATTGCATAGGATTTTCCTCGGGTTACCCACGCCCGTTGCCTAAGATCACGTGTTGCCCATGCTCGTTGCCTAAAAATCCTAATGCCTGTTGCCTAGGATTGCCTACGGGTTGCCTATGTCCGTTGTCTAGGATAGCCCACGCCCATTGCCTAGGATTTCCCATGGGTTGCCCACGCCCATTGCCAAGGATTGCTTACGGGTTGTCCATGCCCGTTGCTTTGGATCGCCTATGGGTTGCCCACGCCCGTTGCCTAGGGTTGCCCACGGGTTGCTCAAGCACGTTGCCTAGGATTGCCCACGGGTTGCCCATGCCCCTTGCCTAGTATTGCTCACGGGTTTCCCACGAATGTTGCCTAAGATTGCCCATAGGTTGCCCACGCCGGTTGCAAAGGATTGCCCACGCCCGTGGCCCAGGATTGCCCACGGTTGCCCACGCCCGATGTCTAGGATTGCCCACGCCCGTTTCCTAGGATTGCCCTTAGATTGCCTATGTCTGTTGAATAGGATTGAACACGCCCATTGCTTAGGATAGCCCATGGGTTGCCCACGCCCGTTGTCTAGGGTTGCACACGCTCGTTGCCTAGGATTGCCCATGGGTTGACCACGCCCATTTCTTAGGATTGCCCAAGCGTTGCCTATGTCCATTGCCTTGGATTTCCCATGCCTGCTGCCTAAGATTGTGCACGAGCTACCCACGCCTATTGCCTAGGATTACCCATGGGTTGCCAACGCTCGTTGCCTAAGATTGCCCAGTGATTGCCCATGCCCATTTCCTCTGATTGCCCACAGGTTGTCCACGCCCGTTTCAAAAGATTGCCCATGCCCGTTGCCTAGGATTGCTCACGGGTTGCCCACGCCTGTTTCCTAGGATTTCCCATTGGTTACCCACACGTGTTGCCTTGGATTGAACACGGGTTGCCCACGTCTATTGCCTATGATTGCCCATTGGTTCCTATACCTTTTGCCTAGGATTACCCAAGCCCATTTTCTAGGACAGTCCACCGGTTGCCCACGCCCATTGCCTAAGATTGCCCACGCCCGTTGTCTAGGATTGCTAATTCCCATTGCCTAGGATTTCCCACGGGTTGCCCTTGCCCGTTGCCTAGGATTGCTCACGTGTTTCCCACGCCCGTTGTCTAGGAACTCCCACGTGCATTGCCTAGGATTACCCTCACCCGTTGCCTATGAGTTTCTCATGCCTGTTGCCTAGAATTGCCAATTTCCATTGCCTAGGATTTCCCACGAGTTGCCCATGCCCGTTGCCTAGGATTGCCCACGTGTTGCCCACGCCCGTTGCCTATGAATGCCCACACCCGTTGCCTAGGATTGTCCAACGGGTTGCGCACACCTATTATCTACGATTGCACATACTCGTTGCCTAGTATTTATTACTCACGTATTACCCACGCCCATTGCCTAGGATTGCCTATGAATTTCCCACTCCCGTTGCCTAGGATTGCCCACGGGTTGCCCACGCCCATTGCCTAGGATTGACCACGGGTCACCCACTCCTGTAGCCTATGATTACCCACGCCCGTTGCCTAGGATTGCCCACGCCCGTTGCCTTGGATCACCCATAGGTTGCCAACGCCCGTTGTATAGGATTGCCCACGGGTTGCCCATGCCCGTTGCCTAGGATTGCCAATGCCCGTTGCCCACGCTCGTTACCTAGGATTGCAGATGCCCATTGCCTATGATTGCCCATATCTATTGCCTAGGATTTCCCATGGGTTGTTCATGCCTGTTGCCTAGGATTGTCCACGGGTTGCCCACGCCCATTGACTAGGATTGCACACAGGTTACCCACTTCCATTGTCTTGGAATGCCCACGCCCGTTGGCTAGAATTGTCTAATGGTTGCGAATGCCTATTGCCTAGGATTGCATATGCCCTTTGCTTAAGGTTGCCCATGGGTTACACATGCCCGTTGCCTAGGATTCCCCACGAATTTCCCACGCCTGTTGCCTAGGATTGCCAATGCCCATTGCATAGGAATTCCCACGGGTTGCCCACACCTGTTGCCTAAGATTGCACAAGTGTTGCCCACGCCCATTGCCTAGGATGGCCCACAAGTTGCCCACGCCCGTTGCCTAGGATTGCTTACTGGTTGCCTATGCCCGTTGCCTAGGATTGCCCACGCCCGTTGCCTATGATTGCCCATGAATTGCCCACACCTATTGCCTAAGATTGCACACGCTCGTTGCCTAGTATTACTCACGGGTTGCCCACACACTTTGCCTAAGATTGCCTACGGGTTATCAACGCACATTGCCTTGGATCGCCCATGGGTTGCCCACGCCCATTGCATAGGATTGCCCATGGGTTACACACGATCGTTGCCTATGCCTAGGATTTTCTACAGGTTGCCTACGCCCATTGCCTAAGATTTCCCACGTGTTGCCCATGCCCGTTGCCTAGGAATGCCCACGTCCATTGCCTAGGATTGCCCTTGCCCGTTGCCCAGTATTGCCCATGGGTTGCCCACGCTCGTTGCCGAGGATTACCCATGGGTTGCTCATGCCCATTGCCTAGGATGGCCCACGGGTTTCCTATTCCTGTTGTCTAGGATTGCCAATTCCCATTGCCTAGGATTTCCCACGGGTAGCCCACGCCCATTGCCTAGGATTGCCCACGTGTTGCCGACGCCCGTTGCCTAAGAATGTCCACGTCTGTTGCCTAGGATTGCATACGAGTTGCCTATGCCCGTTGCCTAGGATTGCCATGCCCATGCCTAGAATTTCCCATTGGTTGCCCACACCTGTTGTCTACGATTGCATACGATCGTCGCCTAGTATTACCTATGGATTGCCCACTCCCATTGCCTAGGATTGCCTATAGGTTATCCACGCCCGTTGCATTGGATCGCTCATGGATTACCCACGCCAGTTGCCTAGGATTTCCCACGGGTTGCCCACACACGTTGCTTAGGATTACCCACGGGTTGTCCATGCTCGTTCCCTAGTATAGCTCACGGGTTGCCTATGCACATTGCATTGGATTGTCCACAGGTTGCCCACGCCCGTTGCAACAGATTGCCCACGGGTTACCCACGTCCATTGACTAGGATTGCCCACGGGTGCCTACGCTCGATGCCTAAGATTGCCCATGCCCGTTTCCTAGGATTGCCTCGGGTTGCCTATGCTTGTTACTTAGGGTTGCCCACGCCCGTTGCCTAGAATAGACCATGGGTTATCCACGTTCATTGCCTAGTGTTTCACATGCTAGTTGCCTAGGATTGCACATGGGTTGCCCATGCCCATTGCCTTGGATTGCGCACGTGTTGCCCACGTCCATTGCCTAGGATTTCTCATGCCTATTGCCTAAGATTGTGCACGGACTGCCCATGCTCGTTGCCTAGGATTACCCATGGGTTGCCCACGCTCGTTGCCTAAGATTGCCTAGTGGTTGCCCACACCCATTTCCTTGGATTGCCCACGGGTTGCCCACGCAAGTTGCAAAAGATTGCCTATGCCTGTTGATTAAGATTGCTCACGGCTTATCCACGCCCGTTGCCTAGGATTGGCCACGGGTTGCCTATGCCCATTTCATGTGATTGTCCATTGGTTGCCTATACCTTTTGCCTAGGATTACCCAAGCTCATTTTCTAAAAAGGCCCACCGGTTGCCCACGCACGTTGCCTAGGATTACCCACGCCCATTTCCTAGGATTGCCTATGGGTTACCCACGCCCGTTGTCTTAGGTTGCCCATGCCCGTTGCCTACAATTTCCCACGAGTTGCCCACGTCCAGTGTCTAGGATTACCCATGTGTTGCCCACGCCCATTGCCTAGGAATGCCCACATCCGTTGCCTAGGATTGCCCTCGTCCATTGCATAGGAATGCCCGTAGGTTTCCCACGCCCGTTGCCTAGGATTGCCCACGGGATTCCCATGCCTGTTGTCTAGGATTACCAATTCCCATTGCCTAGGATTTCCCATGGGTTGCCCACGCCCGTTGCCTAGGATTGTCCACGGGTTTCCCACGCCTGTTGCCTAGGATTGCCAATTCCCATTGCCTAGGATTTCCCACGTGTTGCCCACGCCCGTTGCCTAGGATTGCCCAAGCCCGTTGCCTAGGATTGCCTACGGGTTGCCTATGCCCATTGCCTAGGATGCCATCCCAGTTGCCTAGGATTGCGCACGGGTTACCCACACCTGTTGTCTATGATTGCACATGCTCGTTGCCTAATATTACCCACGAGTTGCCCACGCCCATTGCCTATGATTGCCTACGAAATTCCCACGCCCGTTGCCTAGGATTACCCACGGGTTGACCACGATCTTTGCCTAGGATAGCCCAGTGGTTGTCCACGCCCGTTGCCTAGGATTGCCTATGCCCGTTGCCTAGGACTTTCCAAACCCGTAGCCTAGGCATGCCCATGGGTTACTCACTCCTGTTGCCTAGGATTGCCCACGAGTTGCCCAAGCTCGTTGCCTAGGATGGCCCATGCCCGTTGCCTAGAATTGTCCATGCCCATTGCCTAGGATTGCTCGAGGATTGTCCACGTCCATTGACTAGGATTACCCATTCCCATTTCCTAGGATTGCCCACGGGTTTTCAACGCCCGTTGCCTAGGATTGCCCATGCCCATTGCTTACGATTTCCCACATGTTGCCCACGTTCGGTGCTTAGGGTTGCCCACTTGTTGCCCACGCCCGTTGCCTATGTATGCCTACGTCCGTTCCCTAGGATTGCCCTCGCCCGTTGCCTAGGAATGCCCATGGGTTGCCCATGCCCATTGCCTAGGATTTCCCACAGGTTGCCCAAGCCTGTTGCCCAGGATTGCCCACGTGTTGCCCAGGATTGCCCACGTCATTGCTTATGATTGCCTACGGGTTGCCTATGCCCGTTGCCCAGGATTGCACACGGGTTGCCCACACCTGTTATCTATGATTACACTCGCTCGTTGCCTAGTATTACCCACGAGTTGCCTACGCCTATTGCCTATGATTGCCTTCGAATTGCCCACGTCCGTTGCCTAGGATCGCCCAAGGGTTGACCACGCCTATTGCCTAGGATTGCCCACGGGTTGACAACAATCATTTCCTAGGATAGCCCAGTGGTTGTCCACCCCCATTTCCTCGGATTATCCACGGGTTGTCCATGCAAGTTACCTAGGATTGCCTATGCCTGTTGCCTAGGATTTTTCATGCCCATTGCCTAGGCTTGCCCACGGGTTGCTCACTCCCGTTGCCTAGGATTGCCCACGGGTTGCCCACGCCTGTTGCCTAGGATTGCCCACGGGTACCTACGCTCGATGCCTAAGATTGCCCATGCCTGTTTCCTAGGATTGCCTTGGGTTGCCTATGCTTGTTACCTAGGGTTGCCCACGCCCGTTGCCTAGAATAGACCATGGGTTACCCACGCTCGTTGCCTAGTGTTTCACATGCTAGTTGCCTAGGATTGCTCATGGGTTGCCCATGCCCGTTGCCTTGGATTGCGCACATGTTGCCCACGTTCGTTGCCTAGGATTTCTCATGCCTGTTGCCTAAGATTGTGCACGGACTGCCCATGCTCGTTGCCTAGGAATACCCATGGGTTGCCCACGCTCGTTGCCTAAGATTGCCTAGTGGTTGCCCATACCCATTTCCTTGGATTGCCCACGGGTTGCCCACGCAAGTTGTAAAAGATTGCCTATGCCTGTTTATTAAGATTGCTCACGGGTTACCCACGCCCGTTGCCTAGGATTGGCCACGGGTTGCCCATGCCCGTTTCATGTGATTGTCCATTGGTTGCCTATACCTTTTGCCTAGGATTACCCAAGCTCGTTTTCTAGGAAGGCCCACTGGTTGCCCACGCACGTTGCCTAGGATTACCCACGCCCATTTCCTAGGATTGCCCATGGGTTGCCCACGCCCGTTGCCTTAGGTTGCCCACGCTCGTTGCCTACAATTTTCCACGAGTTGCCCATGTCCGGTGTCTAGGATTACCCACGTGTTGCCCACGCCCATTGCCTAGGAATGGCCACATCCATTGCCTAGGATTGCCCTCATCCGTTGCCTAGGAATGCCCGTGGGTTGCCCACGCCCGTTGCCTAGGATTGCCCATGGGTTTTCCAAGCCCGTTGCCAGGATTGCCCACGGGTTTCCCACGCCTGTTGTCTAGGATTACCAATTCCCATTGCCTAGGATTTCCCATGGGTTGCCCACGCCCGTTGCCTAGGATTGTCCACGGGTTTCCCACGCCTGTTGCCTAGGATTGACAATTCCCATTGCCTAGGATTTCCCACGTGTTGCCCATGCCCGTTGCCTAGGATTGCCCAAGCCCGTTGCCAAGGATTGCCTACGGGTTGCCTATGCCCATTGCCTAAGATGCCATCCCAGTTGCCTAGGATTGCGCACGGGTTACCCACACCTGTTGTCTATGATTGAACATGCTCGTTGCCTAATATTACCCACGAGTTGCCCACGCCCATTGCCTATGATTGCCTACGAAATTCCCACGACCGTTGCCTAGGATTACCCACGGGTTGACCACGATCTTTGCCTAGGATAGCCCAGCGGTTGTCCACGCCCGTTGCCTAGGATTGCCTATGCCCGTTGCCTAGGACTTTCCAAACCTGTAGCCTAGGCTTGCCCATGGGTTACTCACTCCTGTTGCCTAGGATTGCCAACGGGTTGCCCAAGCTCGTTGCCTAGGATGGCCCATGCCCGTTGCCTAGAATTGTCCATGCCCATTACCTAAGATTGCCCGGGGATTGGCCACGCCCGTTGACTAGGATTACCCATTCCCATTTCCTAGGATTGCCCACGGGTTTCCAACGCCCGTTGCCTAGGATTGCCCATGCCCGTTGCTTATGATTTCCCACATGTTGCCCATGTTCGGTGTTTAGGGTTGCCCACTTGTTGCCCATGCCCGTTGCCTAAGTATGCCCACGTCCGTTGCCTAGGATTGCCCTCGCCCGTTGCCTAGGAATGCCCATGGGTTGCCCATGCCCATTGCCTAGGATTTCCCACAGGTTGCCCAAGCCTGTTGTCTAGGATTGCCCACGTGTTGTCCATGCCTGTTGCCCAGGATTGCCCACGTCGTTACTTATGATTGCCTACGGGTTGCCTATGCCCGTTGCCCAGGATTGCACACGGGTTGCCCACACCTCTTATCTATGATTACACTCGCTCGTTGCCTAGTATTACCCACGAGTTGCCTACGCCCATTGCCTATGATTGCCTTCGAATTGCTCACGTCCATTGCCTAGGATCGCCCAAGGGTTGACCACGCCTGTTGCCCAGGATTGCCCACGGGTTGACCACAATCATTTCCTAGGATAGCCCAGTGGTTGTCCACCCCCATTTCCTCGGATTATCCACGGGTTGTCCATGCAAGTTACCTAGGATTGCCTACGCCTGTTGCCTAGGATTTTTCATGCCCATTGCCTAGGCTTGCCCACGGGTTGCTCACTCCCGTTGCCTAGGATTGCCCATGCCCTTTGCCTAGAATTATCCATGCCCATTGTCTAGGATTACCCGGGGATTGCCCACGCCCGTTGCCAAGGATTGTACATGCCCGTTGCCTATGATTTCCCATACCCATTAGATAGTATTGCCTACGCCCGTTGTCTAGGATTGCATAAGCTCATTGCCTAGGATTGCCCACGGGTTACCCACACCCGTTGCCTAGGATCACCAATGGGTTGCCTACGCCCGTTACCTAGGATTGCCCATGCCCATTGCCTTGGATCGCCCACTGGTTGCCAACGTCCGTTATCCAGGATTGCCCACGGGTTGCCCACGGTCGTTCTCTAGGATTGCCCACGCCCGTTGCCAATGCTTGTTGCATATGATTGCCCACGCCTGTTGTCTAGGATCGCCCATGGGTGGCCCATGCCTGTTGTCTTGGATTGCCCACGCCCATTCCCTAGGATTGGCCACGGGTTTCCCACGTCCGTTTCCTAAGATTGCCCAAGCCCATTGCCTAGGATTTCCCATGGGTTGCTCACGCCTGTTGCCCATGGGTTGCCAACGCATGTTGCCTAGGATTACACATGGGTTGCCCACGCTCATTGCCTAGGATTGCCAAGTGGTTGCCCATCATGTTTCCTAGGATGGCCCACTTGTTGTCCACAAGGATTGCCCACGCCCGTTGCCTAGGATTGCCCATGGATTGCCCACACTTGTTGTCTATAATTGCACATGCTCGTTGCCTAGTATTACCCACGAGTTGCCCACGCTCATGGCCTAGGATTGCTTACAAATTGCCCACGCCCGTTGCCTAGGATCGCCCATGGGTTGACCATGCCCGTTGCCTAGGATTGCCCATGGGTTGACCACAATCGTTTCCTAGGATAGCCCAGTGGTTGTCCACCCCCATTTCCTCGGATTATACACGGTTTGTCCATGCAAGTTACCTAGGATTGCCTACGCCTGTTGCCTAGGATTTTTCATGCCCGTTGCCTAGGCTTGCCCATGGGTTGCTCACTCTCGTTGCCTAGGATTGCCCACGGGTTGCCCACGCCTATTCCCTAGGATTGCCCACGGGTTGCCCAAACCCGTTGCCTAGGATTGTCAATGCCCGTTGCCTAGAATTGTCAATGCCCATTGTCTAGGACTACCCAGGGATTGCCCACGCCCGTTGCCAAGGATTGCACATGCCCGTTGCCTATGATTTCCCATACCCGTTGGATAGGATTGCCCACGCCCATTATCTAGGATTGCACAAGCTCATTGCCATGGATTGCCCACGGGTTGCCCACACCCGTTGCCTAGGATCACCAAGGGGTTGCCTACGCCGGTTACCTAGGAATGCCCACGCCCATTGCCTTGGATCGCCCACTGGATGCCAATGTCCGCTATCCAGGATTGCCCACGGGTTGCCCACGGTCGTTTTCTAGGATTGCCCATGCCCGTTGCCAATGATTGTTGCATATGATTGCCCACGCCTGTTGTCTAGGATCGCCCATGGGTGCCCATGCCTGTTGTCTTGGATTGCCCACGCCCATTGCCTAGGATTGGCCACGGGTTTCCCACGCCCGTTTCCTAAGATTGCCCATGCCCATTGCCTAGGATTTCCCATGGGTTGCTCACGCCTGTTGCCCATGGGTTGCCAATGCCTGTTGCCTAGGATTACCCACGGTTTGCCCACGCTCGTTGCCTAGGATTGCCAAGTGGTTGCCCATCCTGTTTCCCAGGATGGCCCATTGGTTATCCACACCCGTTGCCTAGGATTGCCCACGCCCGTTGCCTAGGATTGCCCATGGATTGCCCACACTTATTGTCTATGATTGCACACGCTCGTTGCCTAGTATTACCCACGAGTTGCCCACGCTCATGGCCTAGGATTGCTTACAAATTGCCCAAGCCCATTGCCTAGGATCGCCCACGGGTAGCCCACGCCCATTGCTTAGGATTACCCATGGGTTGCTCAAGCCCGTTGCCTATGATTGCCCTCGGGTTGCCCACGCTCGTTGCCTAGGATTGCCAAGTGGTTGCCCATCCTGTTTCCCAGGATGGCCCATTGGTTATCCACACCCGTTGCCTAGGATTGCCCACGTCCGTTGCCTAGGATTGCCCATGGATTGCCCACACTTATTGTCTACGATTGCACACGCTCGTTGCCTAGTTGTTGGCATTTGGATCTTATGGTTAGCGTGATTCGACAAGTAAAACAGATAAACAGATACAGCGGAAGCATAAAACGATTACCTGTCTTCTGGTTTGGTGTAGTGGATGATGATCTGAGAAGAACACCTCTGATCTTCTACAGTATTACCCAAAGTCAACTCTCTGGTGTTGTGTGGTCAACAAACCCCAGAGAGTTCTCAATCTGTTCCTGATCTCTTCTACGTAAGAGGCGCAGAGTTAGGTTATTAGGAACTGAGACAACTTATATATACTTGGGCTACTGCAGGGACCAGGAGGAGAAATTGGGCTGGGCCTCAATCAGATTTAATTAACCAAGCTTAGCCCAAAGCTTTTAATTAAATCCAATAATAATAATATAGTCCACTAAAATATTATTACTGCACTACCCATCCAATCCCAAATTATGTTCTGGGCTCCTTCTTATTATGAGCCCGATAGTCTCCCCATGTTTAAGATATACAATGTCCATTAATTAATTAAGTTACTGACAACTCAAATTAATTAATATATCATCCGAGAGTAGTACCACTCAACCTTATTATCATGCCGGAAATTAATCCACTTGCAAGATTTACATGATAAACCTTATGAGCTCCTCAAGGGGACATCATCAACCTATGACGGACATGGTTTCCTTCTACAATCAACAACACACCATAGAGACAGCACTACTTCCCAACTCACCGAGTTTGTTGATTTAATACATTTAAATCTCACCCATTGATGAATCAAAGAAATACATACTGCCCTACGTGTCGAAGTTATTGTATAGGGATTAAGAGCATGGACATCCATAATAACAGAGATCAAGTTCTTCTATATAGACAGTACAAGTCGAACGATCTCAAGCGGTCCTACTCAATACACGCTAAGTGCACTAATGTGATTCTATAGTCAAGACAAACTAATTCCAAATCACACTACAACCATACCGATAGATAGTCCCCGTCTATCTCGGTTGTGAGCATCTGTGTATACTTTATAAGGAAACCGATAATATGATCTTCCGCGTGTTGTCGCACAACATATTATCTACAGTATAAAGTAAATGGACTTTTGCACAAACAATTTATAATATGCAAAAACGTTTGATCATATGATTCTCATTTCAAATAAAATTGTTATTACATTGTTCAATATAAAAGCGAGGCTTTTAGTATACAAATCTAACAATCTCCCACTTATACTAAAAGACTACGCTGCCATATCTGCTGACACGCATCTAATCCCCATTCCATCTACATGCCCATCGAACGCTTTCGCTGGAAGGCTCTTAGTAAAAGGATCAGCAAGGTTATCCTCAGATGCAATCTTAGCGACAACGACTTCCCCTCTTTTAACGATGTCTCGTATCAGGTGGTACTTGCGCTCAATGTGTTTACTCGCCTTATGGGCTCGTGGTTCCTTCGAGTTTGCTACTGCACCACTATTATCACAATAAATTGTGATCGCTTTGAGCAAACCAGGAATCACATCCAAGTCCATTAAGAAGTTCCTGAGCCATACTGCTTCTTTAGTTGCCTCAGAGGCTGCTACATATTCAGCTTCCATGGTGGAGTCCGCAACGCATTTCTGCTTTACACTCCTCCATATTACGGCTCCTCCTCCAAGAGTATACACATAACCCGAGGTGGATTTACTAGCATCCCTATCTGACTGGAAATCCGAATCAGTATAACCCAAAGGCAGCAAAGTATCTGCCCGGTAAACCAGCACATAATTCTTAGTTCTTTTCAGGTACTTTAAGATGTGCTTTACCGCAGTCCAATGCCCTTGTCCTGGATTACTTTGATACCTACTGACCATGCCCACGACATAACAGATATCCGGTCTCGTACATAGCATAGCATACATGAGGCTTCCCACTGCCGAAGCATAAGGGACCAGCTTCATTGCCTCTATTTCATGTTGTGTCTTAGGAGACATTTTCTTAGATAGAGGTATTCCATGTCTGAAAGGTAGAAAACCTTTCTTGGAATCTTGCATGCTAAAACGAGCCAGGATTGTATCAATGTATGAAGCTTGGGATAAGCACAACATTCTTTTCTTGCGATCCCTTATCAATTTGATCCCAAGAATGTGTCCGGCTTCTCCTAAGTCCTTCATTTCAAACTGCTTGGACAGCCATACCCTTACGCCCGATAATACCTTTACATTGTTTCCAATGAGCAGAATATCATCCACGTAGAGTACAAGAAATACCACTACGTTTCCGTCACACTTCTTGTACACACATGATTCATCCGGACATTGAATAAATCCATATGACTGGATTACTTCATCAAAACGGATGTTCCATGATCTAGAAGCTTGTTTCAATCCATAAATGGACTTTTTAAGCTTGCAGACAAGATGTTCTTCGCCCTTTGCAATGAATCCTTCTGGTTGCTTCATATAGATGTTTTCCTCAAGACTTCCATTCAGAAAAGCTGTCTTGACATCCATTTGCCATACCTCATAATCCATATGAGCAGCAATAGACAAAAGAATCCGGATTGACTTAAGCATGGCCACAGGGGAGAAGGTTTCCTCATAATCGATTCCTTCTTTCTGAGTATATCCTTTAGCCACAAGCCTTGCTTTAAAGGTTTCCACCTTACCGTCAGATCCTCTTTTTCTTTTATAGATCCACTTGCATCCAATAGCTTTTACACCATTGGGTGGTTCTACAAGCTCCCAGACTTGATTAGAATACATGGATTCTATTTCAGATTTCATTGCATTTTGCCATAATTGAGCATCTTTATCTTGCAGTGCCTCGTTGTAATTCCATGGGTCAATTTCATGTTCACCAGGGACCCAGTCAGAAGACTCTCCCAATCCCATGAATCTATCCGGTTGTATCACAACCCTCCCACTACGACGAGGCTCCGCAGGTAATTGTGTATCAGGTGTGACACGCGGTGCAGTGTCCTGTGGTATATCCTCTTGTACAGTTGGTATTATGTTTGGTGTTTCCCCTCTTACTTCTTCTAGAACAATTTTACTCATGGGTTTGTGATTCATTATATAATCTTCTTCCAAAAATCTAGCATTCGTGCTAACGATCACCTTTTGGTCCTTTGGATTATAGAATAAACCACCCTTCATTCCTTTTGGATATCCTACAAACAGACAAACTTCCGTACGTGACTCTAACTTATCAGTATCCGTCTTTAACACATGTGCCGGAGCACCCCAAATCCGAAAGTGTTTCAAACTAGGCTTTCGCCCAGTCCACAATTCAATGGGTGTGGAAGCTACTGATTTAGAGGGTACTAAGTTTAGAATGTAAGCCGCTGTTTCTAAGGCATATCCCCAAAACGAATTTGGTAGTTCCGAATAACTCATCATTGATCTCACCATTTCCATAAGAGTCATATTCCTTCTCTCCGCTACACCATTCTGCTGGGGTGTGCCTGGTGCAGACAATTGGGATTCAATCCCATTTTCCGATAAATAATTCCTAAACTCTCCCAAGAGGTATTCGCCACCACGATCAGATCGTAGTGTCTTGATATATTTTCCAAGATGCTTTTCCACATCAGCCTTGTACTCTTTGAATTTATCAAAGCACTCAGACTTGCGGCGCATCAAATAAATATATCCATATCTTGAATAATCGTCAATGAAAGTGACGAAATATTCAAAACCCCCTCTTGCCTGGACAGACATAGGACCACATAAATCGGAATGAACCAATTCCAACAAATCCTTGGCTCTATACCCCTTTGCCTTGAAAGGCCTTTTGGTCATTTTTCCTTCCAAGCAGGATTCGCAAGTTGGATAATTTTCCACTACTATTGAACTCAGAGGTCCATCAGCTATCAACCTTTGAATCCTACTTAAGTTAATATGACCAAGTCTTAGATGCCAAAGATATGTTTGGTTCATTTTTGAAGGTTCTTTTCTCTTATTAGTAGATGTATCATTCGTTTCAATTTGTTGCACTGTGGGAGAAATTGGATTAAGAGTGTACAAATTATCTATCAATGCACCATTACAGATAACAATTCTATTTTTCCTTATAACAACCTTGTCATTAAAAGAAACAGAATATCCATCCATAAACAATTTAGAAACTGAAATTAAATTCTTTCTAAAATGAGGTACATAAAGACAATTCCTCAAAACAAGAGTTTTATTCTTATTGAAAAATAAATGCACGTCTCCCACTGCGACAGCTGCTACTCTTGTAGCATTCCCCATGAGTATGGTAATCTCCCCATCACTAAGCTGCCGAGTTTGGTGGAACCCCTGCATAGAATTGCAGACATGATCAGTGGCTCCCGTATCTACACACCAAGTGTCAGCAGATACAGCCGCTAAACACGATTCAACAACTAGTATGTAAGACTTACCATTCCTGTTCCCCTTCAGAAGAGGACAGTCAACCTTGTAGTGTCCCGGCTGCTTACATTTGAAGCACTTGCCTTTAGGTTTCTTGACCGCACCCGTCTTTGCCTTCACTTGGTTCACCGGTGCTGGATTCCCTTGCTTCTTCTTCTTCCTACCACCTTTCGGCCTAGGATGAGTGTTGGCGCTCGATCGTTTGGTTAACGTGACCCGTTAGGGTTCCATGTATTTCTAACAAGCAGCGGAAGCAAGTAAACATGAAACGCATTACCTTTCACCAAGGGTTGATGTAGAGGTTGAATTCTCGCTGGCAGACTGCGCAGTCCCACGAGAATAGCCATAAGTTCCTCTTCTGATGTCGGAATTCAGTGGTCTTTGCGCTCAGACGATCCTCTCTTCGACGGCTTTCCATCAGTATATAATACATCAAAATCGAAGAACTGTACGATTTTATATGAATTTTGGAACATGACGAACTGCAGCAGCAAACGACCTTCCGGTCTTCTGCTGTATGTCCCAAGTCCGATCTCGACGTCGTGTGGGCGACGATCTACGAGACCTACTCAATCTGCTGTTCACTCTCTCTCTCGTATGTTAGGCGCAGAGTTAGATTTAGAACAAACTGAGGTGACTTATATACATGGGCTACAGCAGGGACCAGGAGGAGAAATTGGGTTGGGCCTCCATTGGGCTTAAGTATCCAAGCTTAGCCCAAAGCTTATACTTAAGTCCAATAATAATAATATATTCCACTAAAATATTATTACTGCACTACCGTACCAATCCCAAAATTACGTTTTGGGCTCCTTCTTATTATGAGCCCGTTAGTCTCCCCATGTTTAAGATATACAATGTCCATTAATTAATTTAAGTTACTGACAACTCAATTAATTAATATCTCATCCAAGAGTAGTACCACTCAACCTCATTATCATGCCGGAATAAATTTCACCTGCAGGGTTTACATGATAATCCTTATGAGCTCCTCAAGGGGACATCATCAACCTATGACGGACACGGATTCCTTCTACAATCAACAGCACACCATAGAGACATCACTACTTCCCAACTCATCGAGTTTGTTGATTTAATTACATGTAAATCTCACCCATTGATGAATCAAAGAAATACATACTGCCCTACGTGTCGAGGTTATTGTATAGGGATTAAGAGCACGAACTTCCATAATAACTGAGATCAAGTTCTCCTATAAGTCAGTATAAGTCGAACGATCTCAAGCGGTCCTGCTCAATACACACAAGTGCACTAATGTGATTCTATAGCCAAGACAAGCTAATACCAAACCACACTACAACCATCCCGATAGAGAGTCCCCGTCTATCTCAGTTGTGAGCATCTGTTTATACTTTATAAGGAAACCGATAATATGATCTTCCGCGTGTTGTCGCACAACATATTATCTACAATATAAAGTAAGTGGACTATTGCATCGAACATATAAATAAATTATAAGATGCAATCATTTGATCATATGATTCTCATTTCAAATTAATTGTTATAATATTGTTCATACAAAAAACTAGACTTTTAGTATACAATCCAACAATCTCCCACTTATACTAAAAGACTATGCTATCATGTCTTCTGCCATACATCTGATTCCTACTCCCACTACACGACCATTAAAAGCTCTCGCCTGAATGTCCTTGTAAATGGATTTACTAGGTCATCATCCGATGCAATCTAGGCAACAACAACCTTCCCCTCATCATACGATTTCTCGTAACAGGTGGTACTTGCGCTCCATGTGTTTAATTGCCTTATGGACTTGTGATTCCTTCAAGTTTGCAACTGCACCAATATCATCAATATAAATTGTGATAACCTTGGGCAAACTTAGAATCACATCAAAGTCCATCATGAAGTTTCTAGAGTCATACAAATACATTGGTTGCCTCATAGGCTCCAATTTATCATCTTTCCATATGGAGTCCGAAGTCTGAAATACATTTCTATATAACACTCCTCCACATTATGACTCAACTTCCTAAAATTAAACACATAACCTTGAGGTGGATTTACTGCCGTCCAATCTGACTAAAAAATCTGAATCTACGTAATCCACAAGAAGCAGTGAATCTGTCCAGTAAGCTTACATATAATTTCCAGTCCTTCTCAGGCACTTCATATATGTCTTACCACAGCTCATCATTCTTGTTCCAGGTTACGTTGATACCCACTGTTCATGCATTTAGCAAAACAGATATCCATACTCATGTATAGCATTCCTTAGATTAGGCTTCCTCATTTATCGAAGCATAAGGAACTGCTTTCATCTCCTTTATCTTCCTTTTGTGTCTCAAGACACATTTCCTTAGATAAAGTCACATGCTAAAACGAGTAAGGATTGTATCATTTCATGAAGCTTGAGATAAGCATAACATCCTTTCTTGTGATCCGTATTACCGTGATCAAAAGGATATTTTTGCTCCTCTTAAGTCCTTCATCTTATACCGCTTTATTAACCATACCCCATACGCCCGATAATACTCTTTCATTGTCTCCAATGAGCAAGATAATATCTATGTATAGTACAAGTAATACCACCACGTTTCCATCACTCTTTTCAATACACAAGACACATCCGATCATTGATTAGATCCATGTCACTGGATTACCTCATCAAAACGGATGTTTCATGATCTTGAAGCTTGTTTTAGTCCATTAATGGACACTTTTAAGCTCACTATCACAATGCTCTTAGCTCTTTGCAATGAATCACTCTGGTTGCTTCACATAGATGTTTCCCTTAAGACTTCCAATCAGGAAAGCTGTCTCGACATCTATTTGCTATCCCTCATATTTCATATGAGTAGCAACAGATAAAAGAGTCCGGATCAACATAAGCATAGCTACTGGCGAACATGTTTTCTCATAATTGAACCCTTTCTTTCTGAGTATACCTTTTCCCAACAAGCTTTACTTATAAGGTTTTCACCTTACCGTATGATCCTCTTTTATTTTGTATGACCACTTCCAATGGTTTTCACACCATCCGTGGTTCTACAATCATCCAGATCTTATTTAGAATCTATTGATTCTATTTCAACATTTATTGCAATTTGTTAAGATTTAGGCATTTCTAACTTGTAGTGCTTCGTCGTATCCGTGGGTTAACTCCATGTTTACTAGGGACCAAGCCTCACGACTCTCCCAAAACATATATCTATCAGGTGTTAGAACAACCTTCCCACTACGAGAAGACACTACACGCAATTGTATATCAGATGTGACACACGTCGCAGTTTACCTTGTGGTATATCCTCTTGTACACTTGGTACTAATACTTCGTGTTTTCCTCTCACTTCCTTTAGAACAACTTATACATGGGTATTTGATTTATTACATAGTCCTTTTCCAAAAATCTAGTGTTTATGTTAACAATCACTCTTCGATCTTGTGGACTAAATAAATCATCCTTCATTTTTCTAGGATATCCCACAAACAGATAAACATTCTTACGAATTACTGTTCCTAGGGCATATCCATAAAATGAATTTAGTAATTCCAAATAATTCATCATCTATCTAATCACTACCATAAGAGTGCTATTCCTTCTATTCGTCACACCATTAAGGTGGGAAATTCATTTCCGAAGGTACCTTTCTCTTACTAGATTAGAAGACTCATTATTAATTACTATTTGTCGCATCCAGGGAATAAACATGATTTAAGAGTGTACAAATTGTTCACCAATGTACCATAACAGATTACAACTCTATCATTCATTTTAATGACCATGTCATTTAAATGAAATTGAGTATCCATCTATTAATGCATAGAAACCGAAATCAAATTCTTTCTATGAAAATGTACGTAAAGACAATTTCATAAAATCAAACGTTTATTCATATCGTAAGATAAATAAACAACTCCCACTGCAATAGCCACTACTCTTGTAGTTTTACCCATGTCATAACAATCTTATCCTCACTTAGTAATAAACATTTAGTGATTCCAGTATCTACACACTTCGTGTCAGTAAATGCCATCACTAATCATGTTTTAAACAACTAGTGAATAAGATATAAAACTTGTTCACATTATGATGAAAATGGCTTTCCTTTGCCACATGTTTTGCCAGAAGTTTTCCACCATATACATCCTATTGTAATTCAGGTGGAACTTACTCAAAAACATCTAGGCAATTCACAAAGAATTAAATTGATCTAGGTTTCCCTTCAATTTATACTCCATGCTTTCCCAATTCATTCATCAAATTAAATCATGATCTTCTGCCTTTTAACTTACTCAAGTATCCGAAGAGTTACATGAGACCATCATATTTCTATGAACCTCTCATCTCTTCACTAGAGACTTTAATAGGCATCATGAGACGTCCATTGTGAGAACACACATGTATTTTCTTAAGCAGTAAAATTCAAAACCAAGATTCTTTTCTAATCATCTAATTTTGGACCAGTAAATATAATTTCTTTTAGTCAACAATAAGCGAGATAAAACCATTTGAAATTACAGAGAATCATAAATAAATACACCGATCAAATCTTCGAATTTTATCCTTTTATATTGATTCCCTCAAAATAATATAAAATTAAAATTCACCGACATCTCAAGCACCGTGAGTCTGCAAGCCACGATAGTGTGGACGTTTACAAACCCGAACATTTACAAGAGAAGGTTTTACCCATTAATTTCATTTGTCAACCTAACCTCATGACAAAATAATTAATAGTCGGTTCCTCTTTAGCCATGCAAATAAAAGCAGTGACTCCGATGGGGAGGATACTTATTATTCACATCTAAGTGTACACCATTATTTGACCCCAAGTCCGCGGCTCAAGCTTATGTGCCTTACAGATGGAGAAGTACACACGCGCTCGGATAACTTCCTACAGTCATCAATTATAAGTCTGTACAGTGATCCGCACATGAACTCATCCGATAGGGAGGAAGGTCTAAGCCAACGCGCAAGTTCATGTGCATCACATTACAAACATAATTTTAAAGAAGCCTGTTCCAGCAATATCCATGAATAAACTCATCCGATGGGGAGGAAGGCTCTAATGCCGACGCGCAAGTTTATTCACATTGCTAACAAACCAATAATGGAGGCCGCGGGAATTAATTACCAATCCCCTCTCCCACTTAGTTATTTAAAACTGAGGGTTTTTACATGCATATAATATTCATAAAATAAAATACGCAATTCTAGCATGCTCCTATCACGGCACATGAGGCAGTAAATCCCAGAGAGTCATGCATACATATATAACAATAATTAATAATTAAATCAATCATTAACAGTTATATATCAGCGAATTCGATTGTTCGCCATCAGGCACGAATATCAGCAAAGACTTCCACACTATCAAAATTTTGAAATTTTCAGATTGTCCAATTTTCGAAACCATCGATATCGACCGTCGATGTCGTCCAGATTATCAAAATCATCGATATCGATTAGATTATCAAATATTCGAAAAATATCAAGATTATCAACATTCCAAAACTATCGATATCGATCGTCGATATCGTCTAGATTATCAAAATCATCGATATCGACGAGCAACCATATACAACAATAATAGATAATTAAATCAATTATATCAGTTATATATTAGGAATTAATTCAACATCCTTATATAACAATAATAGACAATTAATTATAGCAGTTATATATTAGGAATTAATTCGACATCCATATATGACAATAATAGATTATTAAATCAATTATAGCAGTCATATATTAGGAATTAATTCGACATCCATATATAACAATAATATACAATCTATTATGGCAGTTATATATTAGGAATTAGTTTTCCTAAAATTGGATGTCTTATCCAACACTCTAGCAATACATGCATATAATATACCAAATATAATACGCAATCTAGCATGCTTCTATATAAGACAATAAATCATAGAGATCAGGCATCCATATATATATAACAATAATAGACAATTAAATCAATTATGACAGTTATATATATTAGGAATAAAAACGCCTCTAAATTTTAATGTCTTGTCCGACACTCCTACTGTGGAATCGATGCCTTACGCAACAAGCAGGATTGCTTGTGCCCCAAGACGTCCATCGCCATATCCCACCGCCAATCGTGTCAGGGAGCGCTCCAAGTGCCTTGACGAGCATCCCTCGCCTGGACTGTCGCTCGTCCAAGGGCCTACTTGCATGAAACAAAGTTCAGCCCAACGCGCAACACCAAACTACACCAACTATCGTTCGTAGTTCGAAACTGCAAAACTCTCAGAATCCAATCTCCACCGTCCAGAATCTATTACTGTAAGTCCTGAACATGCTGTCCAAATTACAGGTCGATCCAACGGTTATTTTGTGAGAAACGGCTCTTTTCCCTCGACTGCGCAAAACAGAATCGCCCAAAGATCTGCTTCTATTTTCAGCGTAATCCCAGCAAGAACAAGCTCCAAATTCGATCTCACCGTTCAGAATTTACATACACAAGGTATGAACGTTCTGACCAAATTACAGCCCGATCTAACGGATAGTTTGATAGAAACGGCTCTTTTCCCCCGACTACGCAAAACAGAATCGCCCAAATATCTGCTTCTGTTTTCAGCGTAATCCCAGCAAGAAAAAGTTCCAAATTCGATCTCCACTGTTTAGAATGTACATCCATAAGGTTTGAACGTGCTGACCAAATTACAGCTCGATCTCACGGTTAGTTTGTGAGAAACGGCTCTTTTCCCTCGACTGCGCAAAACAGAATCGCCCAAAAATCTGCTTCTGTTTTCAGCGTAATCCTACCACGAAAAAGTTCCAAATTCGATCTTCACCGTTCAGAATGTACATCCATAAGGTCTGAACGTGCTGACCAAATTACAGCTCGATCTCACGGTTAGTTTGTGAGAAACGGCTCTTTTCCCTCGACTGCGCAAAACAGAATCGCCCAAAAATCTGCTTCTGTTTTCAGCGTAATCCTAGCACGAAAAAGTTCCAAATTCGATCTCCACCGTTTAGAATGTACATCCACAAGATCTGAACGTGCTGACCAAATTACAGCTCAATCCGACCGTTGAAACTCCGGTTATTGCCTCTGCAATATCACTGCGCTGGATTTTCTCTCAAAAACGTGATTCAATTTTTGCCCTCTTTTTCTTCCTTGCATGTGAAATTGACGAACAGTTTTCGTCGAATCCTCTCACACACAACCATGGACGAATAGATATGATACAGGGTATATATCACATAGGGATATTCATGGTTTGCGCAATAAAACCAAAACCCTAAACATGTGATCCTAATTCCGAAAAATTAATCACATAAACCCTAGCCTAACATGTCACGCTTCACCACGAAACCGAAGCTCTGATACCAATTGTTGGCGCTCGATCGTTTGGTTAACGTGACCCGTTAGGGTTCCATGTATTTCTAACAAGCAGCGGAAGCAAGTAAACATGAAACGCATTACCTTTCACCAAGGGTTGATGTAGAGGTTGAATTCTCGCTGGCAGACTGCGCAGTCCCACGAGAATAGCCATAAGTTCCTCTTCTGATGTCGGAATTGAGTGGTCTTTGCGCTCAGACGATCCTCTCTTCGACGGCTTTCCATCAGTATATAATACATCAAAATCGAAGAACTGTACGATTTTATATGAATTTTGGAACATGACGAACTGCAGCAGCAAACGACCTTCCGGTCTTCTGCTGTATGTCCCAAGTCCGATCTCGACGTCGTGTGGGCGACGATCTACGAGACCTACTCAATCTGCTGTTCACTCTCTCTCTCGTATGTTAGGCGCAGAGTTAGATTTAGAACAAACTGAGGTGACTTATATACATGGGCTACAGCAGGGACCAGGAGGAGAAATTGGGTTGGGCCTCCATTGGGCTTAAGTATCCAAGCTTAGCCCAAAGCTTATACTTAAGTCCAATAATAATAATATATTCCACTAAAATATTATTACTGCACTACCGTACCAATCCCAAAATTACGTTTTGGGCTCCTTCTTATTATGAGCCCGTTAGTCTCCCCATGTTTAAGATATACAATGTCCATTAATTAATTTAAGTTACTGACAACTCAATTAATTAATATCTCATCCAAGAGTAGTACCACTCAACCTCATTATCATGCCGGAATAAATTCCACCTGCAGGGTTTACATGATAATCCTTATGAGCTCCTCAAGGGGACATCATCAACCTATGACGGACACGGATTCCTTCTACAATCAACAGCACACCATAGAGACATCACTACTTCCCAACTCATCGAGTTTGTTGATTTAATTACATGTAAATCTCACCCATTGATGAATCAAAGAAATACATACTGCCCTACGTGTCGAGGTTATTGTATAGGGATTAAGAGCACGAACTTCCATAATAACTGAGATCAAGTTCTCCTATAAGTCAGTATAAGTCGAACGATCTCAAGCGGTCCTGCTCAATACACACAAGTGCACTAATGTGATTCTATAGCCAAGACAAGCTAATACCAAACCACACTACAACCATCCCGATAGAGAGTCCCCGTCTATCTCAGTTGTGAGCATCTGTTTATACTTTATAAGGAAACCGATAATATGATCTTCCGCGTGTTGTCGCACAACATATTATCTACAATATAAAGTAAGTGGACTATTGCATCGAACATATAAATAAATTATAAGATGCAATCATTTGATCATATGATTCTCATTTCAAATTAATTGTTATAATATTGTTCATACAAAAAACTAGACTTTTAGTATACAATCCAACAATGAGAAGCATGTTCAGCAACATGAACCTGAGGTGGTCTACGAAACAGTTCTTCCGCTGCCACGAGTTCTGTCATCAGTTCCGCCAACGAGTACAAATGTTTGTTCATACCATAGTTCAGGCGAAACTGCTCAAAACTCCTAGGCAAGTTTTGGAGTATAATATCGACCTGGGTTTCCCCATCGATTTCTGCTCCAAGAACTTCCAACTCATTGAGTTGGCCCATCATCCTAAGGACATGCTCCCTTACGGAAGTGCCCTCAGCCATTTTGGTGTTCATCAAGACCGACATGCCCTTCGACCTAGCAGGACGACTCTGATGACCGAAGAGTTCCCTAAGATTAAGCATCATATCATAGGCGGTGTCCATAGCTTGATGCTGAGTCTAAAGCACATTTGACATTGAAGCCAAAATATAGCACTTAGCCATCTTATCAGCTTTGACCCACCTATTATAAGAATTTCTTTGCTCTTCGGTAGAGGCATCAGTAGGTGCCGGAGGGAATTCCTCAGAAAGTACAAAGATGTAATCTTCAGCAGTTAAAACAATATCCATGTTACGCTTCCAGTCGACATAATTAGTGCCAGTAAGTTTGTGTTCTTTAAGTATGACAGAAAGTGAGTTCAAAGCCATTTGAAAAACCTGAGAATCATAAATAATAAACAGATCAAACACTTCGAATTTACCAATTTATATTGAATCCCTCAAAACAATATAAAACAAAATTCACCAACATCTCAAGCACCGTGGATTTGCATGCCACGTTAGTGTGGACGTATACAAACCCGAACATTTACAAGAGAATGTTTTACCCATTAATTTCATTTATCAACCTAACTTTATGATAAAATAATTAATAGTCGGTTTCTTTTTAGCCATGCAAATATCAGCAGTGACTCCGTTGGGGAGGATACTGATTATTCACATCTAAGTGTGTACCATTATTTGATCCCAAGTCCATTGCGCAAGCTTGTGTGCCTTACAGTTGGAGAAGTACACACGCGCTTGGGTAACTTCCTACGATCATCATAAAGAAGTTTGCACTAGTGATCCGTGAATAAAACCCATCCGTTGTGGAGGAAGGCCTGTTGCCAACACGCAGGTTTACTCACATCACTTACAAACCAATAATGGAGGCCATGGGAATTTATTTACCAATCCCCTCTCCCACTTAGTTATTTAGTACAGAGGGTTTTTAACATGCATATAATATTTCAAAATAAAATATACAACTTAGCATGCTTGTATATCTATTTAATTCAAAATCAAATCACATAGAATATGCCATATATATAACAATTAATTGTCAAATAAAACAATTAAGCCAATTATATATTGTCAATTAAGGGACCAGCTAACCCATTATAATAAGCACAAATAGAGCAGCCCATTATAAAAAAAAATAAGCCCAGCAGTCCAAGAACAAATACAAGAAAAATTTTGGGCCCAAACCAATTAATAAAAACTGCAAGCCCATAAGCATTAAAATTAAAAAATTGGCCCAAAACCAATCCCAAAATCCCGGCTGTAAGGAAACAAGGCCCAAAAACTGCATCCCTGCCCTAATTGAAACAACTGCAGTCACACGTTCATAACCAGCAGCAACCATTTCCCAGCGATGAGCTTCAACGGAGGCGACTGCAACTCACGGCAGCCGTGTCGCAGTCAACCAAAAACGTACCATCAGCCCCCAGCGTTCCGGAAATTTGCTGCCAGCCACCCACGCGTCACCTGCACGAACATCAGACCCAGCTGCGACCTCAGCCACCACCGTACGACGATCCTACGAGCTCGACGATGACCGCCAGCAGTCTGCTACGACGTGCAGCCGCCTTCTGGGCACGATCGGGTACCGAATCAGAAGCACCGCGAAGACCCAACTAAAGCGCCGCCGCCTGGAGCTGTCCTCTCCGCCAGCCGCCTGGA